>CM052539.1:77727667-77744318 GCA_028533065.1 Trachops cirrhosus
GTACATCCAAGATTGCTCTATCCAGCAAAGCTTTCATTTAGAATGGAAGGGCAGATCAAGTGCTTCTCAGATAAAGTCAAGTTAAAGGAGTTCATCATCACCAAGACCTTATTATATGAAATGTTAAAGGGACTTATCTAAGAAAAAGAAGATAAAAAACACGTATAGTAAAATGACGGCAAACTCACAATTATTAACAACCACACCTAAAACAAAGACAAGAAGAAACTAAGCAAACAACTAGAACAGGAACAGAACCACAGAAATGGAGAACACATGGAGGGTTAGCAACAGGGGAGTGGGAGGAGGAGAGAGTGGGGGAAAGATAGGAAGAATAAGTAGCAGGAATGGTAGATAGAAAATAGACAGGGGGAGGGCAAGAATAGTAGGGGAAATGTAAAAGCTAAAGAACTTATGACTCATGGACATGAACTAAAGTGGGGAAATGTGGGTGGGAGAGGGTGTTCAGGGTGGAGGGGAATGAAGGGGGATAATAGGACAACTGTAATAGCATAATCAATAAAATATATTAAAAAAATACTGTCCAATTAGGTGTGAGCAAATAAACTCTAAAAATTTAAAGGAGAGGGGAATCCTACACTCAAAACTGGAAAACATGGCTAATGTTTTATGAAAAGAGTTTATGCAAAAAAAGACAAAGCAGAAGTTGAGCCAGCTGACCCATCTGAAGTAACCTTAGTTTTGAGGGCCAAACAAAAACTAGACAAAATAATCTATATTATATGTTATGAAGTGTATGAAAATATTTGTCTTATAGGTATCATATTCTTTATGATTATAAACTTTTTAATTAAATATTTTATTGTTGCTCTATTACATTTTTTTCAATCTACTGGTTACTATGGTCTATGAATCTGGCAAAGATTTTCTACCGTATGTTGGATTATTCAAAGGCTCCATCAGAAAATAGTAACTCACCAGGAGGGTCCCTGTAATCCCATCCTCCTGGCCTCCCACCCCAATAAGCAGAGTCCTGTAGGATGGGTCTGGCGACACTTCCGTCTCATCATTTTCTCTAACATCCTGAATCAGGTAGGAGAATCTAACCAATTGTAAGGGGTTTAGGTGTCTGTTACCATATCTTTCTAAAAGGATTTTGTATTCTAACGTTATACTGGAAACAAGAGACTATTTTTCTTAAACAGAAGCTCTCTCTAGACAAAGGGAGACTGGAGAACTGACTTTTACTGAGCAAGTTCTGAGACCAAGAGATTTTCATCTTTAATCTCACATAATCTTCATGAACACCCTGGGAGCTCAAGCTCACAGGCCTTTACAGATGAGGAAACTGAGGCCCTGAGAGGTTAAACAAGGTCATACAGCTAGTACCGGACAAGTGGCTTTCGACCCACTTTGCAAGCCACCATTTTACCTCTGATGATTTGCCCCAGAACTGAAATCCTATTTTTTTCAGAAATAAAACAATATTGTGTCTATGTGTTGTGTTTCTTTCTTAAGATGCTTCAACCACTTGAAAGGAGTTTTTTTCTGTTTGTTTGTTTCATGTGTCCAAGCTGAGCAGCTCCTCTGCCTTCCTCCAATGCTGGAGGCTGCCTCCAGTGAGGCTGCCTAGACCCCTGTGCACCACACTAAGCGATGTTCCAGCTATGCCTGAGTTCTCCAAGCTACCTACTTTCCACTGCCCCCTTTCTCTCTCTCTCTCTTTCTCACAGCCCCCAAAGGGTTGAATTTCGTCCTTCTCCCCAAAGATATTCAAATCCTATGACTGTGACTTTATTTGGAAATAGGATCCTTGCAGATGATCAAGTTAAAATGAGGTCATTAGGTTGAGCCTAATCTACTATGATGGGTGTTCTTATAAAAACAGGAAGTTTGGATGCAGAGGGAAGATAATGTGAAGATACAGGGAGGATGTCATCTGCAAGCCAAGGAGCAATGAAGGTACCAGAAGCTAAGAGAGGGGTATAGAACTGATTCGCCTTCACAGACCTCAAAAGGAACCAACCTTGTGGGCCCCTCGATTTCAGACTTTTAGCCTCTAGAACGCTGGGACAATAAACTTCTGTTGTTCAAGTCACCCAGGGTATGCTATCTTGTTACAGCAGCCCCAGGCCTCTGATTCATCCTCCTTTTTTCTCTCTCTGTCTTCCTCTGGTCTGGTTTCCATGGATCCCAGCCTGGCCTGGATTCTCCAGCTGTCTTGGGAAGGTTTGCTTTCACTCAGTGACAGGACCTCTTGGTCTCCCCACCTTGGAGCACAGTCCCAGCGGAGATCTGCTCCTTCCCACCAAAAACCCAAGCTCCCAATACACCAAAGTCTAACTTTGACCCAGCTACCCAGCCCCCCAGTTGGTGAAGGGGGTGCCAGGCGAGGAGAGATTTGGCAGTACTAGAAGGATCACTTGTTGTTGTTTTGTTTTGTTTTGATTTGTTTATTTTGTCAACTAAACAATTGCATATACAAGACACCTCTGTATAGAATGCTGCTTTCTCGTGCAGTTTATGGGAAAGACTGTTATCACAGCTATTCTTTGTTGACTTAATACTTTCTATTTTTTGCCTTTTGTTTCTGTCACAGGGTCAGGCTCCAGCAAAGCCTTTCCCAGAAATGGCCAGAAGAATCGCACAATTGCTCTAAAACTGCAAAGTGCTCATCAAGTTGATAGGGGACTTAAGAGTTGGACAATTTTAGTTTAAGTAATAGCTAATAAGTTTAGTAATCAATGCATGCAAAACCTTTTGTTCCAGGAACTGAAGGTATGACCCACCCTGACTCCAGGAGACCATAGCAGTTCCACCTTTGTTCCTCAGGAGAAATGCAAGCAATTCAGGATGATATCTGAGCCATTGTGCTCCAGGGTGAGATGATCGCCACCCAGGACACAAATAAAGACCACCGCCCAGAACAAGAATGCTGGAGTTGTTTTTTTTAATCCAATTAACTTTCCCCTGAATTCCAAACCCCTTACCTACATTTTGTTCTCCTTATGAAAAGGGGCACTGTAAAATGGAATGTGAGATGGTCTGTTAGGGTATGAACCCACCATCTTCTCAGGTCACCAGCCACCTGAATAAAGCGCCCATAAAGATTCAGTCCCTGTCTCTGCTTATTGGGTTTGGTAGTGACAGGCAGCCTGAACTCCAGTGTCTTTTCAAAGTGTTCATCACAAAAACCTTTGGCATCATGTTGAGTGAACCCCTCAGACATTCTAACTGAAGTCAGAATGAGACATATGTCATTGCCACACATCACTTCACATTGGATTTTTGTATTTAATTGTTTATTATTTGAAAGATGCCTAAAGGGGGGTGTTTTTAATGTCTCTTTTTAAACACACTGGAAATTCACATCTTTAGCTATTTTCAATGGTACCATGTACTGTTCTGGTTGATTTAGTTAACAAATTTTAATCAAGCACCTACAAAGTGCCAGGCACTGTTTTAGGCACAGTGGCAAAGGAGAGAAAGCCTCTTCTCTCCTAGAGCTTATATCAGAGGTAGATAATAAATAAAAATACATAAAAGTAAATTCCATGTTGTAAGTACAATGAAGAAAAATAAAGTTATGAGTATTTATTCAGTCTATGTCTTCTCTTTAGTCATAACCTCCCACTCTGTCTCAGCGCTGGCTAATAGTAATCATTTGGAGGAGTTGTTGGATGAAAGAGTGGGTGGAAAGGTGAATGGATGGACTTCATGGATGGATGGATAGTCTAACCGATGAATGGATCTCAACTTTCATTTTGGGCTCCAATGAAGTCGTGTGTATCCTTCGCTGAAAATCCCTTGGCTCAAACATACATTTACTGAGTCCCATTGCGTGCCAGACACCAGCTAGGCACGGGGACCAAAGGTGGATAGATATCCTTGTCCTCGGGGATCTCACACACAGATTCCTAAAGAAACCAGGACTTTCTCCTGGAGGTATCCATGTGGTGCTCCGTGCTTAACTGGGGGGGGCTGGGGAGATGGGGGTGCAAGAAAAGGGTCCCAAAGGAAGTGCAACTTGAATGCAATCTTGAAGAGACTGCCAGTTCCAGAAAAGACATTCCAGGCAGGTTGGGTGGGTGGTGACATGGGGATACAAAAGTCAAGGGACACCAAGACAGCCTTTCTTTAGGACAGGAACACAGGGAGCAGTGACAGCGATGAGACTGAAAAGTGAGGCAGGAGCCAAAAGTTGATCCGCCTCATCTATATTTGTCAGCTCTTCCAGGGCGGAAATCTGATGAGCTTATCAGACAGGTTTTAAAGGTCAGCAAAGCTCTATGATTAGGGACATTGAAGTGGTTAAATGAGTTGCTGCCTAGAAACCTTGTTTGGCACAAAAGCATCTCTTTTTTTTTTTTCACGCTTTGCTTTGTTTCCATCCGGGGGTATCAGATTCCGTGTCCTCCTGTGACTCAGGACTGCACGCAGACTGTCCTCTGCCACGTGAGGCAGCCCAAGCGTCCGTTTGTCCGGCAAGTGTGCTAATCCCCAGTTCAAAGGCACTCTGCGCCGCAAGTGCTGCGCCTCAACGCCACGAACTTGCTCTGCTGGTTTGTGCTTGTTCTTTCAGAAAGGAAAAACATAGACACTGAAGGAGGGGAGGAGAGTGTTCTGCAGATCTTTAGTGAGCTGCCTGCAGAAAAATGCAACCTACCCTAAAGTGTTGGGAACCACCCTGCCTGGTTTCAGAAGCTGTAACTCCCACCAAGACTAAGGCTGAGGGAGTGACCTTGGACCATAAGCCACCAAGGAGACAAAAAGCTTATCTCCCTGGCAGGAGTGCTGCTTCTGTTCCTCTTTCCATAACTGGCCCCCAATGCTTGGTCAGTTAGCCAATGATGGGTAAGATTCCCCAAGGGGGGAACAACCTAACACAGGCACGATCATGTGGGAGGCCCCCAAGGAAGGACTTTGGGGATACAGCAAAAGGAGGGGATGGACCCTCACCCCTAGGCTTTGACAAAGCCTGAGTCCTCATTCCATCTGGGAGAAGTCTCCTAATCTCTTGGCTGCCTCACTTCCCTTTGCTCCACCTAATCCTGAAACAATGGCAGAAGGGGGTGCAGCCCTGTGCTGGAAAGGGTGGGTTCCCTGGGCAATCAGGACTAAGAAAGAATATGTAAAATCCTGTGAAATCTTCTTTGTTTAGAATACTCTCAATTAAATGACAAGGGTCCAAGCAAAAAATGAGTTTGTTCCTCAAAGCTTTACAGCTCTTTAGCTGTCTGATCCTGACTCAATAGGCCCTCAGAGTTCTTTGTTATCTATTGTTTGATCCTTACTGCCTGACAATGTTTAATGAGCTTTATCTGTAATCTTGTGCAAATGAACCCAATAAAAGCCCATTGGGGAATGGCTCCTGGCCCTTCTCCTTTGAGAGATTGGCCACCTTTCCTCCCCAAGCATATCATGTTTTGGTAGACTTATTCTCATCCTAGGTGGCCAGGGGGTTGGGGGTGGGACCCTGTGGATGGAGCCGCCCCCACACTAAAGTAGCTTTTATACCTTTGAATTCACAAAAGGAAAGAGTCAACAAATTCTATTTACTTGGGAACATCCAAGTTTAACTGTGACTCAGTATTTATAATCATGTTATTTTTTTCAATCTAAAAGAAACATATACAATAAAGAAAAAAGAAAAAAACAAAGCAAAAAAGAAAAATAAAAACTAAAAATTAAAGAAATATATACACCCTGCAGAAAATATAGAAATTAGAGGAAATACAGAGTAAAGTTAAAATTACAGTAAATCAGTCACTTAGGACCTCTGCTAATATTTTTAATATTTCTTTCTAGTCTTTTCTCTATGAACACATACACTCACATACATATAAAAATTCATCTATTCAGCACCTACCACGGTGTTGAAACATCTATGTGTTAATAAATGTTCAGTGAATGAATGAATGTAATTTTATTTTTACACATTTAGAATGACAGTTATATGTAGCATAGTATTTTGCTTTGTAAAATTTTGCTCAATATAGTAAGTGTATTTTCCTATGCCACTGTAAAGCATTTTTTAATGAATGCTCAAATACTATTTTCTGGAATAAGGCTGACCTGAACATCAAGTACATAATCCTACATCTGCATCTCTGAAGATTCCTTCGGTTAGATTTCTAGCTGCAAAATTAATAGATGAAAAAAATAAATTTTTAAAGGCTCCTGGTGTCATTCAATGTCAAGGAATTGAAGTGATTCAATGAACTTTCCAAGCTGAAGTGATTCTTGGGAAGCTGACATCTGAGAGCTCCCTGGCATCTGGTAGGCAGCAACTTCCCTGTCTGCTGGGTGACTCGCCCTGGTCCATGGGCCTTGGCCCATAATCCGCTCAGACTCGAGATAACCTCCCTCCCTCTCAACTTGCTTGGGCAAACCCTGGGCTGAACCCCACTGGAGCAAGTTCACCCAGCTGCTGTGGTTCTTCTCAAAGGCTCAAGGGAAGGATCTGATCTTCAGTATTGCATTCCATTTAATTTTCACTTAAGCATTGTCTTTACTGTTTTCCTACATTCTATAACCCTACCTATTCTAAAGAAGTTCTGTATCATGAAGCTCGCTCTTTCTTTCTTTCTTTCTTTCTGATGGTGTACAATTTGAGGTATGAACTTAATAGGGTGGCTTTGCTCCCCTGTAGGACAACATAACTTGCAGAAAGCAACCTTGTTTGAATTGTGTTCTGTCTTTGGTGGCACCATGATATATGCCATTCCAATTGCACTCACCAAACTTGTGCATGGTACTGTGCTATGCCCTGGAATGGATTTTTTTTTTTAAGGTTGAAACTGTCTTACAGAATTCAGATTCACTACTGTGACGTCTTTGCCCAATGGTTACTTCCCTGGAAGTCCTTCCTGACTATCTTATTTACACTTACAACCCACCTTTCTCTTCTACTTAATTCTTTTCCCAGTGGTTATCACTGTCTCACCAACTACGTATTTTACTGATCTGTCTTAACTGTCTGTCTCACCACACTAGAAGCATAACCATGACAAAGCAGTTCATTGACTCATTCCTTCTGTAGGTAATGAACACGTCCAGGTGTCTAGAATTGCAATAAGCATGGGGTGGAGGACTACACACAAAAAAGACTGCTTTCCAGGAGCTGGAATTAGAAACATCAAACAGTAAAGCAAAGATATAAAGCAGGCTGTAATTTTAAAATACCAAAAGAAATGAGGCAGGAGAAAATAGCTATGCTCTGAAGGAAGCGAAGAGGGCAGACTATGAAGTGAAGGTAAGAACTGGTAAGACAGATTAGGTTTAAAGGTGGGTTGTAATTTCATGGAGGAATTTAAGGTAGAAACATCTGGCTCATCCTATAAGCAGTGCAGTTTTTGAGCAAGACAGTGGCATGATGAAAATGGTTTGTAGGCCTGGCTGGCTCGGTTGGAGCTTTGCCCTGTGCACCGAAAGGTCATGGTTCGGTTCCATTCCCAATCTGGGCACATACCAAGCTTGTGGTCTGATCCCCAGTCCAGGGGTACAGGAGGCAACCAATCAATGTTTCTCTCTCACATCATTGTTTCTCTCTCTCTCTCTCAAATCAATAAACATATCCTCGATTGAGGATTTAAAAAAAAAGAAGAAAAAAGTGGTTTCTAAAGATTACTGGTGGGAAAAGAATGAAAATGTAACACAATGTTAATAGGACAGATGACAGGAAATTGATCAAAGAGGGCAGTCAGGCCTGAGAAGGGGGAGGGACTACAGGAAGGTGATAATGGAAAAGGACGAAATACTGGAGGATGCACTGCCAAGGCAGAGCTAAAAAAGCCCCAGTCAAAATTCATTAGCCTCCAATCAGGCAATTCTCAAAAGAAAATGTTGAAAGTATGAGCCTTAAAGAGGACCTTTAAGGAGACAGAGGACTAGCTACCTGAACAGAAAGAAGAGGGGTGGTGTTGTGTGGCATGGGCCCAGCTCCCACCCAGAGATGCACAGGACCCACGCCCACGGATAGGTTCTCCCGTGGGGAATCAGGCCTGCAATGTGCCTAGGCTGCTTTGAGTCTTGCTCTTGCTAAAAAACTCCCTCACCCTGAATTGAGGACATTTACTGCAAAGTAACTTCCTAAAATCCATGCTAAACCTTCCAAGGATGAGTGTAACCGGTTCAACCACCTTTGCCTTTTCATTTGCAAATATCCCTCTTCTGTGATGTGATTAGCAGCATTGGCTCCTTTGTTTTCTGTAAAAGGTAACCACCTAAAGCAAATCTGTGAGTAGTGAATGAGGACCATCATGTAATGTGCCGAGAAATCCAATAAAGGCCGGTCATGGCAAGGGCCAAGGCTTTTGCTCCCCTTGAGAGAAAAGCCATGTTGTCCCTTTTCCTCCACCAGACTCGGTAGTCTGTGTGAAAGTCTCTTTTCATCCATAATGACTCAGACACTGCAGGCCAGTGTCTGCATCAGGGTGGCATAAAGAGAGCTGGGACAGCCTATGCTAAGTTAAACCAATGTAAAGAACCCAGATAAAGAGAAATGAAAATGAGATGAGGGCCCTCACTGGTGTAGCTCAGTGGATTGAGTGTGGGCTTGTGAACGGAAGGGTCACCACTTCGATTCCCAGTCAGGGAACATGCCTGGGGTTGCAGACCACATGAGAGACAACCACACATTGATGTTTCTCTCTTTCTCCCTCCCTTCCTTTCTCTCTAAAAATGAATAAATAAAATCTTTTAAAAAATCAGAAGAGGGAAAATATGAGTCACTATTATAGACAAATCCCATATGGGTTATGCTCTTAATTTACTTAAAGAAGATGGCTGGACCCAGTCCTGCTAATTTATTATTGTCTTGCCATTCAGAGTCAGAGCCCTCCTTAGGTTTCTAAGCAACTCTGAGGAGAAATGTCAGATTATGTGAAATTTCCTGGTTAGGTCATGTGACCCAAGCACATCCCACTGAAAATAATTCAAATACTCAAAACTCATTTACCCTAGACCATAGCTGCCAGTTTTGTTTCCTCCCTGCTCACAGCAGAAGGGTGGGTGGACCTTCCTCTATATGTAGGCAGTATGGTAGGAGTTCTAGGAATAAGAAAGACCAAAATAAAGGGTGGGAGAAGACTTGGAAGAGAACTGGAATCTGGAAGTACTATGTACTTCCCAAATTTTTTCTATGAAGGAAGGAAAATAGCAAAGCACTTAAAAGAAAGCATTTAAACTTCTCTGGCAAGTAAGCAGCCTCTGAGTCAGCAAACTCATCTAGTAAACTGAGTAGCATTTGAGATAACATTATGGTACTGAAAAAGTATGGATGGAGTCAGGAGCTAGGGTGGTTTATGCTCTGAAGAGGAAAACACAATGATATAAAAAAGCTGTAATTAACCTTTTTTGAGGAGGAATCACCATGGGCCAAGCCCTGTAGGAATTTTCATTACCCCCATTGTACAGATGAGAAAACGGAGGATTCCTAGAGTATTTAAGTTAGATCACACAACTATGAACACCGTAATGGACCAGTTCCGTGGACCTGTCAGAGTACAAGAAAGGAGCTGGTCAGAACAGTGAAGGCAGCAAGTGGCAAATGCCAACATTAGAGCAACAAGGTATTTCCCTATGGCTCTTCTATGAGCAGGCAGACAAAAAGAACTAATATAAGAAGAGACTGCTCACTGCAGAAGGGAGAATTTGCCAAATGCAATGGGGTATCTTGTATTGGATCCTGAAACAGAAAAAAGAGATTAGTGACATATCACAAAAGTCTGTGTTCAGTTAATACAAAGGTACCAATGTTGGCTACTTAGTGGTGATGAATGTACTATATTAATGTGAGATGCAGGTAAGGGATATAGGGGAACTCCCTGTACTATTCTGAAACTTTTCTGTAAATCTGAAATCAATTTAATTTATATCAAAATCAAAAAGTTATTTTAATTTTTTTTAAAAAGAGTATTTGTGACATGTTTACAAACATGCTGCAGAACAGTGACACTTAAGATGAAAACGGCAAGAGTAGCGTTGCATTTTTGTGAATGATTGTATTTCTTGGCAGACAAGATTACTGATGACAATTACAGTGACCAACATTACTGAGCACTTATAATAATCTCTCCTTCAACCGAAGGACATTGCATACATGCTTGCATGTCATCTTCAAGACAACACTTATGAACCAAGTAGGTGTTATTATTTACCCCAATTTACAGAGGAGAAAAGCTCATAGAATCTTGTAGGTGATCAAAAATTAGATCTTTTTTTATTCTAGAGGCTAAGAAACTGTCTCAGCTTGTCAACAGAGTCTCTATGCAAATCCAAACCTAAAAGGCTTCCAATCCCAGCCTTGCCATTTACTAACCTGGTGAAAAGGGGCTGAAAATTACCTTTCTAAAGAATCCTTGGACACACCTCTAGAGCCAAATAAGAGACAAATAAGAGCAAGCAGAGATAATCAGGGAATGGTTAGCCCCCAGTAACTATGGGAGCCACTAGGAAGAGTGTTTGCAGATCTCCCTAGGGTTCAAATGACCACAGCTCATTGGACCAGGCAGAGTCCTATAGTGAGAAGCATTTCTTTAGGAGGGTAAGGTGGAAGGGGCAAATCATGAATACAGCCTTTTGATGAAGGATGCCCAGGATGAAAATGACAGCAGGGAGAGTGGGAAAGCTGGTGGTCAGCAGCCCTTTCCCATTCACATTTAATGCCACCCCACAGACCTTTATTTATTAGCACTGTCTTAGTGTCAGGGATGATGCTAAACCCTGGGAAAGATACAAAGGTAAAAAGATAAAGCAATGCCTAACTTCAGTGAGTTTACATCTAGGAGTGCGGTTTACCAGAAGAAAATACAGCAAACATGTGGCCCAGTGCACTCCTTGCTCTAAGCCTAGCATAAGTTGCAGGCTCTCTTCAGACCTCAGTAAGACTATGGTAATTAGTATTTGTCTGGAAGATTGTTGTAAGGATTAAAAATGAGGCGTCTATAGTCATATCTTACACAGAAAGTAAAAAGGTCTCATCATAAACCAATTTTGTTTTCTTTTTTCTCCTTTTTTTTGGTCCCACTTTTCATTTCAAAGTAGACCTTGGCCTCAACTGTTACAGCAAAAGAAAGTCACAGCAGAGAAACAGAAAATATTTGGGGCTTGTGAGATTACAATAGCCCAGGTCCAAGCAGTATAATGACTCCTGGAGAGGAGGGGTCAAGAATGAACTTTAGACCCTAACCTCATTGTTTTACCCACCAGCCTCCAGCCTAGGCCCAAAGATGGAAGTGATCAAATCCAGACTACACAGTGTTGACACAAAGCTGCTTAGAGCCTGAAAAAGTGGAAGCCCTTTTCTAATCCATCTGCCCAGTCCTGGAGCAGCTTCTAATTTGCACAAGAAATGTGCCAGCAGAGAAGCCTTGCCCTTCCCCAACCCATAGCAGCCTAAAATGTGACACCCTTGCACTTTCCAGTCCCAAACAGGTCTTGAAAACAATAAAACCCTAAGCCTGTAGGCATATCATTTTATTCAACAAATATTTATTCAGCCCCTACTGTGTACTCTGGAACATTTTCTTCTTCCTGGGTTCCTGGGGCTGCTTTTAATCTATTCCACTCTTGCTGGCCCTATAAACCCTTAGTTTATAATCTGTCTACTGTTCTTTAGCAATGTCCCACCTTCTAATGTGTAGATGGCCATCCTTTTCCTCTAGAATAGAGTGTTGTTCTACCCTCCCCTGTCCCACAAGCTTTATATCTTCCTTCCTGGTTTAATTGAAAGCCTTTAATTCCTTCATTGTTCAGCTCCCTGTTGCTTCTCTTCCCAAGTATCCTATAATCAAATTCATCTACACAGGGCCCCAGAGGAAATCTAAAGGGGCTAAAAGAATGTAACTCATTTGTCTGTGTAATCTAATTCTATAAAAATAATAATACTAACAATAACAGCTATCACTTGACACTGAGATTAGGGACAGGTTACAGTTATTAGTAATAACCAAGTTTAATGGGAGTGAGTGGCATGAGGCAGAGTCAGGGAAAGGTCATCAGAGAAGAGAAATTCAAAGAAAACCAAGACTAGATATTGAAAAAATAACCTATGAGGATAAAACAATCATCAAAAAGTATGACAGAAGTAGTGAGGGAGAGAGGTATCTGAAGCTAAGATCTTAAGGAATGAGGATATGTGTTTGAAAAAAGAGGCAGCAGAAGACAACAAGGTGGGCATAGTCCGATGACTGGAGAGTCAAGAGTTAGTGAGGAGAGATGATGAAGGGGAGGAAACAGTAATGAGGATATCCCTTAGTCTTTTCAGGCTCCTATAACAAAAATAACCATAGACTGTGTGGCTTATAAACAACAAAAACTTATTACCCACAGTTCGGGAACCGAGAAGTCCAAGATCGAAGTGCCAGCAGATTCAATGTCTCGTGAAAGCTAGATTCCTCATTCACAAATGGCCATTTTCTCCAGTGTCCTCACCAGGCAGAAGGGGTAAGAGATCTCTCTGAGATCTCTTTTATAAGGGCACTAATTTTGTTCCTAAGGGCCCCACCCTCATAACTTAAGCACCTGCAAAAGACCCCATCTTCTAATACAATCATATGTGGGATTAGGTTTCAACATAGGAATTTGGGGTACACACACACTTAGTCTGCAGTACCCACTCTGCTTTGTAAGCCCACTGTATGAGCAGTTAAGGAGAGAAAATGGACACCACAAAGGAACTAGTGTCCTTAGGAGAACCAGGTCTTCACTGTAGCAAGAAGTTGAAGAGGATATTCAGAAAAGTAAGGTAAAGATGGGATGTGGTGAAGTCACTATGGAATAGTCTCAGATGTTGGGGAAAGGTGAGATGTAGGGTCAGAAAAAGGATATACAAGGCCATGTGGAGATCAGAATTCAAACACAGGTGATGATGGGGTTGACATTAATGGGGAGAAAGGCATGATGGAATTAGTGCAGGACCCCAGGGCCAGTGCCACAGCTGTGGGTGTTGGGAGCCAGGGGGTGTGTTTGCCAGGAACAAAGTCTTTGCCCATTGCAAATTCATAATCTGTGGAGGAGATCCATATATAATGACAGAACACTGCACTGCAGATAGCCTTTGGAATTCAAAGATTATGGAAGTCTATTGAAGGGGCACCCACCTCAGACAGGGACAGCCAAGGAAAACCTGAGGGAAAGAGAGGTGGGAGAGGAGGAGGAAATGAGTAGAAAAGGAGGAAGAAATGAAAGGGAGGGGAAAGGAAGAAAAGGGGAAGGGAAAAGACAATGGAAATAGAATTCCATAAAACTATTGCCACCACCAGAAAACAATTGAGATGCTTCTCCTATAGCAATGAGTCTTTGGACTACGCTGGATCTTAGCCAAAAGGCCAAGAAGCAATGCAATGAGTCTTCGTATAAATGGACCATAAGTTGAAAAATTGTGCAATATTTTATACTCACATTATTTGAATAGTCTTTGATCTTGCCAGAGTGAAATTTATTGTTTTTGACTAGAAAACTTTGCAAGATTTACACAGCAAAGGGTATAATATTATCTTTAATACAAGTTGCAAAATTCTAAATAAATGTAAGTTAGAGAATTTCTGAGGGTAAAAAAATAGAAAACATTTTAAAGTTAAGAGTCTAATACATTTCTACTCTCTATTACCTGAAATATTTGAAATTACCTCCAGCATTTGTGGTGATGAGTACAGAGAAAAATGAAATTGATGGAAACTTCCCTGATGCCCTTCCTAAATTAGTCTTACTCCTTTTATGTCAACCTTTGTTGAGTGCTTCAGTGTATCTCATGTAATCCTCAAAACAACTTGAAAGATCATAATTTCCATTTTATAGACAAGAAATCAAATGCTTAGAAAGATCAAATAACTTGCCAATGTCCCGCAGCTAGTGAACAGCTAAAAAAAATTCACAATCATCTGCTAGAGCAACTGCCTCTTCCCTTTAAAAAAAGAAAGAAAGAAAGAAAGAAAGAAAGAAAGAAAGAAAGAAAGAAAGAAAGAAAGAAAGAAAGAAAGAAAGAAAGAAATAGGTCAAAATAGAGTCACTTTTGCAAACTCACATCACCAAATCAAAACTTACTAACATAATTGCAGTTACAACCTCTCTCTGGAGTGAAATTTTAAACCAATCAGTCTGGAACTTCCTGGTTCACACTAGTGAGGAAGTCTTCCTGATAAGAAGACCACACCTTCCCCCAAGGGAAGTGGTCCTAGCCTAGCCTAAAATAATCCATTCATTTTTGTGCAGCTCATCAGATTACCCTTCTAGCTGCTGGATGGGATGCTGCCCAATTCTTGAATCACTTCATAAAGCCAATTAGATCTTCAACTTTATTCAGTGAAATTCTGTTCTTTAACATCCTTTACACTAGATACAGTTACATTTTCAAGAGTTTTTAATTGCAAAAAAAATTATTTGTGTTGTCCACACTAGTCAATTACCCACTTAACTTTTCCAGTAGTGTTAAAGAAGGCCAGTAATTTCAAGGGAGAAGTTTTTTCCCAGTTGTTGATACATAATGCAGAATATAATATGACAGAAAGGAATCTTCTCAGGAAGTCCACAGATTACAGGCTAGTTTAATATGGAAAGTCTGGTTGTGTTTAGTAGAAGAAATATGTTGGAGACAGGATGGCAAGTTTGGCCAGTCAGGAAACCCAAACAGGAACTCTCATTACCACACCATAACCAGAGAGTTAGTGTTGAATATAGGCTTAGTCTATGAAACATCCTTGTTTCAAAAAACAAATAAAAAGACATCTGTTAACCCATACGGATGAGTTACTATTCAAATGTAGAACACTTACTCATCTTAATCTATGAGAACCTGTTTTACAAACACTAAAGCATTCAATCAGGGTTGTTTTCTAAGAAGCATCACATCTGTGGAGAATTTTCTTCAGCATTTTTTTGAGCCTAACTGATAACACAGGCCAGGGAGAAAGATTTCAAATGTTCTCTGGAGAATAACAATTCTGCAATTTATCTTATGAATTTGAAATTGAGAAGAGCTCATAAGGAAGATTACATGAAGGTAGGAGAAAACAACGCAGGGATCGTATTACAGGAGAGTCAAGATTATGCACTCTTTGAAGGTGTTTATGTCTTAGAAGAAAGGTTCTGAAAGGATGTTTCATGAATTATAAGGATGGATGTGGAAAAAGACATTTAACATATATGTTAGCCTAGGTACACAGAAACAATGGACAGGGCTTGCTTAAGGCAAAGACAAACATTTTACTAAAAAGTTGTATGACTGATATGTGACTACTCACTCTGGACAGGTCATAACCTGTTCAGCTAGAAATTTATACTTGATTACAGCACCTCTTTTATTTTTGTCCACAGGGGTGATTGGAGACAACAGTCTATCAATCTATGAAATTCAGATAAAAAATTTGGAAAGCCCTAAGGCATGTCAGATGAAACCCCAGGTTTTGAGAAACACAGTTTTAAAACCCAAATCAATTAAAAATTATATATTTGTGTTGACAAAGAACACCCAAACTATAAAAAAGAATCATATAAGAATTTATCTGAGCCAAATTTTTGAGGACATGCACTGAAATGAGATGTCAACAGATTCAGAAAATGGTCCAGAGAATGGCAGTTTTCCAGTTTATTTTATACATTTGGAATCAAAGGAGAAAACGTAAAGAAGGTGCATAAAATTCATTGTGATAGATTAGGAGGTGGGAGAAAGCAAAGTGGGGAATTCCCTAGGATTAGATAAAAAGGAAAATGGAGAGACATATAGCTTTACTTGGTGGGTATTGGGTTGGTAACATTTCACAGCCACAGCAAAGAGAGATGGTATGCAGGCAACAAGGCAACGATGGGGAGTTTGGTGCATGTGTTCATCTGGGGATGGTCTGGGAAGGATTATTCGGGCATTTCAAAGGTATGTTATCCTAGATTCATAAGAACAATGGACAGGGCTTGCTTAAGGTAAAGACTGACCTTTGCCAAGGAAGTTATAGGCCTGGGAGGTAACTACCCACCTTGACCTGACCAGTTAGGAATTTATGATCAGACCATCCTTTGTGGTTACTTTTGGTCACTGAGCTGGTCAGGCCTGCCAAGTAGCTTATTTTTCATTTGCATCAGCACTCCATTGCACAGTGGTCCTATCTAGTACTTAAACAATTCCCTCCTTCTATGGGGGCATTTGGTTAGTTTCTATTTGTCTCCATTATAAGCAATGCCACAATCAATACCCTTATACATATATTTTGGCATAATTCTTTTTTTAAATATATTTTATTGATTATGCTATTACAGTTGTCCTATTATCCCCCTTCATTCCCCTCCACCCTGAACACCCTCTCCCACCCACATTCTCCCCTTTAGTTCATGTCCAGGTGTCATAAGTTCTTTAGCTTCTACATTTCCCATACTATTCTTGCCCTCTCCCTGTCTATTTTCTACCTACCATCTGTGCTACTTATTCTTCATACCTTTCCCCCCTCTGTCTTCCTCCCACTCCCCTGTTGCTAACCCTCCATGTGATCTCCATTTCTGTGGTTCTGTTCCTGTTCTAGTTGTTTGCTTAGTTTCTTCTTGTTTTTGTTTCAGGTGTGGTTGTTCATAATTGTGAGTTTGCTGTCATTTTACTACACATGTTTTTTTGTCTTCTTTTTCTTAGATAAGTCTCTTTAACATTTCATACAATAAGGTCTTGGTGATGATGAACTCCTTTAACTTGACCTTATCTGACAAGCAC
>CM052539.1:77744818-77761287 GCA_028533065.1 Trachops cirrhosus
GCAAACTCACAATTATTAACAACCACACCTGAAACAAAAACAAGAAGAAACTAAGCAAACAACTAGAAAAGGAACAGAACTACAGAAATGGAGATCACCTGGAGGGTTAGCAACAGGGGAGTGGGAGGAGGAGAGAGGAGGAAAGGTACAGAGAATAAATAGTATAAATGGTAGGTAGAAAACAGACAGAAGAAGGTTAAAAATAGTATAGGAAATGTAGAAGCCAAAGAACTTATATGTAAGAACCACAGATATGAACTAAAGGGGGGAATGCAGGTGGGAGGGGGTGTGCAGGGCAGAGGGAAATAAAGGGGAAAGAAGAGAAAAAAAGATTGGATAAATAGGTAATATTAAGTGAAAGGATTTCAAACTACAGTGGAACCAGAGGATATGAAAAGGAGAGTCTCACACATGTACCCTTAGAAGAATGGAACTTAAGAACCGAGAGATTGATTTCCATTAAATGCCTGATTTACAGAACACCGAGATTATTTAATGACCAATGAACATCTGCCAAGAATCTCTCCTCATCATAAAGCCAATGAACTTACTGGATTCTAACTGAACTCTAACTGGACTCTAACTTTGACTCTAACTGGACTTCCCCCTCTTTACACTCCTGCCCCATAACACAGCCACTGCAAACCCTCAACAGACTCACCTGTAGCTTGCCACAGGATGTAATTCCCAGTATGCAATTCCACTGCTATTCCCAAATAAACAACTTCTGGTCATTGGAGCCTGCCTCAGTTTACCTCTTTATTTAGGTTGAGAATTATGTATATATACATCACTGTCCAAACCTGCATCATTTTGGCTTGAACTGATGAGGTATATAAATATAAATGACTTACTACAGATGCCCTGCTTCTCCTGAAACCGGAAAAGTCAGCATCCATGCTGCCTGTTACTACCAGAACCAGTAAGTAGAGACAAGAATTGAATCTTTATGGGCACTTGATTCAGATGCTGGTGATCTGAGAAGAGAGTGGGTTGTAGGCCCTCAAAACCCTTCTTAACATCTTGTCTCAAGCCAACCTTTTTTATAGGGAGAAGGAAAATGTAGGTGTAGGGTTTGGAAAAGGTTAATGAGATAAGAGTTGCAGTCCACACCAATTCTTAGTTTTATTTTGTTTTTTTTTTTTCCCCAGCTGATCAACAACTCTATCTGAGTCACAGATGTTCTCTCCTTGGAGCACAATGGCTCAGATACCTCTGCTGCTTGCAGACCCACTGGGGCACAGAGGCTGAATTACATGTCCACCCTCTGGAGTCATCATACATTTCAGTTCCTGGAATACCAGCTTTCCACAGGCATTAATCACTTCAGCCAATCAACTATGACTGAAGCTAAAATCTTTAACTCTTGAGTTCCCCTATCAGCCTCTTCCCTCACTAGTTTTTAATTATCTTATTTCTATAAGATGAGTTTAATTAAAGAAATACACACTAAAACAAATAAAAGCAGATAAAATTATTAAAAAATAATTTTGCTGTTGAGTAAAGTCTTTCCACTTTCAAAAACCATCCTGCAGTCAATTTGATGTGACTAAAAGCATGAGATACATTAGTGGTGGTGTTACAATTCATCTAAAACAGTGTTTGATACAGTTGACAAAAGTTGCACATTTTCCAGCTGGGGCTACATTAGCCTTTTTTAAAGAAAACATTTTCCTGTCCTTTAGAATTACCACAGGTCTCCATTTATCTTTCCAGTGGAGTACAAGCACCTACAAGACATGAAATGAAAGTTTGTCCAACTTTTTTTCTAGTTGGCTTTCTGGGTATTCTGTCTTCCAAGTTTTGAGTAGCACCTTATTTCCCGGCCTAAAGGAATGTATCAAACCTGTGGGGGAGAGGTTTCTGATACAGCTAAGGTCATTAATCACAGCTAAGTTCTGACTCAAATGTTGTACACATTCTTTACCTTCATTTTTTGATCTACACACATATCTCCCACCCCTATCCTAGCCTGAACTGGTCCTCTGTTCATAACTTCGTAAAGACTCATTTGAATCCCATTTCAAGGAGCCACCCTTATCCTGAGCAGAGCAACAGGTAAAACTTGATCCCAATAGAAATGGGTTTCTTGACACAGTTTGGCTACATTTTTCTTCAAGGTGTGATTCATCTCTACTGCCCAGAAGCCTGCAGTCTCCATGCTGTGTGGGTTCTCCATTTGATTCCTAAAAGTTTACTGACCTGTGTAATTTCTGAAACAAAAGCAGGCCCATTATCACTCTGGGTGATTCTGGGTAGGCCAAAGTGAGGAATTATTTTCTTCAGTAGGGCTTTCATTATCTCTGAGGATTTCTCAGTCCTAGCAGGTTAGCCCTCTAACCATCAAAAAAGGTATCAACCAAGATTAACAAATATTTCCATCCTCGGACCCTTGATGTCTGGGTAAAATCTCTTAAAAGTCCTCACACAGACACTGCCCTTGGTATTGTTTCCCTCCTTTTTCTGACAGGGATCTGTCTTAGGATCATTCTTCTGGCACACATGGCTTTAGAAGTGCCAGGACTTATGAACCATGGTATAGTACAGGTGGTTCAAAACACTAGCTTTTACCTTTCTCTAAGTCTCCAGTCAAACAGTCAGGGTCAAATTGCAGTAAGTCTAGAACAGATACCAAAGGCATTATAAATGTTCCTTTAGCAGCCTCCTTCACTGCTCAATTGGTCAGATTGTTTCATTTAGCCACATCAGTGTCCTCTTTCTGATGCCTGGGGCAGTGCATAACTGTCACCTGTAAAGGTACTTAAACAGCCTCTAATAATTTAAAGTTTCTGTGGCATACTTAATTTCCTTCTCATTGGAGGTTAATAATCCTCTTTCCTTCCAGAAACACATTCATTCTCTTTTAAATCAATTTTGCTAGTCTAAACCTCATCAATTTTTTCAGCACAGTCATGCATTAGCACAGGCGTGTCAGGCTCCAGGAGAAGGAGGGTAGGCTGTAACTTACTTACTTTTTTGAGTTGCTTGGAACCTGCTCATTCT
Organism: Trachops cirrhosus; assembly: GCA_028533065.1. NCBI lineage: Eukaryota > Metazoa > Chordata > Mammalia > Chiroptera > Phyllostomidae > Trachops > Trachops cirrhosus. The sequence goes on from CM052539.1 coordinate 77,747,822, forward strand.
CCCAGAAGTCAGACTCAAATTTTCTTTTTGGTCTATCAGACTCAACACTTGGTGGGGTCTATACATGGTCATGGACTATCCCACAGAAAACTTTTCAGCTTCCTGTAAAAGCTTGCAGGTGGCTGCCACAGCTCTCAAACAGGCTAGACAGTGTGATCTAGTTTCTGTGACAAGTCCAGTAAGACTTCTTTCACCAAGTTAAATCAGGAACCCAAGAAACTTTATTGCTTGTTGGCAAATCTGGGCCTTCTGTGCTGAAGCTTTATAGCCACAAGATGTCAAATGGTTCAAGTAGCTGTAGTATTAGTTAAATGATGCATCTACATATTGTAACAGAGTTTCTCCTTCTAGTTTTAGATCTTTTAAGTCCTGGCCCAAGGTCTCACCAAAAATCATGGGGAGTTCTTGAACCCTTGTGTTAACACTGTCCAGCAGTCCTGAGTCTCTTCCTAAGCTTCCAGGTTCTGCCATTCAAAAGGAAATAACAGTTGAGAGTCCTGGTCAGCCAGAATGGAAAACAAAGCATCTTTTAAGTCCAATACTGAATACCGGAGGGTGTCTCTGGGTATACTGTTCTATACAATGTCATTTTTGACCCTTAAATCTTGTATTGTATGGGCAGCAGCAGGGCTGAATGAGTCTATATCCCTCAAACTTCTGAATTATTAGATGTATCCCTTGTAGGGCTTCCTTTTGCAGGTGATACTCCCTCTTATTGGAGGTCTCCACCCCTGGTTTGAGGTCAGCTTTTACAGGGGAGGCTTGTTTAACCCTCCCTGGCCTTCTAGCAGCCCCACAATGAGGTTTACCTGATTCTCAATTTATTCTGGCCAGGATTACTTTTTTCCTGATTCCTGTGGTTTCATAAGGAACTACCAGGCATGCTCTGGAGGGATCTGTAGGCGTTGTTCTTCTAGACAGAAAGTGATTTGAGTACAAAGATTCAACAACAAATCTCTCCAGAAGAGGAAAATAATGTCTCCTACAACACATTCTAATGGCTTAAAAAAAAATGGCCTACAGGTCTTCCAGAAATTCCAGTTGCTGTTCAGTTAGAGGTTTATTGACCATGGAATATGTCACTCTGGTATCAATAAGAAATGTCTACAATTTGTCCCCTCCACTGTTAGTTTTACCCACATTATCAGACTCTGGCTTCCTTTTCCTTCACTTGGGGCACCCATTTTTCCAGTGCCCTTTTCCCTTGCATATGATTGCCTTGCCCTGATAGGGGCTTGTCATCCACAAAATTTGGTTCCCTGATGGGTTTGGGATGGAGAGACCAGTTTAGGCTCACCTCCTTTGGCTCTTTCAGCCAGGTAAGGAGGGAGATCCTCCAAGGATGGAGAGGCCATGGGAACCCTGGCCATGCTCGCAGCAGCCATCCTGATTTCCTGGTTCCTGTCTTCTGAGCATCTGCTGTCTGCCACAGGCAAATTTCCTTTTCTTTGGACCATTTTCCCATTTCCCTGATCTTTGACAAAATGGCTCTAATTGCAGTATAGTACTGTAGTTTCAAACCTGCTCAGTGGCCAGTGTTCTCCTGAATCCAGATTGTATATAAGCCAAGCAGTATTACAATAAAAAACAATTTTCTTAGCTTCATAAGCACAGGTCAACCAATCAACCAGAATTCACTCCAAAAGGTTATTTCTCAGAACAGAGGTTTCTCCCTCATTCTACCAGACATATCACTGTAATATCACACAAACCAGAAGACACCTTAATTCCTGACAACCATTCTAAATCATAACCTGGGACTGTAATCCTGAACCAGGAAGTGCAGTGATTCAGTGGAAAGTGAATGTGATAGGGAGGGCCAAGAATCAGAGAAGAGCGAACCCTGGTGAAACCACCAGACAGCCAAAGGGACTCCCCACCAAATACCCATACTTACTGAAGAGTCCTGAAGGTGTCCCATCTGGGGTGCCAGAAAGTGAAACCAGAAAAGTCAGCATTCATGCTGCCTATCACTGCCAGAACCAATAAGCAGAGACAAGAATTGAATCTTTATGGGCAGTTTATTCAGATGCTGGTGATCTGAGAAGACTACAGGTTGTGTACCCTCAAAACCTGTCTTAATATTTCATCTCAAACCAACCTTTTCTATAAGGAGAAGAAAAGGGTAGCTCAGGGAGGTAAAGGATTGGGGAAAAGGTTAATTTGGTAAGAGTTGCAGTCCCGCAACCATTTTCCTAGTAATTCTTTATCAGCTGATCACCAATTCTGTATCTGAGTCACAGACGTTCCCTGGAACACAATGGCTCAGATATCTCCATCACTTGCCAAGCCTCTAGGGCACAAGGGTTGAATTGCTTGTTGACCTCCTGGAGTCACATAGGTCATGCATTCCAGTTCTTGGAATAACAGCTTTCCACAGGCATTAATCACTTCAGCCTATCAACCACGATTGAAGCTAAAATCTTTAACTCTTGAGTTCTCCTATTAGTCCCAGGTCCAATTAATTGTTTTAATAGGGAACAATCCCTTGAGCCAAAGGAAACTTAAATATCGATGACAAGCTGGTGGTGACATTTCAAGCTCTTCTGCCACATTCAAAACAGACACCACCACCCACTTTCTCACAGTCCTCAAAACAGTGCTGCCTACTTGTCAAAGCTTTGGTGCCCCACCTACACACACCTGAGGCAATGGGACACTAAGATGACAGACCTCACCATGTCAGTTCTCTTTCTGGAGACAATGTAGTATAGTGGAAAGAGCATTGGGCTTTGGAGTCAGACAAACCTGAAATTCAGTCCATTTGCTAACATTTAGTCTTGGGCTAGTTGCTTCATATCTCTCTGAGCTTCAGGTGTCCTCATCAGTTAATGAAGAAAATAAGCCCTGGCTGGTGTAGCTCAGTGGATTGAGCGCGGGCCTGCGAACTAAGGGATCGCGGTTCGATTCCCAGTCAGGGCACATGCCTGGGTTGCAGGCCAGTTCCCAGCAGGGAATGCACAAGAGGCAGCCATACATTGATATTTCTCTCCCTCTCTCCTTCCCTTCCCCTCTAAAGATAAATAAATAAAAATAAAATCTTAAAAAAAAAAAGAAAAGAAAACCAGCCTCCATCCTGATAGTGAAAATAAGATAACACATGTAGAGCTGCAGGCAGAATTATACAGAGAAAGGGAGGCATAAAGGAATCCTCCTGGCAGGAGAAGTAGAACAGGTTCCACTGTTTGAAGTGAAAGGAAGTATTTACAAAATATTTGAAAACTTTGTCTTGGGCAAGTCCCGAACTTCACCGTGAAGAATGAAAAATTGTTTTGTTCATGTATTTACCTATCACATTTACTGAACTTCTTATCTAGACGAGCAAGGAGACAGAATTATATGTAATTGACTATAACTATAAAGCTCAGTGCTATTACTCTGGTGAAAGAATTAAGGGAAGGTTGGAGATGACAGCAAGGTTCCCAAAACAAGAGGGGTCATCTCAGGTTGAGTTATATACGGTCAGAAGAGTTTAATAGAAGGACATTGCAGGCGAGTTTCTTGAACATACAAGTAGTTCATACCAGTCTTTCTAGGAATGTGTAGTGGGGAACAATTGTGCCCCCTCTGGAGATCTGCTGTGTTCTCTCCATTATCACTGTGTCCAGGACTCAGAAGGGAAGTGGTCTGTGAAATGGGTGCATTCAGGCCAAAAAGGGTTCCAGGCCCCCTTCCAGAACAGCTGGACCTTCACACAAGGAATGGCCTTAAACACCACCAACTCCAGGGGGCAATTTAGTTAGAAAAGAAAACCTGCAGCCCTAGCTGGGTAGCTCAGTTGGTTAGGGCATCATCCCCATACTCCAAGGTTGCAGGTTCAATCTCTGGTCAGGGCATATACACGAATCAACAAATGAATACATAAATAAGTGGAAAAATAAATCTCTCTCTCTCTCCACCTTCCCCCCCGCCTCTCTAAAATCAATCAATCAATTAAAAAATAGAACCTGCAAGGGAGTAGAGAAAATTTTCTATTAATATATTGTTCCCGATGGGATGAGGGAATCAGATTCATTGTATGTTAGACAAAACAAATAACCAGTCTAAAACTTCCCAATATAAATTAGAGTTGATTGATGAATAACAAAGTGATGGCTTCTTCTGTTTAATTCTATATATTCCTGATTATGGTGATGATGATGATAGCAGCTCCCATATCCTGGGTATTTCCTCTGTGTCATCAATCATGTAAGCCATAGCATTTCATTTTTACAACCTACAAGATAGATAGTATTACTATCTCCACTTTACAAATAAGCAAACTGAGAAACTGAGAGGTTAAGTTTCTAGCTGAAGGCCACACAGAGAGTAAGTGGGAGAGCTGGGGTTCAGGCCCAGAAAATGCCTACAACTCCAGAACCTACATTCTCTTCTACTGTCTACACATTTGTTGAATCTGTAAATAGCTTTGTGGACATTCCAAAGCACAAACTGATCAAAGTGCTATTTATTTCTACATCTCCATTATCAAAAAATACTACTTTTACTATAACAATGATAATTTTCTATATCTAAAGAGTTTTATGTCCCAAAGAGAACTTTCAGTTAGACTTAATCAACCTCCTCAATTTTACAAATAAGAAACTGAGCTATTTCAAGTTCCAGTGAATGACAAATAAAACACCAATGGTTCTCTTAAAAATGTCAGACAAAATGGACCTTTTTGTATCTATTTGCTGATGATGGTAAAAATTACAGTTTGAAATAACATGGTGATGTACTATGAAAATGGTATCAGACTACCCTGGGATTTGATACAAGAGGTTGGGAAGTTTTCAAACTTCACTGACTAACTTTGTTGCTGGAAAGATGGCAAAAAGCAAATGGCTTCCTGGGCACTGGCTGTTTGGCTCTTCCTTAATTATTATTCCAACATCAAAGGTATGTCCTGGTTTAAAGGTATCCTTAGTCTTGGCTGGTGTGGCTCAGTGGACTGAGCACCAGCCTGCAAACAAAAGGTCACTGGTTTGATTCCCAGTCAGGGTACATGTGGGTTGAGGAGCAGGTCCCCATATGGGGGCATGCAAGAGGCAACTGATCAGTGCTTCTCTCCCTCCCTTCCCCTTTCTCTAAAAGTAAATAAATAAAATCCTTTTTTAAATTATTTTAAAAATAAATAAATAAAGGTATCCTTAGGGACTTAATTTTTATATAAAAACCTGTTCATCCAAAACTGAATTTAATTTTCTCCTCAAGCAGAGGTAAAAAAAAAAAAAAAACCTTTCTAAAAGTAATTGAAAACAAAAGCATTTCCTGAAAAGTAAAAACTAGGCAAAATCAATTATAGGAAAAGACCGATGTCAATCATTATGGAATAAAGCCATTGTCTAAAAGCAACAGCAAGTTTGACCTGTGGTTTTTTTCATTCATTTATTTTTACTCTCCCTTCTTTTAAAAGGATCATTTTTTCCATAACCAGCTTATTGATCATTTGGAAATGTTATGTTTTTAAAAAAGAGACCACTTATTTCCACTGTAAAATGACAAAATAAAATCTTCCTCATAACAAAAGTTTTAAATCTCATTAATAATAAAATACCTCTATAACAGGGTGGATTCCTTAGTGCTTAGGGATTCGCCCTCCTCCCCACAGCCTTCTCCTTCCCTAAAGGAGAGATGTGGAGTTCAAAAAAAAATCCTCAGGCTAGTAAAGACAATGAAGTCAGTGCTAAATCTATCAAAGCAAGTTATAGAGACCCTGACAGCTGAAAAGTATTATTTGTGTTTTTCCTCCCACATTTCTACTGATCCTGGTGTTTTAAGCATATATCTTGAGAGACATGACCCACATAAAGGCAATTACAACTGGTAAATTATTTTTTAAAGAAAAAGAATAATAAAATAAATATAGATTTTTATTTTTTATTTTTTTGTGTGTTTTTCATGTCGCAATTTCTCCTGTTTAGTGACCAAATACATACAGATTTAAAAGATACCAGGTTTATGCGAGATTGACTAAGATCAAAGATTTTTTCCTCCAAATCTCAATGTTGGTGGGGTGTGAGAAAACAAGCTTATATGATGTTTTAACAATACTAAAAAATAAACTAAGACAGTCTTTCTGGAGGCCATTGGCACTGTCCCTCAAAATAAGTATTTTTTTAAAATGTGCATTTATTTGACACAGTAATTCCAGTTCTAGGAACATAACTCATGTTGCCTCAGGTACAAAGATTTACTTATAATGAGACTGATAACAGGCATGTTTATAGTAGGAAGGAAGGAGGAAAGGTAGGAGGGAGGGAAGAAAGGAAGGAGAGGAAAGGTGGAAATTTTGAAAATCAAAATGTCCATCAATAGGAATGGATTAAATAAATAAATATGGTGCAGTGCATTCATAGAAAGCAATATTACTTTTTCACTAAAAGTGATATTGTGGATAAGTATTAGTAAAATGGAAATCATTCACATATGTTACTAGGTTGCTTTTTTAAAAAATACAAAGCTTTTTGTAATTGTATGTTTGCATTTACATGAAGTTCAAGGATAGGCAAAACCAATCTGTAGTGATGGAAATCAAAATAGTGCCTGCCTGGTAGGGTAGAGAGCAGAGGAAGAGCTGAAGAGAGATAAGGGAACTTTATGGAGTATTGGAAATAGTCTAATCTTAGAATACAACTTGAAAGGGAGGTGGATGGACAGAGTGGGTTCATACTTGTCAAACCACATCAAAATGTACACTTAACACAACTATAACATTGTACTCTATGTAATCGTACCTCAATTTAAGTAAGGAACAAAAAGCCTTAAATGTACAAAACGATCTCAATTTTATAATAAAAATAATGTTTGCATATGTACATACAGAGAAGGATTGGGAGAGGATTTTGGATGATGAAATTATGGGACATTTTTTCCTTTTTTTTTTCACTTGTCAATGAGCATCGTAATAATTAAAAGGAACACAAATATATGACTATCTGTGTTTCAATGAGCCTCCATGGCTCTTAATTCAAATATTCCCTCCCGCTTCCTCAAAGTGTGGATTATCCAAGTACCATGGAACCATCCCAGGGTTCAGTGCCCTAAATTTCCATGGAGGAACATAACTGGGGCTGTGGAGGTCCTTCATGGTATGCACTCATTGGTCATTTGTTTCATCTTCTAGACAGCTGCAAATGTCAAAGTTACACCAAGAATTTGGTCATTTTCAGGCATGGCTTTAAGAACACAAAACCATCTCAGGTCCAGAGGAGAAAGCTTCAAATTACTGAAGGCAATGCAAATGCGTATGGCCTGAGAAGCAGCTGTTCCTTTGCATGTGTCATGTCCAGTTTCTAAGAATGGTTTTGGCATTAGTTGCAACCCCATAAGCAGCCCAGTCTGAGCCTCAGGCCCTTCAGCAGACCTGTTACAGATAAGACAATTAGTCTCAGTGGGATAGGAAAGCCCACTGCACCAGGTGTGCTCGAGGCCAAGCTGGGTGTTGGCCACCTCTTCCTGGTGGCAGCTCACGTTCACATGCAGCCCACGAATCTCAGCATGAGCTGCTTGTGGTCAGCCACACAGGCACAACTGCCTACTGACAATAACAGTACAATATCCAGGGGCAGTCGGTTGGTGGGTGGGACAGGAATGCAGTATTCACAAGAAGATGAAACATAACTACACTCCTCCTCCTTACGACCCCTCAGGATGGTTACAGATTGAGAACTGAGGTAGGTGGAACAAGTTGGAAGAGAAATCCAGCTTTTTATCTGGATACAGCCAAAAAAGCTGATGAACATAAATAGTACTAAGAGAAGCTCAAACCCAAAAACTTGGCTTGGGTCAGGACAAGGGGTTAAGCCAAATGCCCAGAGCATCTGTATCTCCCACCTGCTGGAAAGCTTGCCGAAAATGTCTCACAGGATCAGCAGACTTACCTGGTCTCAACTGAACATTCCTTCATTGTCCTACCCTGCTATTTCTTTAGCAAAACCCCCATCTCAGGGAGTGACACCCCTGTCAACCCCTTTACTAGAGCAAGACTTAGAAGCCTTTTAGACCTCTTCTTTATCTTCCACAAACAATCAGTTATGAGGTCCCATAGGTTCTATCTCCTAAGTATCTTTCTAATCAGCCTTTCCCTCCAGCTAGTGCCTCGTGCCACCAACCAGTCACAAAGCCTATTCTCTGCTTTATTGCCTGAATGACTTTCTAGATTGCAAATATAATTATTCTGTGGGCCTATTTTAGCCCTTTCATTCTTCACTGTCTACCCAGAGGCTTCTTGAGACAACCTCAAATGCCTTTACTACCAGGTATTTAAATATATGAAGTCACAGGTTCAAGATAGCAAAGTAGGAGGCAGTTTGGATGTAAAAAGACCTGTCCCATTTTAAAGGCATCAAATCTAAAACTAATTTAAAAAAATTGTGCCAGCCTAATCTGTTTCTGAGGCCATTTTGATCCTCTTGGTTCATACAGTAGAGTCCCAATTCCCTAAGTCTATGACGGAGAGGATGCCTGCTTCTCCAGTCTCGTCCTCAGGTGTTCTCAGCAAGTAGCTTTTGTTTTCCTGAAGGTTCACACAGCAGTGCCTTTGCACAAGATCTTCCCTTAGCCTGGGCCTTTCTTCTTTCTCCACCTTGTCTGGAAACTCTCCTTTCAAGACCTTCACTGGGAGCCTTCCCAGAGCTCTGGGGACAATTGTACCCTGGACATAAGATCTGCTGTTGTTCCTCTTTTTCAGCTTGCAGATATTTATTTTTTCTTTCCCACTAGATAGTATTTGGGGGAATTATCTTATAATTTCACAAATTATATGTTATAAAATAAATAGCAAAGACAAAATGTCATAGAGACAGTTTTCCTCCCCAACATTGTAAATAACATTGAGAAAATGCTGTTTGCATCAAAAATGGAAAAGCAGGCATTCATGCTGCCTGTCATGTACCAGACCAGATAAGCAGTGAGGGGGATTGAATCTTCATGGGCGCTTTATTCAGGTGGCCAGCGATCTGAGAAGACAGCAGGTTTGTACCCTAATGCACCATCTTAAGTTCCATTTTAAACCAATCCTTTTTATAATAAGAAGAAAAGTGTAGGTAAGGGGTTTGGAATTCAGGGGAAAAGTTAATCAGATAAAAGCTGCAGCATTCTTTCATCTGTGTCCTGGGCAGTGGTCTTTATCTGTGCAGCTGGATGGTGGTCACTCACCCTGGAGCACAATGGCTCAGATTCCATCTTGATTGCTTGCAGTTCTCCCAAGGTGCAAAGGTGGAACTGCTGATGGTCTCCTGGAGTCAGGGTGGGTCATACCTTCAGCTCCTGAAACAATAGTTTTAACAGACACTGACTGCTAAGCTTATTAGCTATTACCCAAAACTAAATTTTTTCCCAACATTCGAGTCTCCCATCAGCATCACAGAATAAATGTTATCTTAAATTCTGGGTGTCCTTCAAGAGTTAATGGAGATTTGGGGGGGCTCCAAGTATGTGCTACTCGATGTCCTTAGACAGCCTTTGCCCACTAAACCTTTACTGACTGTAATATTGCAATAATCTGATGCCAGAAAAGTTGCTTTGGGCCTTGATCAATTTCACAAAATGCTTATGAGACAGTATTGGTCATTATCATGAATTTTCAGTGTTCAAAAGAAAGAAAGGAGGAAAAAAGGAAACTATTACATGCTCGAGTGCCTTTTACAAAGTCACTCTAAGAGATGAAAGGGAACTCCACTCCCCTCCCACAATTGGGTCCTAAACTCCATTGGCTGAAGTTGTTGAGTGCTCAGTCACATGAAATAGTTCTGTTTCTCAGAACTTGTCCAAAGGGACCTTTCCTGCCTGCAGAGATAGAAGTAAGGAAAAAAGCAGCTCTCCTATACCTTTCAGTTTGACCTGCCTCATTTTTTTCTCCCTTGCTATCCATTGATTTAAGCCATCAGGAGGTATGGGAACACAATGAGAACCTGGAAAGGGAAGAGACAGTGAGGGATACAGAGGAGGACAGTAAAGGGACTGTCGAGGTGTCTATGCCTGTAGTGGCTGTAACCTCAGAGCCAATGCAGCCAACCACAGAGCTCCGGTAACCTCACTACTTCCTAGTTTGTGCGCTAACTGGCTGAGCTCTAGGTCTGACTTAAAGTTGAGTGGTCCAGAGTGAACTCATTTATTGCACACCAGTTCCTCCCAGAATATTATACATTTTATCACTATTGTTGGAATTATAAGTGCTTTAATTCTTATTAATCAATGTGAAAACAATTTACTTGATATTGACTGAAAAATAAAACCTTACAAATAGACTTATTCTTATCTAAAACTGGACATGCTCATGGTATTTTCACTGGAACAAAATAGAAAAATGTGAAGAAAAAAAACTGCCTATACTCAAGGACTGTTATTTAATTATGACTGTATTGCATTTACTTTTTACACTTAAAAAACTAACTTTGGCCCTGACCAATGTGGATCAGTTGGTTGGGCATTGTTCCCCAAAGCAAATGGTCACAGGTTCGATTCCCAGTCTGGGCACATGCCTAGGGTGAGGGTTTGGTTCCCAGTCAGGGCACGAATGAGAGGCAACTGATCAATGTTTCTCTTTCAAATTGATGTTTCTCTCTCTCTTTATCCCTCCCTTCCCCTCTCTCTAAAAATAAATAAATAAATAAAAATCTTTTTTGAAAAAACCTAATTTTGTAACAAGCTCTTATCTTGTTTCTAGAAACTGCTTAAGTACTGTTTTGTAGATTAAAAGTACTGTTTATGTGGATATATTGTAATTTGTATAATCATATCTCTACTACAGGCATTTAGGGATTTTTTTGGGGGGGCTGTTTGTTTATTTGTTTATTTATTTATTTACCTATTTCTTTTAGACACAGGGGAAGGGAGAGAGAGAAAGAGAGGGAGGGAGAGAAACATCAGTGTGTGGCTGCCTCTCCTCCACCCCTAACTGGGGACCTGGTCCACAACTGAGGCATGTGCCATGACTGGGAATCGAACTAGAAATCCTTTGGTTTGCAGGTCGGCATTCAATCCACTGAGCCACACCAGCCAGGGGCAGTTTTTATCAAACATATTTTGAAATAATAATATGGACTTAAGCCTTTTAAAAGTGTTGAACACTAACAATAGATGGCGGCATGGTAGGAGGGAGCACACTCCACCTCCCTCTTCACATGGAGGAAAACCTAGTCATTCTACGGAGGACTAGAGCAAATCCTACGGAGGATCATCGCAGCATACATGGAAATAGGAGAGCAAAAATTGTAGCGGACATTGCAAGACCAGATGGTAAGGAGACTACTTCAGGATAATAACGGCCAAAGGATCAGCTCGGGGACCAGGGAGGTTGCAGCCCCAGGCTGGGAGCTCCGGAGTCTGCCACAGGGCTTTCGGGGTAGGGGAGCTGGGTCAACCGCTCCCTCCCCGGCCCAACAAGGACTGAGCAGCACTGATCCAGGGGACCGCGGAGCGGGCTTTGGGGAAGATCACGGCCCAGCCAGTGGAGCCAAAGACAGCCAGGCCTTGCGTGGGCGCCCAAACCAGGAGAGAGTGTTTTTTGGTGGAAGGCCCAGGGTCCACAGCCGTGGGCATGGAAGAGGTGCAGGCGTTCTGCGGGATCCCCAGTGCCCAGGCCCTAAATTCCGGGAAATTGCAGGCCCCTCAGAATCCACAGAGTGCACACTAGTGAACCCAGAATAAGGCGCGAGCACTCCCCAGTGAGCTTTCGGAGGGAGTGCTGAAGAGCGCATGGATCCCGCACCCTGGTGAGAGGCGCCAGACTGGCTTTGGAGAGATCACGGCCCAGCCAATGGGTCCGGGGACTGCCAGGTCTTGCGCCGGTGCCCCAACCCGAAGAGAGGGATTTTTGATAAAGGCCTCCTGCCCACAACCGTGAGCATGGAAAAAGCGTGGGCGTTCTGCGTGATCCCCGGTGCCTAGGCCGTGAATTAGGGAGAAGTGCGAGGCCCTCGGAATCCACAGAGTACACGCCTGTGAACCTGGGAGGGGTGCATGCGCACTCTGCAGTGGACTCCGAAGGGAGTGCTTGGCAGCGCACAGATCCGGTACCCAGGGCCCTTCCAAGGGCATTGGGCCGTGTGGCTGGACCTGGGGACAGTGCGCCAGAGGCTGACAGAGCTCTGAACTGGAAGGGAAAAAAGTCATGACATTCGCCTCTAAGTCTGCTGCAGCCAGCAAAACCAGGAAAACTGGTTTGGCCAGTTTGAAACCAACAAAAGGTTTTATTATTTTTTTTTTTTTTGCTTGATTTTTTTTATTAAGTAACTTTTTGTTTTTTAATTCTTATTATTGTTCTATCATTCAATTCCTTATGCTTCTATTTCTTTCTAGTGTTAATCCTTCTCCCTTTCTTTCGAAATTTACCTCTTCCTTCTAGCTTCTGCTTTTTTCCTTTTTTTTATTGAACCTGCAAGTAATAGCATATCTGTATTATTATTTCATTATTCTTACACTTTTTATTGCAATAGTATTTTAGTATTCCTCTTCTTTCTGTATAGTCTTCTTTGCTTGGCTAGTTATAATGTATCATTTAATAGGTTTCCCCTGTTATCTCATTCATAGTGTATAGCTAATTAACTGTCCTTCATTTGTGTTACATTAATACACTTCCCAAGGCTCCATACTTCCTATTCTTGTTATCTAGATCTCATAGATTCTGTCATATGATTTTTGCTCTAAGATTACTGTAAATAATAGCTATTCCATACAATTGTAAATAATACGCAACATCCTTCCCAGACCTTAGCCCACTTCACAGTGTCCTGAACTCTATTACTGTAGTGGTTAACTCTATTCTCTCACACACTACATCTATTTACTACTCTTTACTCTCACCCTACCTCAGAATCTGACCTCCCACAACCTCACTGTTTTCTAGATCCAACTCACAATCCTTTCCTTCCCAGCAAGACTCTTATCTTCTTTCCATCCTTTCTAATAAGTGGCTAGTGGGGTGGAAAATCACAGTTAACATTATACACAGCCAAAGGATCTCCTATCTCCTCTCTACTGACTGCTACTGTAAATATCATAGCATACTCTCTTGCTGTCTTAAGCCATTTTGCCTTACCCCTCCAACTGATCAAAAAAAGACTAGGTGGAAGCTGTGCACACCTGGATACCAGAAGGAGACTATACCACTGAATCTCACAGATACTCTACCACAGAGGTACACACCATAAACCCAGGGAGCCAGAAGAGATCAATTTAAGAAGCTGAGGCTAGCAAGAAGAGTCTCACGAACAATGAGAAGACAAAGAAACAATCCCCAAATGAAGGGAAAGGAGGAAGCCTCAGAAAGAATGCTAAATGAAATAGAGGCAACTCAACTATCAGATTCTGAGTTCAAAGCAATGATTATCAAGAAGTTCCATGAACTCTCAATGAGTTTCCAGAAACTACAGGGAAGCTACAATGAACTCACTGCAAACTATATCAACATGAAAAAGGAAATAGAAACTATCAACAAGGGCCAAGAGGAAATGAAGAAGACAATTACTAAACTGAAGAAC
>CM052539.1:77761787-77879852 GCA_028533065.1 Trachops cirrhosus
AAACAACAAAACAAAGAAACAAGTAAAATATAACAAAAGACACTGAAATACAGGACAGGTAGTCAGTGACCAGAGGGGAGAGAGGAGGGAATTTCAGGGGAGAAGGGAAGGGTTTACAGGAAGAAATATAGAGGACACATGGACAAGAAAGGGTGGGCAGGCTGGAATGGGAATAAAGAATAGAAACTGTACTGAATAAACTAAAATTAAAAAAATTAAAAATAATAAAAATAAATAAGAAGAAAACAAACAAACAAACAAAAAAAAACACTAACAATAAGTGAGTGGGAACTCCCCAAAGAAGGTGCAGACAGCAGTAGGAGAAAAGTTTAAGAAGGATTTTAGTCATTGGTTTACTTCAGCCAAGAAAAACAGATACAGCATCACCAGATTGTGGACAAAAGCAGGAAATACTTTGAAATTTCCTCAAGAATAATGTATTTCTTAAGCCTCTGTTGACTTGACAGTGGGACCAGTTCTAGGGAGGTTTTGGAGTAAGAGGGGAGTGTTAAAAAATTAGCAAAGATATATGTGAAGTGGTATTTTTAAAAAGTGGGAAAAGAAGACTCAAGTTCTTCATGTGACACTTGGCACAGTTTTCCACCCACAGCAGCTTTTGTTGGTGACTAGGTTCTGTCTGATAAGCTTGTCTCAAGTGCGTCAGTCTAAGAGGAACACTTTCTTAAACAAAGAACTTTAACAACCAGTAGTCAACAGTAATCTCCTACTGACTATCATATTGCCAACTCATTCACCTTTTCCCATGCTCTTTAGACTTTACCAGCAACAGAGGAGGTGGCCAGAGTTGTTTCACAGAATCCACATGGCTGGAATCCCCACTGTGGGAATGCTTTTAAAGTGACAGAGAATTTAGAGTCTTCCTATAACTCAGATTTCCTGGAGTTTTGTGGCAATTTAAGGAAAACACAATGCTATGTATCTATATACTTCCATTTGATTCTCACTTAAATGACTTTTTTTTTCCTTAGAAAGTTACCTTAAATTTTTGAATTTGCTCTATATGTTTTGCCCAAAGTGTTTCCAATTATTTATGATCACACTTTGTCTTCACAAAAACCTGAGAAATGGTAGGGCAGGTGTTACAATCTTTGTTTCAGAGACAAGAAAACACAGGAGAATTCAGGTGCTGCCACCAGCACCCAGCTGTCTTGTCTTGAGGCCCAGGGCGCCTTCCCCTGCAGACTGCCAAAGTGGCTTTGGCTGGTGCATGGTCAGAAAGTCTGCAGAGACACGGCTGTGCTTCTGTGATCGGACATCCCGAAACAGTCTTACACTTGTTTCAGATGTGATATATAAACACTGAGTATCTTCCTAGAGCACACAGCAAAGTATTCTGTCTTAAAGCATCACCAAGTTTCTTCAAATATAGATTTTAAAAATTTATTACCTAATTTACCCACATAGAAGTAGGAATCAAAGATAATTTTAGCATCCATCTTCCAAATAGTTAAAAGGAATAGAGATGAATGTTTATATACAATAACATATTTGAAAAACTATGGTTGAAATCTAAATGACAAACAAAACTAAGAAATGCAACTGTGTTTCTTAAACGTAGAAAAATCAACAGTACATGTCATTCAAATTAAATATGGGAATATTTATTTTATCTTCATGTTACTAAACTCTGTCAAATAAGTAGAAGAAATCCATTTTTTAAGTAACTCGATATATAAGGTTACAGCCTGAAAAATTCATCAATAGAAAATGCATTGGTATGTGGACACTTGCCTTTTTAAACAATGTGACTTCTCTAAAAAACCGGAGCATATAAGACTCTTGAAGGACACACAACTGAAATAAAACACATCTTCTATATATCATACTTTAATGTAGTGAAGCTACTTGCATTAGGGATTTGTGTGTATGTCTGTTTGTGCACACGCACATGCACACGCACGCACCTATGCACAGGTGTTATTGTCGTAGAAGAGCAACTTCCAGGAGCCCTCAGCCAGCCCCCCTGAATGTGATTACAATCCGGCAACATGGAGTTTAGCACTTTATACTGCTCTACAGCCTCGTATTGTTTCGTTTCCTGAAAAGACTGTATCTTGAGGTTAAGAGCTCTGTCTTCTGTTTCTTTTGTATCCTCCACAGTGCGTGCCACAATGTTTATTTTGAATTTAAAGATATCATTTCCTTTATTTCCAAGAAAATCAGTTCTACTAACCAATCTTTGAAATAAATTTTTCTCATTTTCTTGATCCTACAATAATCTGCCTTCATATGATATAGTTGTGACTGTTATTATTATTGTTGTTGTGAAAAAAATTGGGTTAGTGAAAGTGTGTGATTTTTAAAGCCTTGGATACAATTTTATAAATGTAGTGAATAGGGGTGACCGTGTAATAGAAAGCAGGGCATCCTTCGTCATCTTTGAATCTCTTGCAGACTGGTTGTAAGGATATAGAGACATCCCTTAGGAGGGGGAGCTGGAGTCATCACATAGGTAGTTACCTGGGACCTCAGGCACATTATCTCATATTGGTATACATAATTGCTACCCAAGTCCAAAATCAATTCCTTTCTCAAGCAATATGTATTTATTAAGAATGCCTTTGTTGTGTTCTTTCTGTTCTTTCCAAGTTCCAGACAGTTTCTGTCCATGCATCTGGATTCTGACTCACACGTCTATGACCTGCTCCATGACTATAATATCTTATTATTCTTTTTTAAAGAAAGTTATCTATTTACTACTTATTGATTTTTTTATAGAGCAAGAGGAAGGGAGGGACGAGGGGGAGAGAGAGAGAGAAACATCAACTTTGTTCCACTTCTCTGTGCATTCATTGGTTGGTTCTTATACATGTCCTGACCCAGGATGCAGCCACAACCTTGGTGTATTGGAAGGATGCTCTAACCAATTGAGTTACCTGGCCAGGGTGTATAATACCTTATTCTTGATATTTGCACTTGGATTCTTGACAGTGTCGCCTGATTCCAACGTTGACCCTGATTTCCTAAAAACAGATCAGACTCCTACTGGCCTTGTCTACAATACACAGGTAGATACAGTTCAGGCAGTGGTTCTTTTTAAAAATTTTTTAAATATAGTTTATTGATTATCTATTACAGTTGTCCCATTTCCCCCCATTCATTCCCCTCTACCCTGAACACCCTCTCCCACCCACGTTCCCCCCTTTAGTTCATGTCCATGTGTCATAAGTTCTTTAGCTTCTACATTTCCCCTATTCTAACCCTCCCCCTGTCTATTTTCCACCTACCATCTGTGCTACTCATTCTCTGTACCTTTTCCCCCTCTCTCCTCCTCCACTCCCCTATTGCTAACCCTCCAGGTGACCTCCATTTCTGTGGTTCTGTTCCTGTTCTAGTTGTTTGCTTAGTTTTAGGTGTGGTTGTTAATAACTGTGAGTTTGCTGTCATTTTACTATACATGTTTTTTATCTTCTTTTTCTTAGATAAGTCCCTTTAACATTTCATATAATAAGGTCTTGGTGATGATGAACTCCTTGAACTTGACCTTATCTGAGAAGCACTTGATCTGCCCTTCCATTCTAAATAAAAGCTTTGCTGGATAGAGCAATCTGGGATGTAGGTCCTTCCCCTTCATGACCTGGAATCCTTCTTTCCAGCCCCTTCTTGCCTGCAAGGTCTCTTTTGAGAAATCAGCTGACAGTCTGATGGGAACTCCTTTGTAGGTTACTGTCCCCTTATCTCTTGCTGCTTCTAGGATTCTCTCCTTCATTTTTTACCTTGGCTAATGTAATTCTGATGTGCCTTGGTGTGTTCCTCCTTGGGTCCAACTTCTTTGGGACTCTCTGAGCTTCCTGGACTTCCTGGAAGTCTATTTCCTTTGCCAGATTGGGGAAGTTCTCCTTTATTATTTGTTCAAATAACTTTTCTAGTTGTTGCTCTTCCTCTTCCCCTTCTGGTACCCCTATAATTTGGATGTTGGAACATTTAAAGATGTCCTGGAGGTTCCTTAGCCTCTCTTCATTTTTTTAAACTCTTATTTCTTCACTCTTTTCTGTTTGGTTGTTTCTTTCTTTCTTTTGGTCCACGATTGATTTGAGTCCCAGTTTTCTTCCCATCACTATTGGTTCCCTGTGCATTTTCCTTCATTTCACTTAGCATAGCCTTCATTTTTTCATCTAATTTGGGACCAAATTCAACCAATTCTGTGAGCATCCTGATCACCAGTGCTTTGAACTGTGCATCTGATAGGTTGGCTATCACTTGGTCGCTTAGTTGTATTCTGGCACTTTGATCTGTTCTTCCATTTGGGACATTTCTTTTTTTGTTGTTTTTTTTTTTTTTTTGTCTTGACACACCTGTTACATAGTGAGGGCCAGAGCCTTAGGTGTTCACCAGGGCGGCCAACCCAGTCACTGGTTTAGGATGCTGCATGT
Organism: Trachops cirrhosus; assembly: GCA_028533065.1. Classification (NCBI taxonomy): domain Eukaryota; kingdom Metazoa; phylum Chordata; class Mammalia; order Chiroptera; family Phyllostomidae; genus Trachops; species Trachops cirrhosus. The sequence continues at coordinate 77,766,182 of CM052539.1, forward strand.
GCGGGAGGGGGCCAAGAGGAAACAGTGGCGCTTGCTCCGCTCTCTGTTAGATTTCAGTCCCTTCTGCCACTTCCCTCAAACAAACTGGGCCCTTCTGGTGCTGATTCCCAGTTGGTTGGTTTGTGTATGTTCTAGGACCCTGTGAGTCTCTCCAACAACCTCCCCTGTGAGGCTGGGAGTCTCTCCCGACACCTCAACCCCCACAGGTGTCAGTCAGTGTTTTGAGGCTTTATTTCCCCGAGCTGGGACCCTGGTTTGCATGGTCTGTCTGGCTCTCCAGTTTCACCTGGTTTATCTGTGCGCAAATGTGAGACTGCCTGGTCAGCCGCCTTGCATGCTGTACCCAGCTCCACAATCCACCACCTCGCTGGGTCTGCCCGCTGCCACCCCATGCCCAGGGTCTGCCAGCTGCCACTTGCGCGCCTGGGGTCTGCCAGCCACTGCTCTTTTGCCTCGACCCCTCTCCACCCAGCTGCAGTCCTAACTCTGCCCCTCCTACTGGTCTGGATGAATATGTCTGTTTTAACTCCATGGTTGTCAGACTTCCATACAGTTCAATTTTCTGTCAGTTCTGGTTGTTATTTTGTTTCTAAATTGTTGTTGTCCTTATTTTGGTTGGGGGAGGAGGCACAGTGTGTCTACCTATGCCTCCATCTTGGCCGGAAATCCAGGCAGTGGTTCTTAATTGTTTTGAAGGGTTCCTTGAAAGTGTATGAAAGTTATTAAGTCATCCCATCCAAAAATGCATACGTGCACACAAACACAAAAAATCTGCATTCAGTTTAAGGAGGTTCACGATCCTTCAGAGGCTGCCTTTGGGAGTCTTCAGCAGGTAGTAACATACAGTGCAGGAAAGCGAAACTGCAAACACAATGTATAAAACTCTAGGATCGGTTTTTATACCTATCAATAAAAACTCCCTTTCAGTTTTTAGATAGAAAGGAGAAAGAGGTAAACATAGCTAGCCAGAACTGAATTAATGAACTTGTATGATTATTTTTTTCTAATCCTGATCAAATAAGTCATTAAACATTCAGAAAAGTTCAAAGACCCACACTGCTTTGATCACTACAGATAGATGTAATGAAGCTTAACGGAGTTTAAGAAAAGCTAGTGCTTGTTTTTCAAGATTTTCCTTCTAAAAAAAATTACCAAAATTGGGGTGATGAATACACAATACAATATTCAGATGATGTATTATAGAATATTCAAGTGTACAATTCTGTAATTTTATTAACCAGTGTCACCCCAATAAATTCAATAAAAAATAATAAAATTAAAAAGTTTAAAAAGTCACCAACATAATAAATGTAGAAATGTTGGGAAGTATGGGAAAACTGACATAAGAATTTTTCTTTTTATTTATCTATGTATTTTTTATCTATTGATTTTGTGAGAGAGAGAGAGAGAGGAAGAGAGATATATAGAGGGAAAAACATTGATTTGTTGTTCCATTTATTTATGCATTCATTGGTCATCCCTTGTATGTTCCCTGACCGGGAATCAGAGCTGCAAACTTGGCATATTGGGATGATGCTCTAAAAAACTGAGCTACCTGGCCAGGGATACATAAGAATTTTTAAATCACCCACATTTCCAGCTCTAAAGATTCCCAGTTGTCAATATTTCAGTGAAAATTTCCAGTCTTTTTCCATTCATAGTTAGATTTCCAGAAGCTCTTTCCTTTAAGTTCTCCTGCACTTTTATAAAAGAACCCATTGTGCAACCAAAGACATAATTCTGGATAGCCTAGGACTTTGACCCAGGCCCACACACCTTTGAACTCTGGCTGTAACTTTACTTGCCAGCCTCTGTATCTGTACACAGCCTAGACTCCAGCTGAAGGCAAGACATCCATTAGAAATTGCTATTGTGTCTCGTATCTTCTTGTTGTTAGCTCTGCCGTTAGTGTTTGTCACTGTGATGATAATTATACTTCTGGAATCTGACCACCTGAGTTCAACTCCTGCCTCCACTGCCACCTTTGAGTTTTAAGAACTGGACAAGATACTCAATTCAGCTGTGCTTCAGTGTTCTCATTTCTAAAGTAAGCACGGTAATGAAAAGAAAGTGAGTTCACACCTGTAAAGTATGAAGAACACAGATGGTCACCTAAGAGACACTCAGTAGAGGCTACCTATCATCATCATTCTATGTTGTTGTTAACATTCCCCGTGATGTTTTCTGCTTTGTTAGTTCTGTTGTCACTGACAGTCCTTGCTAAACCCTTAGTCCATTGTACCCTAACAAGTTCACCCTACACTTAAATGATTCTGCCCCAGATTTTTTCCAGTGCATTTCTTTAGTCAGTTGATATTTTCCGACCATGACTATGTGGAAACAACAGAGGCTTTGCCCTCATGAATTTGGAGTCTCCTGGGAGCAACAGACCAAAATGAAATAAAATGGAAGAGCATTGACAATGCTGAGTGATAAATGTGACCTCAGAGAAGGTGCATTGTACTTGATCAGACATGGGACCTTGATCAGACTCTGACTGGAGTGAGGTGGTGCCTCCAAGGGGAAGGGCCTCTAAATTGGATTCTGACTCAGGAGGTAGCCGGAAAAGGTAAGAGCCAGAGAAAGAGAGGTTACATTTGTAAAACATGAATTTTGACTGTGGATTTGACTGTGATCTCTGAGATACCCTTAGTTCCAAAGTTGTAGGACTCTGCTTGTCTATCTGATTTGTGAAATCTACCTGACCCACCCTGGCATATCCATCCTTGCCCTAAAAGCCTGCCAAATGTGATTTAGCTGAAGGCAGCAAAAGGGATAGTTGGGGAGGTTACACAAACTGCCACTAATGCTTACTAAAACAGCCATACTTCTTTTATACAGTTGACGTTTTCTCAATATATGTCAAATGCTATAAAAACCTCTGCTTCTAAAAGTCCCCTCTTCTACCCAGATCATCAGTCCTAGGTCCTACCTAAAGAGAAACTCTATAAAGTCCTTCTGTAGATATCTGCTGTAGACTGAATGAATGTTGGTGTCCACCCACCCCACCACCCCTGCCCAAAATTAAATCCTAACCCCCAATTTGACTGTTTTAAGAGGTGGGCCTTTAGAAGATGATTAGGTGATGAGGGCTCTGCCCTCATGAATGGAATTAGTTGCTTTCATAAGAGAGTAGGCAAGTTCCCTTACCCCTCTGCCGAATAAGCACACAGTGAACCAGGAAGAATCTATGAACCAGGAAGTAAGTTCTCATCAGATGTTGAATCTGCTGGCACTTTGATCTTGGATTTTCCAATCTCCGGAACTGTGAGAAATGCATGTCTATTGTTCATAAGCCACCTAGTTTAAGGTATTCTATTGTAGCAGCCTGAACAGACTAAGACAGACACATTCTTATTGGTCCTTGAGAGGCCCTATTTATTTATGCCCCTTTGAACTCATAAGCCACTCACAACTGGTCTGCCCCAATAGCAGCCATTCTTTGGGGTAAGATGTATGTTTTGTTCTTATATATTATTGCAAATTATGAATTGTGTGTGTGTGTTAGAAAGTTTGTTTTTTAAGAGTTGATTTTTAAAGCTTTCTTTCTGCCTTCCTTTCCTTTCTTTTCTTTCTTTTCTTCCTTCCCTCTTTCTTCCTTCCTCTCTCCCTCCCTCTCTTTCCTTCCTTCCTTCCTTCCTTCCCTCCTTCCTCCCTTCCTTCCTTCCTTCTTTCCATACCCTCATCCAAAAACATGCTTATTACTTATAGAGAGAGGGAAAGGGAGGGAGGGAGAGAGGGAGAGAAACATCAATCAGTTGCCTGTTGTATACACCCTGACCAGGGATAAAACCATCAACCTAGGCATGTGCCATGACCAGGAATTGAACCCTCAACCTTTTGGTGTATGGGACAATGCTCCAACCAACTGAGCCACACCAGCCAGAGCATGTACTGTTTTATGTAAATGTATTTTTAACTCATGCAATTGATAATTATATATCTTATATTCCTTCTTGGGTTTCTCAAAAGAATTCTGTTTTTAAGATTATCCATGTTGCTTTAAAAAAATCCATATTTCCTTGTGTGTTTCTAACTGGTTGCTTCTGTGGTCTAGGCCTCAGCAGTAAGCACCTACCTCTCTGACCTCTGTATAAAGGCCTGTTTCACTTCTGAACATAGAAGCAAAAATCCTCCTAAGTTACATCTGAAAAAAAAGTTGATGCAAGTTATTTTTCTAACTCTTACAAGTGGTGCTTTGAGTAATGTTTTTACTGCTGTTGCAAATAAGATGGGATATTTTTAATATTTTAATGGGGACTTAAGCACTTGGGAACAGTTAAGTAGTACTCCCTCTTCACTTGACTACATATTGCTTCTTCCCTCCTATTTGAGAATCTTTCACTGAGGAAAGGGAAAGCCAATTTAATTAACTAAGAAACAGAATCTACAGGAAATAACTAAACTCATGTTACTCATTGAGTGATGAAACTAAGATATGTAATTATCATTTGCATAAGTTAAAAATACATCCTCATAAAACATATATAGCTTGCAACAATATATAAGAACAAAAAATATATATGTTTACCCTAAGAAATACAATCAACTCAATCCTTAGCACCTGAAATCCCCAAGCCAAAAAAATAAGAAGCAAAAATCAAGGAGATTTAAAAACCAGTAAAAATAGTGAGAGAGCGCGCGAGAGAGAGAGGCAGGCTATATGTGCACATGCTCTAGAGGAGGAGTATGATATATGATATACTATAGTTACTATGTCAGAAGAAGAAATCAGCAACAAGTATCTATGGGCTGCTTCACAGCCCAGAACTCAGTGGGAACAGAAAGTGTCACTGGATCACCCAGCTCTCTGCCCTCCGGGGGCTTGTAGTCTAGTTACAAGAATGAATTTTGTTTTACCAGGCAAGAGTGAATGCTGATAACCAAATCAATCACCATTAAATTTTCACATAGAAATGGCTGTTAAAAAATGTAATAATATTGGTTAAAACTTTAGGACGAGGTGAGTGATTTTCATATGTGTGTCGTATTTTTATATTTTATAAAAACAATGTGTAATTTGCAGACCGCATTTTTACTATTCTAACCACTCTATACCCGAATGCTTGTACCGTGAGTGTGTACAACTTATGCTCTAACAGTGAGGAGATTCATCTCCATGCCTGTGTAAAACGTGGAACATTTCTCCTTTTTCTCTTCAATTTTCCTAATTGTTTACAACTTCAACAACAACCAACTCATAGCTGTCTAGTTTCCTCCACACTCCCACCATCTTCCCAGTTCCAACAACCCAGATTATTTTGAAGGTAATTCAGACAACATATCACTTCAGCTCTGAATATTTTAGCAGTTATCTCTAAGAAGAAGGACTCCCCTTTATAAACATTTTCTCTGCCCCCAAAAGAAGTAACAACAATTGCTTATTATCATGAAATATTCAGTCAGTGTTCACATTCCCTAGTTGTCCTATTAGTGCCCTTTTATTTGTTCGAATCTAGATCAAAACAAGGTCCACACACTGCAATCAATTAATATGTATTATGGACAAGCATTCTTTTCTTTTCCTTAGTTTTTATTCTCAAACAAAAAATGCAGAAATGTTATATAGCAAAAGCAACCTTCTCTGGATGAAGCGGGAGTGCAAAACACTGTCCTGAAGAAGTCAGTGAAATGTCAAGTCATTGCCTTTGCCAAGGAGATAACTACCTCACACACACCTTTCCCCAAATGATAAAGAAGGAAAGGCGGAACTACACTTCCTGGTAAACAGTTTCCTTAGCACCAGAGGACTGCGCACAAACACGGTGCTTGTGAAACACAGTGCTCTGCAGCAAATAGAAACTGAGGAAATAGAAAATGAGCTGTGAATCTGAAATTATTTCTTTATTCAATGAAAGAGAAGTTTATATATGGCCAAATCAAACAGTCTGCTTTTAAAGTTTTGCAAATGACTCCTGTTTAAGATTTTTAATATTAAGCCTTTAATTTAAGGCTTTAAAATTTTTCAAACTTTGCTCACTCCATTCTAGTCTGTGCTTGTGGTCAAACAAAAAGAAATCATTTTGGGTGATAGGAAATTAATTAAGACTCTCCCCATATGGAATGTTTCTTAAGGATGCCACCTTGAACAAAATTCCTTTTTCACTTCAAAACAGAAAGAAACCCTGGTGTTAGAATATGACACAATACAAACAATAATGCATATACATACATATAATACTAATTGTCATGTAACAGGAGAAGCAGGAGGAGCTCACAATAACACAGTGCAGTAGTTAAGAATGTGCGGTGCAGTGGAATCGCTGGATCAAAGGGCAAAGAGAGAAGGAACACTGTCCCGTTTCTTTGCCTGACAATTAATAGTAGCTGCCTCCTAGGCCTGCTGTGGGATCATTCAAATGACATCATGAAAAGCACCCAGCACTTGCTAACAGTAAAGACTAGCTGTTTCTATCATTAGAAAGACATAAGAAGAGATCATTTGTCATTACTAGTTTTACCATGAGAGAAGGAATTTACTTTATGGCAACGTTGTGAGTCAGTCACAAAAGAAAGCAGCAAACTCCCTGGGCCTGTGCCTATCCCACCACCTCCTACATACTGTTACATTGTTAAAAGGACCCTAGGAGAAGAAGTACCCTGCATGGGCAATGTTAAACTGTTTTCCTCCCTGAGGTTCCAAATATTGGAGAATAGTACAAGAAATGACTCTGTGTATATTAAGTTCTAGGTAAGACAATACTGTGGTAAGTGAACTAAACTGAGATTAACCTGAAATTGGATTCTGATCCCCAAGGGAACAGGCCGGTGTAACCCAGTCCTTACTAGCCCTGCAGAGAAAAAACAAGCTTGCATCTATGTCTATCTCAATTGTGATCTTGGCTGGATATGATCTAAAGTTTGAAAGGTGCCTGAGCGCATTTCGGATGCATAATACGTGCTTGACGATACTAAGCAGGAGCTTTGGGTTGGGTGTATACCCTAATACTGAGGAACTGACACACGAAAATGAAGACCTAGCTTTTATAATTCAGCCTTTCTCTATACTCTCATTTTGGTCACACAAGTTTCCTTTTCTGTTGGGTCCCTCTCAAATAAAGGCAAATATCTAACAAATTAGTTAATTAACAAAAAAGTGGAAGGGGGAAAGTGGTTCTTCATAGTATCAGAGCATTCTTCAGTTTAAATCATTTGTTACAGAATCCCTTTTAAATTAAGACCTCCTTCCTCACAGTGTGAAAATTTATAAACCTCCCCAAGCACCTGATCCTATTATTCCTCTCTTTACTCCTTGAGGAAAAAGGAGAGTTCTCCAATTAAATTTTCCTTAAAAAATTTTTGTATTTATTGACTTTTTAGATTGAGAAAGGAAGAGAGAAATAGAGATAAGGATAGACATAGAGAGAGAGACAGAGACAATTTATTGTTCCACTTATGTATGCATTCATTGGTTGCTTCGTGTATGTGCCCTGACTTGGGATCGAACCCATAACCTTGGCATATCAGAGATGACACTCCAACCAACTGAGCTACTCAGTAAGGGCTCTAATGAAAATTTTCTTGTTAATAACATCTTATATTCCTTTAAATGTTTTATCCTTGTAAAGCACTTCCAGACCCACTGTGCTCTTGTACTAGAAGGTATAAATCATACACCTATTTGAAAGGTAAGAAAAGCTACATGTAGTAAATTGGTACATGTGGAACCTGAACTCAGGATCTTTTCAGCCACATCCAATGCTCTGGACCTGGAAGCAAATGACCTGGCGTTCATGCTCACTGGCATTGTGCTGCTGCTCTTCCTCCCCTCGTGGTGCTGGTCCCAAGCATCTTCCTCTTTCCTCCTTGGTTAATTCTGATTTGTGCCTCACCTCATATAATTACTAAATGGGAAAGAGTTGAGTGAACCAACATTCAATCAACTACTATTTATTGAACATGAACTAGAAGCCAGACTTTGAAGAGTTTTAAGGAGAAACTTAATCTTTTTTGTCACTTAAAAAGGCTATGGTAAGATTGGAACCAATTATCTAAAAAGAATATGTGCCTATTAGTCATGCTGGAGTCCCTAGCTAGATGTGTTCTGTCCCTATTTGTAAGCCTGGAAATAAACTTCCGTAGGCTCTGGAGTTAAGCAATTGAGTTAGTGCAGTAGTCCTGAACTTAGAGAAGGTCAGAGCCTAGAACAGGAATACAGATCAATGCACTGCTCTGAGCTCGCCCAGAGCCTCCAGTTTCTGAATGGTCAGGCCTCACACCCCTTTGGGTCAGAGATGGACCTCAGCTCTCCCCACCATCTGCTGACTTTTTCTTTCGTTTTTGCAAATTCCCCTTGCTCTCTCCTCCACTGGACATTGCATTAAGTCCCAACTCCCTCAGCCTTGAAAATGCACCAGGCTCTTCTTCATCTCCTTAGCTCCTCCTTCTCCTTCAGCCCATTACCTACCACCAGGCTGCCTCAGGAAGCCTTTTCTGACATGCAGATCTGGTCACATACCCCTATGAAACCCTCTACCACTCTCAGTCTTATCATATTTGTATTTTTACATGCACTTGTATGTTTGTTTAATATTTGACTCTCTGCTCTCAGGTGCCTAAGATCCTAGGAGGGTTGGGGCTGGTTTTAGATATCAGTCTCTGGCACACAGTAGGCCTTCCAGGAATGAAAAATGAACATTCAGATGTGCCTGGATGCCTAGACCTAAGCATCCTGGATCTCTGAGGAAAGGACAGAATGGAGTGGATTTGCTTCATTAATACCAGGCCTCTTGGCTCCTATCTTAGCCCTTGTGTGACACTCTGAAATCTAAACGTTGTTTGTCCCAAGCCCCTGGGAGACTTTAAGCTGTCAAAGAGCAGACACCCCACTATATTTAGTGTTGTGGCCCCAGCATCTAGCTGTGCCTTTTACTTAGCATAAAACACACCCACACACACCGCTTAGTAAATACTAGCCATTGCCAGCATTAAGGAATACATTCTGGAGGGTGGGACAAAGGCGGGGAGGTTATTTGAAGAAATGTTCAAGCTTGAGCTGACTCTTGAAAGAATACAAACAGACTCCTCAACCACAGATGTTTTTAAGTGGGGGGTGGGGGTAATTTTCCTTCTCCCTTTCTTCTGGAAAACAAACAAAAACAATAAAACCTCTTAATCAACGTCTTCACCTTTCTAGGCCTTCACTCTCTTAACTCCCCTAACTTCCCAGGCGAAATCTGGACGTATCTACAGTCTCCGCGGAGACTGCAATCACCGCGATGACTCCTGGCATTTCCTGGCCAGCGTGCAACTTTGTGGATCATGCACGTACTTGGAACCTCTCTCACGGAGATGGTATTTAAGGTCCTCACGGTGAAAGTCGCAGGATTCATACACACGGAGAAACAGGTCCTTGCTTCTTTCCGTTCACTCGCATTTTTAGCGGGCAATGCCATCTCGCGATTGGCTGGAGTAGGGTGCCACCCGAGACAGCCGGCGGCCCAGGCCCCAACCCCGCCTCCCTCCGCCCGCCGCAACGGTTCCGGCACGCAGGCGCGTTGGCGCGCGCAGGGCCGTAAGCGCGGGGGCGGAGCGTGCGCCGACTCACTTAAATAGGGGTGTGGGGTCCGTGCTGCTACCCAGTCGGTGCCAGTCTCCGCAATAGAGCGTTCGGGGAACGACCTACTAGTCTCGCACTTCCCCTGGTGGCGGCGGCGACTGGAGGGAGCCGAGTCAAGCGGGCGGCGGGCTCCATGGAGTGCGGCGGGCGCCCGGGCAGAGACAGCGCTTCCTCCCCGACACAAGGGCTCCAGTGACCCGCGCTCGCGCCCTGCCTCGCGTCGGAGCGGCAGCCGGCTCCGGGACTGACCGGCTCCTCCCTGCGCCGCCGCCTCGCTTCCCGATACCCTTGCGCCCCACTCGCCCTCGTCCCCACTCCCCGGCGGGGTGGCGGCCGCCGGGCCACCGCAGCGGCGTCTAGAGCAGCAGCGGCAAAAGCCCGCCTCTATGATGAAGTTCAAGCCGAACCAGACTCGGACCTACGACCGCGAGGGCTTCAAGAAGCGGGCGGCGTGCCTGTGCTTCCGGAGCGAGCAGGAGGACGAGGTGAGGGAGGCCAGCGGTCACTGTGCCCTCCTCGGGTTCCCGGGAGCAGGCCGGGGCGGTAGGGGTACTTGCCCTAACTTGTCTCTCGCCGCCCGACCCTCCGTCTGGTTGCAGAGTTGAGATGGATTAGCCCCCTCACCTCACCTCCCTTCCGTCCGTCCTCCCTTCCTCCCTCCTTTCTTTCTCTTAGTAGAGACAAAGGGGCTCGCCCAGCCTAACGTTCTCTTACTGGGACGTCTGGAGGACCGGAGGCCGAAACGCCTCTAGCCCACGGGAAGGCCCAGTTCCATGTAGGTCGCTCCTAGCCATTCCCCATCTTAACGCGCGACCTGAGCGTAAGCCGGATAAATCTTGAGTGCTAATGGAGGGGTGGAAATGGCGTGAGTGTTGCAGTTCTAGTCTTTCTGCCTCTTAAATTTTCCTTCTATATTACAACAGTTCGCGGTTTCGTATTAAATCGAAGCTGATTTGTTGAATAGTCAAACAGTCCCCGTGCTTTAAAATAAAAACCCATTCGGTCTAGTTCTCTTAGTCCCGCTTTTAAGCAGCTTGTTTAACTTACAAGCACTTGTCATAATTATACTTTTTTGTTGTTGTTTTTGGAGGGTGGGGGGAGGGGGGTCTCTTTTTAAAAGTTTTCTGACTGCTGAAAAATGAGCAGTGGAAAGTGGAAAAACGCCAGAAGGGTGATGGAGTAGAGGTGGACAAAGTTGCCATTTTCAGACAGCAATCTCTAGCTCTTAGAATATTTATCAAAGCTTCTTTGCTGTGTTTGGTTAGGCATCAGAAGAGGAGCTTTCTTCTTTTAAGAGCAAGCAATCGATCTGTAATTTATCTGTCTGCATTGGGTTGATAGTGAGATTTCCCTCGAGATTTCCCTGGAGAGCAGTTTCTACATATTTTAGTTACATTTACTTAATATGAAAATAGCTCTCACTGCTTTAACTTTGCTTAGGGCCATAACAGACAGTTGGTAGCCAAAGAAGATATTTTAGCATTGCCACTCTTAAAATGATTAGACAGCAAAAAAAAATTGAGTTCTACTTTCATAACCAACTCTGTACAATACAATAAAATACTGGGCTAAAGCTGGAGACGGGAATTTAATGGCTTCCTTATTGCTAGGCCCTGTAGTTAGGATGAATGTGACATACTGTACACTCAGTTCTTAGCATGCTAACAAAACTCAAAGGGCTTCAAAATGGTGTTCTTCCAACTCATGTTTTGTCTTTATTTTTTGATTAAGAAACCGAGCTTTTTCGTGATGATCAGTGCTTAGTAGGGGGTCTTCATTTTGAAGGCGTTTTCAGAAGAAACTGGTCTTTGTAGAGGAGGTGGGCCTGTTTTTAACATTTAAAAGTAACAAAGTCAACAAGCATTAAGTGCATTGTATTAAAAAGATTTAGAAGGTTCTTGAGAGAAGGACATGAGAGTAAAGCAATCTTTGAATATAGAAATATATGTATATGATAGCCAAAAGCGATCAAGGATCTTGTCTGATTGTTCACTATTATATAATCATATTCTTGGCAGTGCCCTACTGCCTAAAGACATTTAAGTTTGTTCTATTTAATCCTCTTAGTGCTGGTTTACAGGTGAGGAAACAGTTGCAGAGCAAAAGTACTAATATAATGACATAATTAGTAAGTGGTAGAGTCGGATATCTGGTCCCTGCGCATGATGCTGGGCTCTTGGCACAGGGCCCAGCCCATAGCAATTGGGTGCACAGTATTTGCTGAATGAGGGAGATTTTGTGAGGCTGAGCTTGGAGGCCTTTCTGAAAGTAGTGACTTTGAAGTCTTGCCATAATGTGAACTTGGAATTCAGGCTTTGTAAAACACAAAGTCCCAAGGGAAAATAATGGGAAATGGGAGGAAATTGAAATGATCTGTATTGTGTGAATGGTAAAGCAAAGTCTGAGAATTTCAGAAGTTGCCTAAGCAGATAAGTGAGCTCTTCTTGTGCTGGCAAGTTATTTCTACTGTAATAAATGCTAAATTACTAGCCTCTAGTTGAGTCAAGAGACTAGTGCCATTAGATGAAGTAAGGGGCAAGATTTGGAGAATTTGTTAGATAAATCCATTATATAAAAACTTTGTAAATCTGATAACCTCTGGGTTGAAAAACTCAGTAACTGTCTGTTAGAGAATATGCTCTGAGGGAAGACTCTAAATTCTCTGCTATGTATAGCCACTTAATGTCTGGTTTAGCACTTCAGGATCATCTTCATTTCCGTAGTTGTGTATGGTTGGGGGCTCCTTTTGTTTCATAATTGGAAAATGAACCCTATTAGTTAGCTTTCCTAGACATCTTGCTTTTTTGCTATGAATTTTTCCCGTTCTGTTGAAATTACATTACCAGCTTTCCAAGGATAGGATGCAAACCAGCTTAAACCTACTACCTCTCTTTAGCTAATATCCCCCCCCCCCCCCGGCCGTACTGGGTTAAGAATACCTAGATCCTGGTTGGGAGATTGAAACATATGCTTTGTTTTATTTATTTATTTTTAGAGAGAGAGGAGGGAGGAAGAGAGAAACATCAGTGTGTGGTTGCCTCTTATGCGCCCCCTACTGGGGACCTGGCCTGCAACCCAGGCATGTGCCCTGTCTCGGAATTGAACCGGTGACCCTTTGGTTCACAGGCTGGTGCTTAATCTACTGAGCCACACCAGACAGGGCTGTATGCTTTATTTTAGGATGAAATGTTTATAGAATATAAATTAAAATAAAATAGTAATTACTGTTCGGCCCCCAAATGTTCTGCAGTGCAGTGATCTGGCTATTCCTGTACTGAAGGTGTTCTAACAACAAGTCTGTATTCTTTTGGGATGGTTTTTATGTATTTTCCCATTTTATCTTTTTCTGCCCTGTGAGCTAAGTAATAAACATTACCACTTGTATAGTAAGAAATTGGGCAGCAGAAGTAATTTAATCAAGGTCACAGAAGCTAGCAGATCATTTTGAGCCCAGGTTCTTTATTTCTAAATCTACATTCATTTGATCATCTTCCCTTCAGCTACTTAATTCTCTGTGGGACCACCCTAGATTTTGTCTGCGGGTTCCAGACAAGCACACAAAATACATGCTCCACAGAGCAGCTGGGATACTGTTTGTGCAATGAAAGAGGGCATGCATTCACAAAATGTAACCTAAAATAGATTCCTTTGAATAGATTTGCAGTTTTATAGTTTTAACAGGGATGCAAAGATTTAAAAGTGTCAGCTCCTAAAGAACATATTCTGTAGCAGGAGGCTAGATAAATAACTGATAAAAAGGGATAAAAGTAAGATGAAAGTGCCATCAGGTGCTCCAGGGGTAAGAGTCAGTGAGTCATTTGGAGTTGGTTTTCAGTGAGTGGGAAAGGAAGGAGCAAGCATCACAGAGCAGGATTTGGTCGTTGCTGTGGTCTGGCTGGGCTGCAGCCTAGGACAGCATGGGACAAATAATAGTTGAAACAGAGCAGCTTACATATGAGCCTGAAGGACTGCTAGACAAGAAAGGAACTTACAGTTTTGAACAAGTAACATTTAGATTTTAGATATATTCAAGTTCGAGAATGATCTGGCAGCAAAATAGTATAGAGTGCTAAAGGGAGAAACAAATGACTTGATCCTGGGTGAGATCCAGGCACGCTTGGAGTGAGAAACATTGACAAAACAGTCTTAAAAACTGACTTTTTCTCTTTTTTTTAAGAGAAAGCAGTTTATTGTTCAGAGGAGCATACAGTATGCTTCCCTGGACCATGGCTGTGGCGGGTGACCCACAGAAGGGGAAGGAGGTTCATCCTGCACCCACGGCTGACTTCCATTTTGACTTACTGCTCTAAATAGCTTTTAAACTCCTTGAACGAGGGGCCATATTCTACAGGATCCCCAGTCTATATCCACAGAGTGTCTGAGTTCTGCGAATTCATGCATTGAAACTAAGGTTTGGTGGGAAAAGTAGAATCTCAAAACTTACAGAACTCTTAGAACCAGAGTTCTAAGTCTAACAAGAAATATTAGTGTAGTTCAATCTCTACTAGCATTTTTATGCATAGAATAATCAGGTGGTCCACCTTTTTTAGAAATATATTCTGGGGCTTGTATTTCCTCAGAGATCTAAGTCCTTGAAGATACTTGCTTCAAATGGAGACCACTTTCATCAAAATGAAGTAAATATCCAAAGGTAGGCTTTTCTAAACACAGGGAGATGTGACCAACCCCTACATCCGTGCCTGTATACCTCCCAGACCACTCAAGTAGGCATTTCTTTCAAGGGAAGGCACTTCTGTAGAATTTGCATCTGCTTTTTTTCTTAGGATATTGGTATATCACCAAGGCTTAATTAATAAGAACAGTAGATAGCTGGTTAGTGGATATAACCATTGTTGTAACCTTTGATCTTTTAAGACATCCGTATGCGTAGTGCGTGTTTCTAATATACTGCTGGCCTAATTTTGGCTAAATGCATATGAAATAGCTAACCTATGGCAGAGGTAGTTGAACTGTTCATGTAATCCTAGTTCATGATAATGGGGGATGAAAGAACAAGCACATGCCAAAAGAGCTTCAGAATAGCTACAATTCACAAAATAAAACTCTTCGTTCTTAGATTTAGGGATCACTTCCAAAGTTCTGTAGAGAACTTAGTTTTTCCTGGGGAAACAGTGTTAATCTGTAATGGTTAGTTGTTCCCAGAGGCAAGCCTTGGCTAAGGGCGATTTTAAGGGTAAAAAGTAAAACACAAAGGGCAATTTGGGGCCACTTGCTATAGGGGACTAACTATTCCCACATACCTCCAGTCTCTGAAGGCATAACTGAATTGCATAGAATTTGAACAGCATTTTTAGTTTACCAGCTCTTACATCTCCCCAGTGAGAAGGATTTCTTGGGCAATGTAGAGTATATAATCTATAATATAGATCATTTCAATTCAAGACTCAAGGCTGTTTCCAAGTTGACCACTATCACTACTTAAAATGAGAGATACTTCTGTTCCAAATGTTTAACACAATAATGTCTAAGAAAAAGACAAATGTGAGAAATGACTTTTCAACAGTGCCAGATTGGTAATCATCCACTACACGTGAAGAGAGGTAAGGACTGGTAGTGTAGTAAGAGGAATGCTTATATGGAGGTGGTCGGTCAGGTTGGATCAGAGAAGTGTCTTCACTTTTTACCACTCTCAACAGCATTGGCTTTGGGTTTTGAGTGTGATTCAAGTCTAATTCTGCAGTCTGGTTGGTTACTAGCCTCCTTTATACAAATCTTCTTTGGTCTCAGCTCTGGCTTATCCGGAACATTGAATGCCTACTTCCATCTCTCGTCTTGTCTCTAAGGTGACAGACTATCATCTTGGATGTAGGAGGTCTGTCTGGAAAAAGTCCGGACGTTGTTAATATAACAAGAATAGTTTGTGTGACATCGATGTAACCTGGCAGCGATGGGAATGCACATGCTTGAACAGTAAAGACTTCACCGTACTAGTCATTATGGGTGGTAGACACCATTGAGTGAGCATGTGTACTGTGTGGCCATCACATTCAAAATGACTTGAACAAGTAGAGCAACGAATCTGCATCAGATTTTGTGTTAAGCTTGAACATTGCTCCGCTGAAATGATTGAGATGATTCAGAAGTCCGCAGCTATGTGCACCTGGTGAAGCTATTGGCTGTTTCATCATGACAATGCACCCGCTCCTGCATCATGTCTTGTGAAGAGTTTTTTTGATAAAACATCAAATCACCCAGGTGACTCAGCCCCCCTATAGCCCAGATTTCGTGCCCTGTGACTTCTGACTTTTCCCAAAACTAAAATCCCCTTTGAAAGGGAAGAGACTTCAGATCAGCAATAATATTCAGGAAAATATGACAGGGCAGATGATGGCGATTAGGAGAATTATGTGAGGTCCCAAGGTGCCCACTTTGAAGGGGACTGAGGCATTATTGTCCTATGTACAATGTTTCTTATATCATCTTCAACAAATATCTTTAATTTTCCTATTACGTGGCTGGATACTTCTGGACAGATCTTGTACAAAATCTAATATATTCAGAAAGGTAGTTGAAAAGGAATTTAAAACCTATGAAAGACCATGTGTGGTTTCTGTTAGCAGATGGTGTATCTTTACTGAATAAACTTTTATAGCCTACCTTTGTTACTTCAGTAATGCCATTTTCAAAGCATTAGTTAGCATGCTAAAGCTATATTATATAGATCCTAGTGGATTTGGGATGTCCTGGAAATGTTTAGATGGTTTTACAGGAGGGACTATTGAATAATAATGCTTTGGAATGTGATTCTGTAGCTTTAGGTTCTTCCAGTGTGTTGGAGGGGTTTTAACTGTGCTTGTCTCTGCTTATGCTGCTCAGATTCATTTCTTCTGCCCTGGCAGACCCATGCCATAGTTCTGTCTAATCTATGAAGTATATCCCTTGGTTCTTACTCTTTCAGTACCGCCCTCCCGTTGCCCTCCACCTCACACACAAATGTGGCCATGACCTCATTTGAACTCTAGATTAAGTACTGAAGATGAGTAGACAAGTACTTAATAAAGCATTCTGGTTTTCAAATTGGTACCACCGCCAAAATCTCCTTATCATATCTCTTAATCTTGTAGTTCAGACACCAATCATTTCTGTATACAGGTATTAATTACTCATTTAAATTGATCATTTTTTGGAAAGATGCATTTCAAGTTAATGGTTTGATCCAATTTAATCATTTTGGAATGACTTCAGTGTACAGTAAGTCCTTGGTTTCAGCTAAATCATTTGTCCAAAACTTATATAGATCTGTTTTCTTGGGCTTTCTAAATAGTAATTCATGAAGGGAGATGTTGAACCATGTGGTGGTTCCATGTGTCTGACTTTGGAAGAGGTTAATGAAGTCCTGTAGATAAAGATTTGGTATTAAATTGGAAGCTGCAGTGTTTGGAAAAGCAGGTGCAGACTATACCTACACCTCAACATTATTAATGTTGGTTTTTTAACATTGTTAATCTTATGTAATTTAGCTCTTATGTTGGACAAATGGGAATATGACAGTCATCAACCTAGATACATGACACTAAGTTTTATTTTTTCAGGACTCAAACATTAGGACTATCTGTGGTTTTGAAACTGCCTATTTAGTAAGTGAAGATGTACTTTCCAGTGGCTAGCCATTGCGAAGGTAGTCAAGAAAGTTGCTTACAGAGCACAGGAGTGTGTAGTAGACATTTCATCCAGGCAGTAGAAACCAGGTTATCCCTAACCCAAACCTAATGACCAGGAAAAGAGGCCTCCAGCTCTGTGGTCAGAACCAGTAGTTACCACTTACTTTTCCCTTGTTGCTCATGTATCTTAAACATTTTTAACTTAAAAAACTTTCATTTATTTGCCAGTCTTGATATAGGGCTGAAGCCTTTGAATGCCATAGATTCTTGGCTAGATTTGCTTATTCTGGCTCTTTAGTTTCCAATTTTAATATGTAAGTCCTGTTTGCAAATACTTAAAGCTTAAATTTAACCCCTTACATTCTATTTCTCCAAAATTGCTGTATTTGGACTTGGTGGTACCCTCAACATTAGCCATTAGTACTTTAGCTAAGGCTTTGTCACCATTGTGTTAATTTATAGTGCTTTCTCCTGGATTTACCACTGTTCTGCCAGTTATCGAAGGAATGATGCTGGTGGGAGCAGTAAGAGTCCTGTCCAGATCAAAAATGAGAGAAATAACCTTGAGCACTGCTCTGCCGTGCTCTGGTGTGTCCATAGGCAAAGGTGTCCGCTTTTTTCAACTTGACGTTATGTGCCTGAATAGGCATTAACATATCTTCAACACTTTAGAGGTTTTGGGAAAAGTTGGGAATTGCCGAGCTACTATCAGCCTGAAACTTTCCAACAGGGGGAAGGTTGGGTTCGTGACAGCTTACTCAGAAGGTGGATCCTGTGGTGTGTGTGAGCTCCTCAGGCTAGCAGTTCCTCTGGCAGTAGGTGGGGAGCTGGGCAGATGGACCTACTAGCCTGCATGTCAGAAAGTCAGGACCCACTCTGGGGATTAGATTTTGCTTTAAATTGATAGGTTTATCTGGTGAGAACTGTTTACATTTAGTTGAAGCCAATATACTAAGGTAATTTTACAAACATTTTTGTTCATGTTGGTTAAGACACCTTTTATCTTCATAAATGTCATTTGGTTATTTATCATAGACTTTTTTTTTAACATGGGTGGATTTCACCAAACCTAGTCCACATATTTTCATTTATAAGATGGATATGTAATAAATTGTTTCAGTTACTGTTAAAATGGTGAGCATCTAGGATTCTCTGCGATAACAGGTTGGGGGTTTTTTTTTGGTTTTTGTTTTTTTTTAAGTTTTTTGTTTTTTTTTTTAAGTGTTTGCACATTTCAGGCTTAATGTGTTTCTTGACTGGGGTCTGCAGACTTTTCCTGTAAATGACCAGATAATACTTTAGGCTTCGTGGGCCATACAGTCTCTGTCACTACTATTCAACTCTAGTTGTAGCACAAAAACATTCCCAGACAATTGTAAAAAATGAATGAGTGTGACTGGACTCTCATAAAATTTTATTTATGAACACTGAAATTTTAATTTCATATAACTTTAAAATATAAAAACCATTTAGAACTCACAGACTGTACAAAAACAGGCAGTAGGCCATAGCTTGGCAACCCTTTTTGCAAGATCATAAATTAAAGCTGCCTGGTATTAATATAGAGCAACTTCTGCTAATTTATATAGGTTTGGGGAATGAAGGGTGCCTCTTTCCATCTAATCTTAAGTGTAAAGATAACAGGGATTCTCTGTGCACCCAGCATTGGCTTTACATGAATTTTCCTATTCCTTTCTCACAGCATCTTCTAAGTGTTCTTACATTTTATAGACAGAGGAACAGGGTGACCTGCCTGTGGTTACATATCCTTAAATTTGGAAGAATGATATGATCCTGTCACTAAGGGGCAATGGATCTGATCACAAACCTTAGTGCATACAGCTTTGGGGCTAATAAGCTAAGTCTCTGCTTTTATTCTTTGTTAATATCTAAGAATTAGAGAGTTTTACCAATTGAATCTGGTAGTTCAAGGGATTTAATTACGTGAAAATTATTTGGTGATGAGATCCTGTTATTGTTGAATTCTCAATTCACAGAGACAGTGTTAACAAAGGCTGTTAGCTGCCCCTTTTTTGTGGCATAATGTGTACCCCCAATAGTATTAATGAAATTTAAAAGTGGGTTAATATAGAAGAGATTTACCATCTTGTGAAGGATTGAGAATGTTGTTCACATGGATGGTGCTTCTGAGGCCGGCAGTGCATGTTTACAGTGGGTCTTGCAGGTACTGTTGGTGAGCAGCAGTCGGTACCCAGACCAGTGGATTGTCCCAGGAGGAGGAATGGAGCCTGAGGAAGAGCCTGGCGGTGCCGCCGTGAGGGAGGTGTATGAAGAGGTGAGGTGAACAGTAGCTTGTATTTTCTCTTTTCACACAGACTATATTTTGGTATTTTACAGGACGCACAAACAAGGCATTTGTTACACTGAGGAGAAGGCAAGAAAGCAAGTCACATGGGTGACTTTTTTGTTGCCTAATTTAACATTTTTAAGCACATGACTATAACCAGCATTTTGCTAAGCAGATATTTTTTCTACCTGGTAAAATAGAGCTAAAATCAAGGTGGAAATCCCCCAGAATTGTAGAACATGGAATTGCATAACAGACAATAAGTCTGATCAGTGATCGATCAATCTGTAAAATGATGGCCTTGCACAGAGCATGGTATCACACTGAGCAAGAACAGAGAGAGACATTGATCATGTGCTGCGGTTCTTTTTCAAGTGGATAAGAAACAAATTTCTTTTATTTTACTTGTTTTTTGTTTTTTTTTTTTTCCAGAAAGTTCAATAAAGTGTGGTGTGCGTACACGTGCACAAAAGCACATGTGGGCTGCTTGTCTTCTTACACATGATGATGCACAACTTGATTGTGCTTACAGGCAAAACTGAATAGGTTAAGTAACCTAAACAGCTCCTGAACAGCAATTAGGTGTGAATGAAAAACACATGTTAACGCTGTTATGGGGCCTTGATGTGTGGTCAGGGAGGTTTTAAAGAGATGGATCTTGAAAGATGAGTGGCTTCACTAGGGCAGAACACATTTAAATAGAGAAAACAATCATGTGCCAGTCTGTTTAGTTCACATTGTGGATTTGAAGGGGGGACACCCTGAAGTTCCGATAATTCTTTTCCTAGGTAAGCGTAATGAGGACTGCAGTAGAACGGTACCCTGTAGAAAGCGTTGTACCTCCTGAGGCATGTGGATAAGGAAAATAGGGCAGACTATTTATCATTCGTAGAGAAAAGTCTGTTTTCATTCATGAAGTTGTCCAAATATATAGAAATTTAATTTGTGGTCAGTCCTTGCCATTTCTTATAAAATAAATGACAGTAAATCTGATCAACAGGAAATTGTATGCAGAGCAACTGAATTCATAGTTTGTAGCAAACCACAGGTGTGGTGAATCTTAGCACAGCCCTCACCCCGCCCAAAAGTCACAGAAGGCATGCTTAGGATGGGAAGGGTCTATTGCCTTTAGATTCAAAAGGGTGAAACTAGCCGGGAAGTAATTTTCGTATTAGTTTTGTTATGGAAAGGTAAAATGTTTGCATTTTATCTTTTTTCAATAGGCTGGAGTCAAAGGAAAATTAGGCAGACTCCTGGGCATATTTGAGGTGAGTTACAAAAGTAATCCTTGGTTTGCTTATAAGAAAATTAATTATTCCTTCCTAACCAGCCAGATAATTTGGCAGCATCCTTAAACTAGACATTAAAACTATCAGTAGGCAAGTCTTAAGAATCAGGAGGGAGAGTCCTGGTTGAGCATTGTCCTGCAAAGCAAAAGGCCGCCAATTCTCATAGGGTTGTATGAAGACACAAAGCTCAGATACATTGAATAGATGCTAAAGGCATAGAATTCTCGACTGTAAAGTCCCTTATTACTGAATGCAGAATAGAATTTGTGGGGAGGGAATTTTTTTACTTTTAAGCATTTTTTACAGGAATTTAGAAGTAGTTCTGATTGTACAATATTTGGCAGAATTGATTCTCAGAATACAGTAATTGTTAAAACTTCTGTTGTTTTTTTTTTTTTTTTAAGTAAAATTCTTAAGATACTGTTCATACTTTCCCAAAATTCAGCATTGCTTTACCTAGGTAAATAGCACCATCTCCTGGTTAAGCTAAAAACATTGAGAGTGTTCTGTAATTCTGAGTAGCCAGTGGTACAAATAGCGTATTTATCAGTATGCTGACAAGGTTTTTGAAGAAAACTTAACACATTATAAATAAAGCTTATACAACATGAGAAGGTGCTAGTATTAAATCCTTTACTATTTCATATTTATAGAGGATATTTTAACTTAATAGAATTTGAAGAGGAAAATGGTTATCAATGTAACTTTACTCTTTGAACATGTAAGAGCAAATTAGAATTGCCCTACTCGTTCACCCTGCTGATTTCAGTGCATTTGTGAACATAACATAATAAAGGTATTGCTTGGCCAGGCATAGAGATAACGAATTCTTACAAATAAAGGAACAGTAATGTAAGAGATGCCTCTACTTCATTGCTAGTCTTACTCCTTCCCAAAGACATAATACACTGTTGAAATGAGTGGATTACTCAGGTCATTCGTGGTGGAAATCATTAGGGCAGTTGTCTACAGCCTTAGACTACAGACACAGCACATAAAGCTACCTCGAGTTAAGATGGAGGTGAGCCCATTCGTCTTAAGACCAACTTGTGTGTAATTTTGAACCTGGGGGCAAGACTAGGTTGCAGTTTCAATATGGGTGAAGTCAAGTTTGACTACAAGACGTAAAAATAATGTTCCATGATTGGATTAACCCAAGTACTCTCAACTTTGGCGGTGTGAAGTTCATCTGAAAGCTACAGACAGTAACTGAACTGGTGTCTCAAAAAACCATTCGCCCTGGGTGACACAATGGATGGCCGAGGTGGATAAGAGGCTCTGCTGTGTGTGTCTGTGCACGTGTAAGGGGTGTGTTCTGAAGTAACTGGGAGCTGCTCTGCAGGTCCTGGGGAAAGCAAAGCAGTTTTCCATAGTGTTGAAAGGCTATCAGGATTAGCCCCAGGGAACAGGACTTAGGAAGTAACAGGAATGCCGTTCTTTTAATATAGATTCCATTCCAATCTTAAGATTTTCTTTATGACAGTTACTTACCTGATGGACAAAAATCAGAGTGCTAAAAGGTTAATATTGGGAGCAAATTTTACCATTTTAAATATTTTGTCTTACATAAACTCATTTTTCTGCTGGATTATACAAGTGAGTATATTTGCCAGTGTTGGCAAATAGGCCATGCTAATCAGCAGTATGTCACAACTGGATTTTTCCCCTCAAAAATATGTACACTGTAGATTAAAATGCTTTCTTTTTTGTATTTAAGCAGAACCAAGACCGAAAGCACAGAACATATGTTTATGTTCTTACTGTCACTGAAATATTAGAAGATTGGGAAGATTCTGTTAATATAGGTAAGTTTCCTTTTCTTTTGCTGTCTGAATCTCTTAATTCAAATAGTGCATACTTGTAACCAGTTTTTGTCTTAAACTATTTTTGTTTACCTTCCTTTTAGAGAAGGAAGGGTCAAGATATAGCTCCACATTTGAATTATTTTAAAATTCTTCAACATATTATTGTCTAAGCCATTCCAAAAAAGGTCATTATTTGTGAGGGAAGGGTGTGAGGGTATGGCGTACTTTTTATACTTGATTTTATTGTATAGTGACCAATGTCATTCCTATTTTCTAGGAAGGAAGAGAGAGTGGTTCAAAGTAGAAGATGCCATCAAAGTTCTCCAGTGTCATAAGCCTGTGCATGCCGAGTATCTGGAGAAACTGAAGCTGGGCTGTTCTCCATCCAATGGAAATTCTGCAGTCCCCTCTCTTCCGGATAACAACACCCTGTTTGTAACTGCTGCGCAGACCTCTGGCTTGCCATCTAGTGTCAGATAGAGAGAAGGGAAGGTCCTCTCCCACCAAGTGCAGTCTCATGGGGAGAGGCTTCTTTATTTTCTTGGCAAACATCTGAATGAAGCTTGCAAACTGTCTGAATTTGCCATGCAAGGTTTTCAAACAATTTGCATGTTTTTCAGATGCTTTCAGATTTTTTTTAATAGTGTAAAATATTTTAAAAAGCCAAAGCCATGTGGAATTTTTTTTAGATGCCTTAACTGTGCCCCTGACCCCACCTCACCATCCCATTATTTTGTCATTTTTTCAGTTTTCCGTCCATTTGGTCAGTCTGTGGTTTCTGTGAGATCACCATACTTGTTTGCCTACCACCAAATTCTTTTCTCATTCCCATGACTAATGTAGTCAACAAATCCTTCTGTTGCGGGGATTTACAAAAATCATTCTCAGTATTAAAGAAATCTATCCATCTGAACTTGTTTCATAGGATCACAGTTTTATTTCACAAACTGTGTATCTGGACTATTGCTGTATGATCCAGTAACTGTTTTGACAAAGGGCCTAATTTGCTATTTTCAAGAATTTGTCACTCATTTGTCTCACTTTTCACAACTGGTGTTACATCACTAGCATAATTCTCCTATTCCTCAGTAGCCCTTTAACACAAAGTTTTAACTGTTGAGTTGGCGATTTTTAGGGAGGTATTATAAGTAAAATGCATGTAGCAAATACAGCATCTTGTGAAATCTGGTTTCATGGAATTTGCATTAGCACACCCCATTGCCAATTCCCATCATCCATAATCTCTTTCTACATGGAATACCTGAGAACCAAATTTTCCTCAATGTAAATTGCTTTTTGGAAATATATTTTCAATTTTTAAATTTAGTCATCAGTTAAAGTTGTTGATTACCAATGACCACACCTAGGTTTGGAGCCTGTGACCTCACAATGCCAGTCAGTGAGGACTGCGTCTCAATTAAAATGGCCTTCCTGCTGTTCAGCTGGAACAGACTGAGATTGTTAGGGCACCTTTAGAATGTGTCATCTCTTACAGATTTTCGATGGGTACTATTTATCATATAAGTAACTTGGGCACTGGAATATACCTGAACTAAGAATTATTTTGTCTTATACTTGTCTTTATACATATTAAAATCAAGAAGCCTGTCTAAAATACATAGGTACCTTGTCTGAAACTCCCGTACTCACCCAGATAGACCAGAAATGAGATAAGCAGGAAAACCTTTGAGTAAGGTGTGGGGTAGGGGAGAAGGGCAAGATCATTCTGTATTTGGACATTAAGCTTTTGTAAATATTATGACTGCTGAACATAAAGTAGAAAGTAAGTGTAGTTATACATTCGTTCTATAAATTGTTAACCTTAAAAGATACAATTGCTGCTAAAAATAGAGTGCTGTTACACTTAAGGAAATTTGGTGCCACTTTCAAAAATGAGATCTTGTGCCATAAGTGCAGCTGAACTAGATATAAACATTAGTTCACAAATTAGTGCTGTCAAAGGAATGAGTAATTTAACCAGTGACATTTCATTCTAAATTATGTGGTGTGATCAAACATGATCATCCAGTATTTTTATATTTTTTTCTTTGTACAGAAGTTATGTATTCAGGGTGTTTTTTAAAAAACATTTTAAATCCCACAGATTGACACTTTCTATTCAATCTTCAATGGACTAAAGTTTTTGGTCTCAGTGATCTCTGAAATTTCTTTAAACTACATACTTAACAAAGCAGAGTAACTGTATTGTTTCTGTATATAGGACTGTGTCCACCTGAAATGCTGTCACAAATACTTGGGGGGAGGGGGTATCTTGTACATGATATTCTTAGAGTTAACAATGCATGAACCTGTTTTATAAACTCTTAGACTATGTATTTGACCTGTAAAATATGTACAGTATTAATGTCAGCCATCTCTTAAAAGTGAGCCTATAAATATTGTTGTATAATTTTCTTTGGTCAGAAACATTTGGACGAAGTAGTGCCACTCAAGTCGGGATTTGTTCAGTGCCAGTTAGCAAACCAACTGTCTTCAGTCTATGCAACTAGCAGAAATTTGTGTAATGCAACAGGATATTTACAGTTGTTACACTTTAAATTTCAAACAGGGTGTTCTTCACTATTCTTCTGAAACCCAGTCTAGCAAAATTAGAGAAAGTGCCGTAAAGATTTATTTCTATTCAGAGAATAAGCCTACATGTTCAGGCTCAACAGTTGAATCTACTACAGATAACAAAAAGTGTCTACTATCTCAACCCTCCAAAGATTACAGTGTTGGGACCACCATTTGTGCTCTCTGTGGGGTAGTTGGGTGAAGTTGGACAGATAAAATTGCAGTCCCATGTGCCTCCTAAGTAAAATAAGTTTGTAAATTGACTTGCAGACACCAAGTAGCAGCTGTTCTGCATGTTGTTGGTTGTTTTTGTTTTTTGTAAACACAGGAAATTTTCCAACCAGACATGTCATTGAATTCTTCAGTGTTGATTCGACAGTTGTACAAAGCAGCAAAACTGAAGGGGCTGGTGATTGTTGTATACACTTCGAATTGCTTTGCATGGTCTCATTTGAGATTATTGGTGTAAGAATCTTGACTTTTTTTATATTTGGAAACATCAAATAAAAATGGAAATAAATTATCTTTCTTTTTTCTTTTTCTTAAACATAAGACCATCTCCAAGTAAAAACTTGTCTGGCATTCCACAGTGTCATCATTCTCCCATTGATGGCCACATATGTTATTGCAGTAGTAGTACATTTATGCGCTTTCCCTCTTATGGTCATTACTAGTGGAATTAACTGGGTCAGCAATAATATGTTACCATTACTCTCCCAGTGGCTATTTCCTGTATTAGACAGTAGTCTGATGGTATACTGCTGTGCTTGTCTTATGTTGCACTGTTCCCCCTCCCACATGGAGTTTTGTTTAAATTATTTCACTAACTTTCCAGAGCTCTCAACTTACTCCATTTTACTGTAAGGTGTTACATACGCTTTCCACACTACCAACGCTTAAATTGTAGTTCATTTGAAAAGGTAACTGGCTACAGGTACCCTGCCTGCCATTATATTTACCTAAAATATTGTTTACCAAAGACCAACTTTATGATCCTTATGTGAAAGTTCTATTCAAATCTCATTTAAATTGTAGGAAAAGAGACAGCTTGTCATTTTCCAGTATTGCTTTCACATCACAAAACAAGAATTCTCTACAGGTCTCTAGGCAGAATTTTTGTGGACAAAGTGACAAGACTAAATACTTGAGTTTCAAATAAATTTTTTAAAAAAATATCCTCACTCAAGAATACATGGATTTTCAGAGAGGGAAGAGAAACACTGGTTGTCTCCTCTATGTGCCCCATCTGGCTATCAAACCACAGCCTAGGTGTGTGCCCTGACGGGTCAAACCCACCACTTTTTGATGCACAGGAAAACATTCGAGGCAACTGAGCCAGCCACTCAGCCAGGGCTTAAAATATGTTTTCCTTTTATTATTTCAATTACAGTGGTCCCCATTTTCCTCCCATTACTCTCCCCCACCCTACCTACCCCCACCGCCCATATTCAATCAGCCCCTCTCCCAGGTTTGTCTTTGTCCATGAGTGGTTTATACATGTTCCTTGACTACCCTTCCCCTTTCCTGTTTTCTGTCTCCCCTTCCCTCTGGTTACTGTGTTCTTTATTTCAGTGTCTCTGGTTCTATTTTGCTCGCTTGTTTAGTTGATTAGGTTCCACTTACAGGTGAGATCATATGGTATTTATCTTTCACTACCTAGCTTATTTCACTTAGCACAATGCTTTTAATAAATTGATTATAGCTGGAATATTTCTCTGTAGCTGATTTTGTTTCAGTTTCCAACCAACAGTGTGTCAAATTCTTAACATCTGCTTCATGCCTGTGTTGCATTGATGCTATAGCACAGAACAAGTCTGCCCTCAAAGAAATTTAGTGATTTAGCTAGGTGTTTGTTTACAGATCAGAAGTTCCTGAACCCTGTGTAGATGGCAGCTGATCTGAGAGATAACAAACTCTTAAATACTGTTACATATATGGGCACAGAAGTTCAAGGTCATGACTAGCTGCATGTTTGTACATGACTAATGTTAAGCTATAACTATTAAGCCATTTGGTTGTAACACACGTTTCATAAGGGTGTGTGATACTTGACACTTTTTTTTTAAGTGCCACATACAAGGTAATGTCTTTCAAGCTTTTACACTTAATATGCACCATCTTTAAGCAAAATTTTATTTAAAAATACGATCCACCACCAAATACTTAACATTTTATATGGAGCTGTAGACCAAATATCAGGTTAAAAACTGATCTCATCCTGGTGCTAAATTTCCTCTTATTTTCATTAATTCTAGGAATAAAAATGAGAAGGCCCTAATACCTATCTTAGGACTGTAGTATAGCAAAGGCCCAAATTTACTCAAAGGCTCCATGTCTTTTTGGCAGAAACTAATCAAATTCCTCCATTCAATGTGATTTCAACCAATTATGATCCCAAAGTTACTCTTCCCAATATGTGGAAAACTACCCTCTGGACATCACATTTCCAGATTCTTATTAAATGCCAGTGCCAGACGTATGTCTTACAGATTTTCTCAACTTTTACTCAAATTCACTCCTTAGTCAAATTAGTGAAATAAAAATATTTGGCTATCAATGTGACTCAAACTTCAACATATCTTTTGATGAAGTAATTGAACCAGGAATGTGAACAAAGATTTATGTACCGAGATAAGGCAACTAAAATGGTTAAGGCATGAAATAAAATGCCCTGGACTAACGGGGTAATGGTTAACTAGTAATAGGTCCACATAATGGACTATCATAGACATAAAATACAACCCTGTCACTGAACAACTCCGTTTCTGGTAGACACTCAAGTTGCACAATCAAAGCATGCTCAGAGGTGTGTATTGCAGGATTTATAAAACATCAATTTGAACTACAAATGAAGGGATTAAATTACTGTCCTGTCAATAGGTATCACTACCAAGAATTATGGTGCCACAGGTGGAAGTCCTTTAACAGCAATTTAAAACAATTACTCCACGTTACCTGTTAAAGCTCCATTTTTACAAAGGAGCCTTTATGTCATATTTCAGGTTTTCCTTTAAAATCCGATTTTAAAATGAAATGTTCTGAGAAACTCGCAATGTGGGAACATGCAGTAACCTTACACGAACACAAGGGGCTCGATGGATGCTCAATATGTACATATAAGCTCCATCTGTTTATAACTTTTATCAAAATATGTATCAACATCAAGGAAAGAAACCCATACAAATGTTTCCACTAATTGTTACTGGAGTAGCTTTTTAAAAGGGGAAATACACATTTGCTTGTAACTCTACAGCAGTGAGTTAATCAATCAATCACTGCGGAGCAGAAAGGAAGATGAACCTACAGGCCAAACCCAGCCCATATAACCCAAAAGCTTAGAATGTTTTTTCTTTTTTAACATTTAGTGATTAAAAAAGCTCCAAGTCACATGTGAAAATTCAAGTCTTAGAGCACAGAAGCCTTATTTGTTTAAAATCATCTATGGATGCTTTCTCACTACAATGGCAGAGTTGAGGAATTTACTGGAGACAGATCCATGGCCTGCAAAGCCCCAAATATTTAGTTTTAGAAGGAAAAAATGGATTGCAAGAACGTCATCAGGTTACATTCAACTGCCCTTGGTTACCCAGTCCTGATTTTCTTGTCAAAACTGAGGGAAACAGCACCAAGTTCAGATCTATTGCCATCACCCTAACATGTCTAATCCACTTTTGACTGATCTTAAGTAGTCTACTGTTGAACGTAAACCAGAATACTTTGTGAACTTGCTAGGTTAGGTTAGAATGAAATTTAAATTATTGGTATTTACTAATCTAGATAACGGAACAATTTCAAAAAGAGTCATGTGGTGGGTGAGAATGGATCAAGAGTGTGTAAAAGTAAATACAGTACCTATTCTACATAGTAGGAACATGAGGTTATCATAATTTCCAAAACATTTTGCCCCATGAATACAAATAACAGAAAAAAAATAAAAGCTCCTTAATAAACACTATAAAATGTGCAAAATTTTACAAGATAATGGGACTTCAGCTCTGGCTGGTGTGGCTCAGTGGGTTGATTGCCAGCCTGCAAACTCAGGGGTCTCTGGTTCAATTCCCAGTCAGGGCATGTGCCTACGTTTCCAGCCAGGTCCCCAGTGGTTTCTCTCTCACATCGATGTACTGATATCTCTCCCTCTTCCCCTCTAAAAAATAAGTAAAACCTTATAAAAAAAAAGATAATGGGATTTCAGTTGTTGCTCCAACTGGAGACAATAAGCAAGGTCTAAATATTCAGGCAATTACTATATGCTTCTATAATCAGTAACTAAAAAATTATATCAAGTCAACAGAGACTCCACTTGGCAGTAAGTCTACATTCACACACTTCAAAGTGCCACAGGCACATATGAAATGAAATCAGTTGAAGAGTGGCAAAGGTGAAACTGGGGGCCAGAGGGAGGACCCTGTTTGGGTTAAGTTCTACACTTAACAGGAAAAACTTTAGTCCAACTCCCAGTTTTGCAGCCGATGGGAACTTGCCCAATGTGTAACAGCAACAGCAAAGCCCTCTTGGAACCAATCCTCCAAAATTCCAATCTCAATGATGAAATGGAAATTAGTGCAGGGGGTACAGATAAAAAACCAAAGTATCACCAGTCTTGGTGGTAGATTATTTATTCTTTATAGTTCAAGTCATTACATTCAACATGTTTTGCTTTTGTGATCAAGTCATTTAAAAAATAATTCCTTATACTAAAGCAGCATGCTGAACAGCTAAATGAAGTGTTGCCCCAGATCCCAAAATACATCACTTCAATGAAGTATTACATTTTTCCTAAATACACCAATGAATTAGCTGCTCTGTAAATCATGGCATTCTTTTGGGCAGGGGGGTGGGGGAGCAACTTCTCTAGATAAGGCTGTATTTTTAAACTTTGCTACCCCAACAAAATTGATGTGGCTGGAGTAGCCAAAAGATTCCTGGGCCATCAAATAGAAAAAATAAGCTAATCCCTATAGTTTCCATGACACCACTTAGTTTCATTTAGCTAAAATTGTGTTTTCCATGTCTTGTAGAATACAAGGCTCCAGCTTTCAAACAGTGCTAAACCAGCACCTGTGGTTTTTGTACTGATTTGTATTTAATCTTATTTTTAAATGCTTCTAAATTTTTGTACTAAAGTATGCTGCTGATCCAGAGCAAGACTGAAGTTCTACATACTTTTCAGATCAAGACCTTGCTGTGCTGCCTCCGAGAGAACTACTGTGGAAGCAAATCACCAAATTAGACTACAACAAAATTTAAAAATCAAGTAACACAAAGTCCCTGTCAACACCTCAGGATCTCAGAAAAGGTCATGAATGGGCAGAGTTGATTCTCAAGAAGCCACTTATTAATATATGCAGATTCTTTTCCTGGCTCACAGAGTTTTGCCCATGCTATTCTCCCTGCCTGTAGGTATTCATCGGCCTGGAACCCCGAAGACCAGCCCCTCCCAAGTACTTTCTTCCCTTCTCCAAGACAGAGTCACTACTGCTGTCTTATCCATGTCCCCTCTTTCATTAGATTAGAAAGTCCATGAGGGAAAGAAAGCCTTATGCCAGTCTCATTCACCTAAGCATCCCCAACAAGCAGTGTGATCTTGAGCACATATGAAACACTGTTGTCAAATAAAGTAAGTTTCCTTAAGCTTAGGAATTACAAACTCAAAGGCTTACAAGGGAACAGGACCACATAAAGGAGCAGGTGGGCTGGGGGAGGGGGGCAGAAAGTCACTGGATAAGAGAAGGATGGAGGACTACCACTCAGCCCCTCCCAGAAGACGCCATGCACAAAGGGGAGTCACGTGTCCTGTGTTGCCAGATATTCAGATATTATCAAAATTCTGGATTTTCATGTAAATCTCCTAATTCTTAAAAACGTTGGCACTGAATTCAAAATATTTAAGCAACCACACTATATGGATCAAGAAAAATAGGCCCCAAAGCCAGACAAGCTTCAAGCCCCGCCTTGGCCTCTGCCAGAGCCCCTTACACCCTACAAAAGCTCAGTGAACACTCTGACTCCTGTTTCAATCCACTGCTACCGAAAGCAGGTTTAACCAAACAATGCGGACTCACCAAAATTACAAAGGAAAAAACATGATGCCATGAAATTAAGAATTCATGGATTTGAAATGAAAACTGAATTATTCCATTTCAATACTTCTATCTCAAACTTAGTAGATAGCAGAGTCCTATTTTAGACAGTTTTTATAGTGCAACAGATTTAAATGTGTAATGCTGTAACTATAAATCGCTGTGAAACTGTTCATGAGCAGTGCCACCTGCAATAAACAAAGGTGATCCACTTGACCCCAGAATAAGATTGTCTCCTTAGTTGTAGAACACCCTCTAAAAAGCTTAGGAATAGTTATAAATGACAACTGCTGTTAAATAGTTTTTTAATTTACAGTATTACAGTTATGAACAATTTTATTCTGAATTAAACTTGTATTTGTTTCCAAGCAATGCATTTATTTGGTAGGATACCAGTTATCAGTCACCAAAAACTTTTGTATGTTGAAAATGTAATTTTAATAGATAATTCTTCATCTTACATAGGAGCACAATAAAATACACCACATTCTGAAGAAACTCCAAAAGTTACGAGATTAAGAGTGGGGGAAATTGAGATATGGGCTACAATATCCATTACCTTGAATCTGCAAGAGACAAGGGTTCCAACCCATAGGTTAACATTTACACACTTAGGACTGGCTACATTGATGACTTAAAAATAACAACAATCAGGAATTAGATATAGAGAGTGGGAAAGAACAGTTTTGTGGGGGGGGAGGAACTGTCAACACAGAAAAAAGTTACTGAATATCAAAATAAAGAATAAAAGGAGCTCCCACAGCAAATCCTAGAGGGATGAAAAAGAGAATAAGTAATTGAGGATCTGATGCTCTCAATGAAGAAGCCTTTCTGATGACACTTATGCAAGCCGTAGTTTGAGATTTGTTCATGGGGTCTATGAGGAAGACTCAAAAATGGCTCAGCAAACCCCAGATGATTATCAGATTGGTGTTTCCTAATAACACACATCAGTGGTCACATGAAGTTTTCAGACAAGAACGAAGAAAAGGGTCATAACTCAAATGCTGGTCACATATGTGGCACAACATGTGACAGTCCTGCACAAAGTCAGCCACACCGCGGCTTTGCTGGGACTCTCACGTACAGTAATTTTCAAACATTGTGGCAAGACACCAACAATCATCTAGCTAATCAGACAACACAAACATTTATTTCAAATTTCTAGGAGGTAAAATAAAATGTTAGATATGGATGCTTTAAGCACACTCAGGGCCAGCTTAAAAATACTCCATTCAGTGATATCTTAATACAAATTTGCATCAGTGAAAATAAACTGGCATAACCCATCTCTTGCCATTTGACTTGTCAGATGGTGAAGACCAAAACAGAATGTTCCATCAGTTTTAATTTTTAAATACGATTGTCACATTGGGAAAATGAAATAAACACAGTAAAATAAACTGTACAAAGGCGAAGTAGAATAACAAAAAAATATTTTACTAAAACATAGCATTTACAGAAGTTTCCAGACAAGCCATACAAAATGGTCACAAGCTTTTTCTTGAAGGGAGGATTCTACATTTGACAGCAAAGTCACAATGTTATTAGTGAGGGCCGCAATATTTATTTAATGTTCCCATTTTGGTTCAAACAATCAAGCTTGTCCATCTACAGCGTCTAAATAAAGTTAGACTTGGCTAGAGAGCATATTCTAAAGAACTGGTTAGCTGCTTTTAACCAATGCAATTAAATCACCATAAAAAGGGGGAAAGGAGCCCATAAAATTAAAACTACCTCCCCCCCTGAAAAAAATAAAATAAAGAAAAATACCCATTCCCCTGCAGCTAACCCTGACTACTACCTTCATTCACAGTGCTTTATACTTAAATCATGATGGGGGAAATGTATAAAAGCAGAGGGGCCACTGCTTTTAAACGTTTCGCAACAATCCAGATGATACTTCTAGCCTCTGCTCATGCTTTGTAACAGTGAATCAGGACAAGACATAGATTTGCTAATGTGCATTTAATCACCAAAGGACTGAAGATGTTGGGCTTTTATTCTGTAATGTTTCTAAGACTGTGTCCATTAAATGCAAACAAAAAAGGAAGAAGTCTTGGCAGAACAGGAGAAGTGATGCACACTTGATGATCAGATCGATTTAAATATTATTCATGGCATATAGCCTAGTCCATGCTCTAGCTGCGGACAAAAACAAACATGCAATTATTATTTTACTTAGTTCAATACATTACTTTCCAAGCTCTATAAAAAGGAGGCAAACACTATGAAGTTAATTAGGGAAATGTCATGCTGTAATCTCTTAAATTCATGCCATTTTTCATAATTTGATCAGGGCAAAGAGTGTCTATATGTCTAATTATCAAGAGTTCTACAAAATTCAACAGAAGGAAAAGAACTGTCTCCTTTTGTCACCTTCATTTCTAGATGTAATGACATAATGCCCCCCCACTAATTCTGTTATAATCTGTAGAAGAAGCTTACTAATTTCAAATGCTAAACAGCTGCATATACTGGTGTAATTTAATCAAATGGACTGCAAAAATAGCTAGCTTTCCATTATCTTTATGTATTTGCTAGATGAATGGTAGACACACAATATTTGTAACATTGGGTGTGGTTACACAAAAGTCCAAGATCTACCAATTATATGTTGACTTTAAAGGGTCTTGAGTAGGTTCTAAAATGGGGTGTGAAGATCTTTTGTTTAAGAGAGATTTATTTACGTATTATAACTAAGATCTGTTTATTCCTTTTAATACAGTTTTTTTTTCTTGTTTAAGACTCTAAAAGAAGTCTCTTAAGAGGTAGCAGAAACTTGTTTTGAGAAGTGGAAGTGGTGTAAGAGAGAATGAATACTAAATACCTGTTTCTATGGCTTGGGCTTCGTTGGTCTTCCACTGCTCCGCTACATCATTTGCTAACGGATCGTCTGGATTGGGAGCACTTAACAAAGCCTGGATCGATAGCAGAACTGTGCGGATCTGCAGTGCTGGAGACCATTTATCTATGAAGGCAACAGGCCCAGAATGATCAAACATGAAAAAACTGCCCCAGAACTGCTACATTTCCCTCCCACAGACCTCTGTGGTCTTTAGATAAGGCAAGATTGCAATGTGCAGATTCTCAATATGGAATGCTTAAGAGAAAATGAAGAAATCTTAATAGCATATAATGATAAAGGTAACACTTACCTTTCAAAATATCTAAACATATTCTTCCCAACTTGTCTACATTAGGATGATAAATTTTGGTCATGAAACGTACTTTAGGTGCTGCCATCGGGTATTCTTCTGGAAGAAATAGTTCAAGTTTAAAAGTCCCTCCCTCAAAGGGGGAATCCTGGGGGCCAGCAATGACCACATGAAAATAACGGGCGTTGCTCTCATCTGGTTCTGCTTTAATGCCGGGAACTGGTTCTGCCAGCAAACGCTGGGTTTCCTACAACAGAAAAACGTAACACATCTGTAAAACAAATGTCATTTCACTGAACACCTAAATAAAAATTAGAAAGTTCATCTTTTAAAATTAAACACAACTGAACCTCTCCAATCCCTTGATGGGGGTTTAATGTAGCTTATGAAAGACAAAGTTCAAAGAAAAGTCCATTCAAATGATCCTGGGGGCCAGGATCACAGTCGGCTGAATGCAACTGGAAGCATATACTGGTGACATACACATTCCAGCTATGATGTCCACAAATACGTTGATGATAAATTAGGCTAAAGAAACTGATTTTATACTAAGGAAGAAAAGAGGGGAGGGCAGGGCACTAGGATTACTACACACAGCTAAGGCAACTTTCCCCAAACCCGAGCTATTAAAAAAAGTAAAATTAGTTTTAAAGCCATTGAAAACATCCCCTCCTAATCAGGTCTACAGAAACACACACAACCGTGCCAATTAAGTCTCTAAGACTGACAATGAATCATAAAGGGACCCTTATTGTTCCGCAACTATCATATTAGTTCTCTCTTTCATTTTTCTCCTTCTCTTCTAAAAACCTAACATTCTTCCTCCTCTCTCTTCAAACCTCCAACATCTCCACCTTCATCCTGACTTTTGGCTGATGATTCTGCTTTCAATATTTCACGAGAAACCAAAACACAACTTCCTGAAGTTCCCACTGCAGCATTTGTACACCTACCTACATCTGTGCTCTGCCTTTCCTCCTGCCACTATGGATGAAATGGCTGTCACTCTGGGCTAAGCCAAACTCTCCCCTTGAGCACTAGATCTTAACTCCTCCTCACATACCCATGGACATTGCTCTAGCATCCCTTTCCTCTCCCGAATCATCAGTTTTTCCCCATTTAGTGGATCTTTCCCCAAACTGTACAAACTTGATGTAATTTCTCCCAATAAGAGGAGAATCTGACCTCGACCTGACACCCGCCCCCCACCAGCTATTGCCCTATGGCTCTGCTCCTCTTTGAAAGTTATCTGTATATATATACTTGTCTCCGATCTTTCTCCTCCCCTCCTATCTTGAATACAATTCTCCAATCAGGCTTAGCCACTAGCCTGCTTGTTCAGGTCACCAATGATTCCCACATGGTTAAACCAAATGGCAATGTTTAATCTTCATCTTACTTGACCTAAATGCACATCCCACCCAGCTGGTCTACCCTCCTACTTCCTGTACCCACACTCTCCAGGCTCTGTCTGGTAGCAACCTCCTAGCTGGTTCCTCCCTAATCTCCCCAATACTCCAACGCAGAAGTGTGCCAAGGATCTGTTTTGGGGCTTTTGTCCACACATTTCCATAGTGATCTCATCTAGTACAATGAATTTAAACACTGAATACACTCTTGTATCTGCTGTAGTCTCTCCAAAATCATATCCTGCACAGATCCTACCCTGATCTTGTGCCCCTTCTAACCATAACCACCTGCTTGACAGTTCTTCTCGAATGTCTAATAAACATCCCAAACTTGGCATGACTGTCTACCCACAACCTGCTCCTAACCCCAAAAGCCTTCCTCATGACAGTCAACCTTAAACCCATCCTTCCAACTGATCCACCTTTTCCTTCATACCCCACACATCTAATTCGATCAGCAAATTCTGTTAGCTTGACTTTGAAATCTACCCATGATTGGACTGCTTCTTACCACTCCACTGCTACACATCTGATCCAAGCTACCACCAGCTCACCCCTGGCATGCTACTGTAGCCTCCTAACTTGTTCCCTGATTCTGACCTTGCTCCCTGGCTCCCTCTCTGGTCTGTATTCCACAGACACCCCCCACCCCCCCACCAAAAGAGCCTTTATAAGATTCTTTCACTCCACCCATCTCTTACTCATCCATTTTAAGCTATGCTTTCCCCACCCTACCTGCTTTGTTCCAGTCAGACTAGCTTCTTTATAGTTCTTCAGCCTGCTAGGCACACTCCTCTTCCAGGGGTTTTCCCACTTGTTCTTCCCAAAATTTCTATATGACTCACTTCCTCAGCTCCTAAGATCTTCATTCAAATCTATTTTCTCATGAAGTCTCCATAATTAAAACTGCAAACCCCATACTACCCTTTCCCATACCCTCCCTATCCTTGGTCCCCTAACTTCATCTCCACAGCACTACTAGTACATTACACATACCATTTATATCAGGATCGAAGTACCATAAAAGGAGAGATTTGTATATTTTATTTATTGCTATATCCTCAGTATTTGAAAGAGTGCCCAGCATCATAGATGTTCAATAAATACCTGCTGAATTATAAATATATATGAGATTACACAGAAAAAGGAATAAACTCAGAATCTCACCTTCAATATTAAAGCAGTGTTATTCAAAGTAGGATGTGCACTTCACAGCAAAAAAACAAAAGAATCATTTCAGGTGTGGGACCAAATAATCTAACTTCTATTTATAATTTATTTCTACTTGAAAAGTGTTAATATTTAATATGCAAATTGACAATGGTATCTGTGTTATATGTATTAGCAATACATTTCCAACATTTTGAATAGGCAAAGTGTAAATGTTTCCAAAGTGTAAACGTTTCCAAAAACGTTTCGAACACTGCTATAACTAAGCTTTGAAAAACAATGAATGAGAATACTGTATTTACACTCCTTTCCCCTAAAAAAAAATTATGCACCTTACATCATATTATTCTGTCAGCAAAGTCACATACTGAAATAGTCATAACATACAGACACAAAACTAACTCCTTCCTCAAAATGTGTTAAACCCATAACCACTTAAAGTAATGACTTCAGCACTTTAATTCAAGACTAGATTTTGTTTTAATTGTGGCAAAGCAAGGGCAAATGAAAAACTAAAATGCCGTAAACTACTTTCAGCAAAAACATCCTTTAGGGTCAAAGTAGAACATTTTAGAGCATTAAAAATCTCAGAAAGTAATAATGAAGCTCTCCCATCTCAGGAAGTCCTCCAATATATAACTAGAACAAAAGAAGCTGGTCTTCATTTTTTAGGAAAAAAGTAAAGATATTAAGGATGAACAGTAGGAGTACAAGGATGATAAAAGAACTGGATGCTAAAATTCCTTGAATTCTCACCTCTCCCCACCTCAGTCCTCCTTTTGTTTAGCCCCAGGTCACCGTATTTTTAGAAAGCCATGAAGAAGAAGACTGTAAAAAAGATAAAGCTGAGGTCCAAGAGCCCCGAAAACACCACTCCCTGATTACACAAACTAGTTGCAGCAATACTCAAAAGCTATAAAAAGCTGCCAGGAGGGCCTCCAAGATCATATTCCAAAATAGCTTCAAAATCACTCTCACTCAGTACACTATCAGAGAGATACAGCATTCACTTCCTCATCTTCAGTTCACGCTCTTAAAAAAAATGTACATATTAAATATATCACGTGGCCTGATCAAATTATTGGGTTGGCCAAAAAGTCTGTATGTTTTTTTCTGTAAGCTAAAGACCACATTTTTCATATTCACCAGTAACTTAACTGATTTGGATATTCTGAGTATGTCAGCTATCTCCTGCTATTGGCTTCTAGTGGGTAGAAGCCAGGGGTGCTGCTAAACATCTTCCAATGCCTAAGACAGCCCCACAGCAAAGAATTATTTGGCCAAATTGTCAATAGTACCAAGAAACTCTGCAAACCACTCTTGACACATTCAATCAGTCACAGCACCTTCTCCATACACTACACAAATCTTTGTGTTTCAGCTGCATTTTTACCTTTCCTGAAATAATAAAGTGTAATACACCGAAAATGTTGCATAGGTTCTTCCATCTTCAGTATTAAAATGGCTGCCAAAAAATCCACCAATTTTGATAACTTTTTTAAATGCAAGCTGATATGACAGCTGTCACAATACAATTGTGATACACTAACAAAACTGTTTCTAATGAAGTTAAAGACAACTAAGCACTACTAGAGTTATGGTATAGAAAAAAGTAAATGAACTTTTTGGCCAACACACTATAAGATTTCATCAGAACACATTCTAGAATAAGCTTTAAGGTGCGAAAGACTTTCTGAAATAGTCTGATATGCTCTCAAATTCTAATGGATTTTGATACAATGAAGAGGTACATATTATCTGACTACATGGCGCTAATTTTCCAAACAAACCCAAAGCATAAATTATGGGAGGGGAAAAAAAGAATAAAATCCACACCAAATGGACAAGTCTCACTCACAGAAGTTGGTGTAGATTTTCCTGTAAAAAGGCAAAAACTAGGTAGGAAATAAAATCCTTCCTGCTACTATTCACAGGAGGTTAACTATGAAACATCTTCTAGTTTCATACTACTCTTTGGTAGAAAGGCAGTGAAGTACAGTGTGATCTTCGAGTCTAGAAGTAACGAATTCAAATTCCTATTGCACTGCTTGCTTAACTTTATTTTTGAGCAAGTGATTTACATTGCTGAGCCTCAGCTTCACGCAGCGTTGCTACGGAGAGCAAATGAGGTAACACTGTAAAGGGACTTGACAAATGGATCACACAAGAAAGCCATAGTCATGTACAAGTAACTAAAAAAGAAAGCAGGTTAAGAACAAAGCACAATAACAAATCTCAAAATTTATTAAGTAACAGTGCTTGTTTTTAATGAAAACAGAATAACCCTTAGTTGCATTTTGTGATCCTAGTTGTTTAAAAGCAATCCTAGGACTGAATCCCAGGTAGTAGTGAGAGCAAGCCATGCAGAACAAAAGGCACCATAGACTATGTTAAGGAAAACAGTTACTAAGAAGTAAAAATAAGTACATAGAGTATGGATTTAAGGTGCAACAAGATTAGGTGTCAAGGAAACTCATCTTGCAGAAGGTGTGTACAACAGTTCATGCTGCAAATACTTTAAAAAGAAATAAAACATCAAAGTAATATGATTATCCATGGATCTATTGTGACTCAAACAGCAAATCCTGGAATTATACCACAATATCCTATGACACTGGACATTCTGTCAGCCAAACCCCATTAACTTAGACTTTTCCCATTTTTAAGTTTATTAACAATTTGTGACCCTTTCTGCCACATGAGGATACAATGGAAAATGTGTGACCCAGAAGAGGGCCCTCATCCAACCATGGTAGCACCAATATCTGACTTCCAGCCACCAGACCTGTGACAAAATAAATTTCTGCTGTTTATTTAAAAACACACACACACACAATTTGTGTTAGCTATGAAACAATCGGAAGTCTTATATATTCTGTAAGGTAATGACTGAATTATGAGCAAAGGTTCCCAACCTCTGGGCTGGAGACCAGTACCAGTCCAGGCCTGTTAGGAACCGGGCACACACAGGAGAGCTGGAATGTAATGCCCCCCTACCCCAGTCCGTGGTAAAACTGTCTTCCACAATACCGGTCCCCAGTGCCAAAAGGGTTGGGGAACCACTGAATTGTACAGTAAAATTTTAGATAATAAATTAAGCAGTAGTCTTAGAAAAAGAGTGGTAATTTGTGTGTAAGAAAAGCTGGTCCAGTTTGTAACTATCTATACCCAACACATCATCTGTAGAGCAATTAGGTTTTTCTCCATTTAGAATATTTTGAGGAACAAAACTGCAATGTATGTCTAACAATACCAATTGTAGATCTTTTAGTTCATCCCACCCGAGAGCTATTTACTATACTCAATCAATATCTATTAATTTTGTTATCACAAAAGTCTTCTATAATTGAGAGATGCTTCAATGATGCCTACTCTGTCTACTCCAACCTGTCAGTACATCCTTTTCTATCCTCACCAGAGGACATGCTTATTGATTTTAGAAAGGGGGGAGGGAGAGACACAGAGTGAGAAACATCAGTGTTAGAGAAACATTGATCAGTTACCTCTCCTACCAGCCAACCAAGGGAGAGAACCGGCAACTTAGGCATGTGCCCTGATTGGGAATTGAACCTGCAAACTTTTGGATTATGAGATGAAGCTCCAACCAAGTAAGCCACACTGGCCAGGGCTGTGGCTATATCTTTTAACTGATTTTAAAATATTAACAAACAGGGGATCCTTCAGAGGATTTACAAATAAAACGAAAGTCAGTTTTTCATTATGTACATAACTGTAAACTACTTAAGGGCATCTAGAAGTTCAACCTGTGTATGTGAGTGAGCATTTTAAAAATGTTACCAATGTTTTTGAGTGCCATGCACCTAACATTTTAGCCCTGTGGTTTTTATCACACAATTTTGCTTAACAGTTAATTTTAGAAACATATTATGCTTCATTATAGAACTGACTGTATGTATTGTAGTTGGGATTAGAAACAGAGCCAAAGTTGTACTCAATTTCCTAACTATACTACTTACTTATAAATTGTAAGGCCACCTAGAGGTGCACCATGATAAAAATGGTCAATGAATGAATGCTTTCCTCTAGAGCCTACAGCAGTGCTGTCCAACACAAAATACAATGCAAGCCCCATCAAAAAGGAACAGGTAATTCAAGATAATATCATTGCAATATGTAATCAATATAAAAATGATGAATTATGTATTTTACAATTCCTTCTCATACTAAATCTTCAAAATTCAGTGTGTACCGTATTTTGCCATGTATAATGATTACATATCATGGGTATAATAATCCCATGTACAATGTGCACAACAATGTGGGTGCACATTATACACAGGAGCGCACTATACACGGCAAAATACAGTAATTTATGCTTACAGCACATCAACTGGACCTAGCCACATTTCAACTGCTCAAGAGTCACATAGAGCTAGTAACTACTATATGGAACAATTAAAACAAAATGATCCTGTTATAATGATATCACTTACAGGTCATTAAAAATAACTTATTTCATACAGTGAGTAAAATTTGGTAGTATTTTCCCCTCATAAAATTCTACTCAAACTCATGTCAGAACACCTGAATCACTGTAACATGGATGTGTGTGTTTTTGTTTGACACAGTCATAAGACTGTATCTGAAAATAATTTGTAGCAATTTCAAGAAAACTGTATGGACAAAAGTTAATTCAAATAAGGCAACTGCATTATAAAATAAGGCTTAATTGTTGAGGAACAATTTTAATTTTTACAGTCCACACTACCCCCTAGTGGACATTAAGTCATCATCTTATTTCAACCCCATTTCCTTTGTAAATGAAAAAACTGATGCTAATGTTATTTTACCCTAATTTACTAACTTTTAAAAAACTGCTTATCCTAAAATCGGATAAGAATAATATTTCTCAAGGCATACTTTCTTTTTTCTCCCTCCCACATACTCAAACCTCCCGATTTTTTAAGTGATAGATTCAGAGGGGAAAAAAGGGAAGAACCCGTTTCAAAGTCTCAATCTTAGATTTTTAGATCAAGGTATCTCTTTGTTGAAATGCTTTATTTCCAGTCAAATCAATGAGTAACAGGAAAGTACTCTGTATTCCAAGAGATGGGGTAGGATGACTTGGGCTAGAAATCTCTTAAATTCTAATTCTTCCCCTCACCCCAAGACTAGATCAACACTCCTATGAAATTCAGTGAAGAGAACGGAAACCTAGAAGCCAGAGAAGGATTTCTGAAAGGCTAAGAATATCTAACCAAGTTGTTTTTCAGATAAGAATTAGTCTGGAAGAGTCTCTCCTGTACTTCCACACTGTGCATTACCACCACTCCTCTTACTATAACTAGCACAATAACTGTTGGTTTACTTGTCAGACCCTAACCAATTTAATTTAAAGATGAGAACTCCAGCTAGCATGTAGTGGTGCTAAGTGCTAAATAAATGCTTGTTTAATGAATAAATGCATCCATGCTTAGGTACTGCACAGAGCTGGTGAGGATCACTATACCCGCTGTATTAGTTGGTTAACTTCCACCCCAGGAATGGCATTTAAGATTATTCCAATCACTGGCAATGGACAAAAATCTGAAAATCCTAACAAACTGTGCCTTTAACAAGGAAAAGTTACGATGGATTCCTTGATTTCCTTTTCTAGCACTCCCCAATTCTTCTGCCCCACTAAACACATCAGGTTATATCATATGTAGTCTTTTCCTCCCCCTTCCCACCACTAGTTTGTAAATTCCTTTAAGTCAGGGCCTCTATGCAGTTATCAAGCACTATTCCCAGGTATGCAGAAAATCAAGAGAAGCTCAAGTAACAATAAAAACAATGCCAAACACTGACTTAAGTGCCCTGCATGTATCATTAACTCATTTAATCCTCATACCCATTTTACAAATGAGGAAATAGGAGTAACCACTTAAGAGTATAACCAAAGCTAGCAAGTGGTAGAGCCAAGATTGAAATTCAGGCTATTGGGCTCTATTCAGTCTGGCTTCAGAACTT
This sequence comes from Trachops cirrhosus, assembly GCA_028533065.1. NCBI lineage: Eukaryota > Metazoa > Chordata > Mammalia > Chiroptera > Phyllostomidae > Trachops > Trachops cirrhosus. The sequence continues at coordinate 77,809,129 of CM052539.1, forward strand.
GTTTTCTTAATCTCAATGGGCTACAGAGAGACAATCAACAAAATAACAGTAAATGTTAAATGTCTAGCAGGACAGCAAGTAGCATGAAAGTTAGGAAAGAGCTATTTTCAGTCCTACATTAAATATGATGAAGTGTTTCACAAAAGAGGTCAATTAATTTAAACCATAATGTCATTCCCCCTACCCCCTTTTCTTTTGTGACTACAACTGATGAAATATACAGTCTTATTAAGGTAAGTGAATTTTTTAAAAATCTGCTTTGACTGAATATTGGTATATACCATTGTGACGTGGAATTATCTATTAATCACTTATTTTGTACACAGCATTGCGGTATTAAGTAACTCAAAGGAAGAGTGAAACAGAGTCCCCTGCCCCAGGAATTTACTTCACTGTTGAGTATAAAGTATACATAAAAGTCAGTTTTTGAAAGGTATGTTTTAGAATGAGTATGTCAAGGTCTTAGAGGAGGTGTAGGGTATGAGTTAGGGATGCACAGGTTTTTTTTTTTAGGATGCACTATATGAATAACACTAAATTGATGGTATATTATGTTCTTTATTTCTAAAGATATTTTAAAAGTTTTCTGGAAAGTTAAGAACTTTACATCTCCATCTTTTGTTCTTGTTTTTTCGAAGATTTCTAAATATTGGGATCACAGTTAAAGACAGTGCCAACTACTCCTTCATGACACACTTATGAAATTCCTGGTGGTAAAGAATGTCTTTTGAATACCCAGTGCTGTAATAGGTAGACTCATGGAAGCTAAGCTTCTCCATTTTCTCTTGGTTTCTGATTTGATAGATGATATATAACCCTTCATAGCCTGGACTTTCCTTAGCACCAGCTCAAAAAAATAAAAATAAGCCTTTAGTAATTTGAATAATGTCTTAGAACTCTGAATGAAGAGGGGGCCTAGCTTAGTAACACTTTTGACAGTGCTGCCTGTGTGAAGGACGTTAAGGCACTGTTAACAACCCACCAAAAGGTATTTTTAAAAAACTGGCATATTTTAGATTCTGGGAGGAAGTGTGTTACTTAGCAGGTGGGAAAAGAAAGGTCTTCTGTAGCCATCCTGACTGAAAATTAGAGCAGTTTTTCAAATGTCCCTTTTTGTATGATATACACTAAAATTATGAGTGATGCAGTAGCAAAAGCCAGTGAATTTGTACTTTTAAAAAATCAGCTTTTAAATTACAAATAATCTAGATTGTGGGTTTCTTTCTTTCTTAAAATTTTAACTGGTTATTTAAAACTGGTAACTCATTTTAAGGCCCTACGTGTAATTTCAGTCATCTGTCTTATAAATCTGTCTACTGTTAAGGAATGGTAAAAATTCCCCCATTTTTTCTTATCTTCCCTCCCTCTCCTTAATATAATGTTGGAGTTGGGAACTTAAGAGATTGTGAGAATTTGAAGTAACTGTTGCAGAAAACAGAAAAACTTATCTATGGTCACAGAGGGCATAAGGCAAAATGAAGTTTGAAGAGAACATTTCTTCTGACCAACCTACAGCTAGAACCCTTGTTTGGGAGTAACAACCCTCCCTTCAACCTTTATGGTTTCCCACCTCCCTCACTAGAAGCTTTAGTCTTTTATCCTAACTCCCTTGTAGCTAAGCTTGTGAGATTGAGGCTCAGGCAAAACCTGTGCATCAGAAGCTAACTACAAAAGAACCCATTCTGGAGAGAACAGCAGTAGTTACCACAGACAGCAACAGAAGAGGTTCTAGTGAGGCATCCTGTACTCAGCATAAGTAATCACACTGCAGGGTGTGTTGCACACAATTCCAGAAGTGAAGTCTCCATCCTGTATGATGTGATTCTGAGCCTTATTCCTGGCTGCCTCTTTCTTTGGTGCTCTTCAAGACTGTATGAGGTACCTAAAAACTTGATATTATTTCTACTTACAAATTTGGCTTCCACTGCTTGCTAAAAATACAAAATCTAAACCAGATATGGAAGTGAAGAAACAGAGTTAATAGGTATGTGTAAAATGAGATTAAGAAGCTAAATATCTTTCTGTGATTAAATGGGGTCAAAGGAGGAGAACACTAAAGTCAGCTAGCCTCTTTATCAAAGAACTTCTACCTAGTGCAAGAGCCTTAAAAGAGGGGACTAATTTCACCTTACAGAACTAACTTCAACCGGGTGTACCTACTAGAGAAAAAAGTCAGAGCTAGAACGTCTGAATTTAACCCCTATTCTAGTTGTACCAATTTGTTATGCAACCATACAAATTCATTTACCTCTCCAGCCCTCTAAAATTTAGAGGACCTTGAACATTTCAAAGGTCCTCTCTAACACTAAAAGTGACTGAATATTTTATCACTGGAATGAGTTAAACCTTACTGCTATGTTTGTTTCTACCGGAAGGTGCCCTTTTGTAACACTCATTTAACTTGATTACTGTTCAATATTTCACCTTCCTTGTTGAGCAGAGAATATTACAGACTGTACCCCCAACACCTATGCCAAGGCGCAATATCTAAAAAAGAAATTTTTGCTAATGGAACCTGCATTGTTCCCAGGTTTTTCTTTTCTCACCGGCTGATTATAGAAACATATAATCTACTTAAAATTAGCCATACTCCTAATACTCAAAATCTAGTTAACATTCTAATACGTTTATATTCTGTTCTGATAAAGACAAAAGCCCTTAAAAAGTTTAATATGTTTACATATTTTTCACTTACTTTGTCATTGCACTCTGCTTTCCTGGTTGCTTTATAGGTAAATGGATCAATATGCTTTGCAAGCCATATGACATAAGCAGGCACTTTTCCTGGCCTACACTTTTAGAGTTACCTTGTATTACTTCCTCAGTCCTTTTCCTTGATCACTAATAATTTCAGGTTTTAAATGTGGTAATCATAACAAAGTTAAGTGTTAAATGCCTGAGGACTCCACAAATAGGAAAGGCCTATGCTTATACCAACAAACACGACAAATGGAAGCACAGCAGTTGAAATTTTCAATGAGGCAAATAAAAACATGTTACAGTTGTTCCTGATTTGCAAACTAATTATGCCAATTACATAATTTTGTCCAAAACCCAAACAACCAGGAAGGAAGGATTAGTTTTTTCACATTGTGCATACTGAGAGTAATTGGGAAGCAATCAGATATCAGGGTTTCTCTCTCCTCCAAAACAGGCTTCCTTTGACAAGCCTGCCACACTGGACAGCTCCAACCAAGAGAGGACCATTCACATTAGTCTGTATGAATCACATCCCCTAAAGCTGTGCACTGCAAAATAAAACCAGTCTAGCAGCTATATGAATCAACTGTATTATTGTCTAACTCATGGAAAATTGATTATATATGATAATTCTTAAAAAATCGATATGTGTTTACCCCAAGCATCCCGTTTTCCTATCCAGAGTTGATAAATGGGCATTCACTGTGTTTTAAGAATCTATGCACTTCAGAAGGTTGTTTAATGTTACATATTTTGTGGGAATAGTGCATAAACAAGTAGTTTTTGCGTACTGGAAATACATTAATTCTTCTTAAGATTATGGTGAAGCAGCATCTTTGCAAAATTAAATACTAAATACGGTTCAGTATTACGATAAAACCTATTCTCTGCACCCTAAACCTCCCAGCCACCTTAGAGCTAGATTAGCATATTAAGCAGATAAAAAGAAGAAAGTCAAGTGAGGATGTCCAAGCTAGTGTTTGGCTGAACTAGAAGTCAAGCCTAGATAGAGAACCCAGCCCCAGATTCTGTGCTCCCCAAATCCTTTTGCTCTTGAGAATTAGAAGACCTAAGCCATTTAAGCCATAAAACAATATTTTGCCCACAAAGCAGCATTTCTACCATTTTGAAAGCCAACTGTTAGGTAAAAGGTAAGTGACTGGCTAAATGCTACTAATATTGTTGCAAAGTAGGGGTATACCTTCTGTAGATCTCTTACACACTTTGCTACCCCACTGACTCCCAGCTATACTAATTCCTATATGTGGAGGTCCAGGTCTAATGTTTGCAGTCCCAATGCTGAGCACCGCAGTGTCTTACATTCCATACCAGCTGAATGAACAGCTGTAACTCGTAAGAACTTCCAAAAAGGTTAGGTCCTAGGCCTTAAGGAGCCAGATGGTGGCTGTAAATAGCAATATGCAGGGAAACGGGACTTTTTACAATTCCAAACCCAATTTTCACAAACTATTTCTTACTTTTGCTCAAAAGCCTCGCCTTTGATACCTTCCCCACAGGTTGTGAACTTAAAGGACCAAAAACTATTTGAGATATCAGGCTTACGTTTCTTTGCCCCATTAGCAGCTTTGATGAGGACAGTCATTTGCTCTATTTTAATAATAATCATTTGCTCAATACTGAGTAGTTAGCACATTAAAATTCAGTCCTTTACTTCAAGGTTTTTAAAAGAATTTGAAATGATATTGCTTAAGAAACCAAATTAACACAAGATTAGAAATTTTAATATTTCATAGAATATTGATATGGTTTGAAAGTTAAATAATCTTAAGAGATCCAGCTGGAGTATATAACTCAGCATATTTTTTATAATTCTACAATTTTAGATGATTATTTTGTCCTGTGCTACTGAGCCAGAGCAGGAAATGACCCAGACAACTCAATGTTAAGACAGGTAACCTTGCAGATATTTGGCTTCAATTCCAGACTGCAGCAATCAAGTGAGTTTCATAAAAAAGCAAGTTGTAATCTCTTCTTGCCTTCAATTTATAAAAAAAAATCTGTGTTTTGTAAGTGCAATAAAGCAAAACACAGTAAAACAAGGTATGCCTGTATAACTGAGACACAAATATGCATACTGAAGGAGACATATTATATGAAAGAATATCTGTGTACTATAATATTGGGTCAAATTCACCCATTCTATGTAAACAGCCAGAGTCCCTGAAACATGCAACAATACACTTAAAAGAATATGAATACTGGACCTTGGGGCTTGCTAGCAATGGGAGTTAGTAAGATATTTATACAAAACTGCACCTGAACAAAAATAACAAGTTACAAAATCATAAAATAACTGATTTAAATTGTCCAAGTAAACAGAGGCTTAAGACATTTTCGTAATGACTACTTTTTTGTTGCATTTTATAACACTTCCCCAAAAAATCAACAAAAAAGTGTTTTTAAATAAAACTACCTAAGGAAATTATGTAAGTATTTGAGTGACTCTATTTTGAAAACAACAATGGTTCATTATCATCAAAACAATCCCTAAAACTCAGAATACACAAAGATAAAAAGCAATGCTATTTAGTGTTGTGGAGAAAACTGATTCTATAAGCATGGCCGCTTGGGACTATAAGCTGGCCTATCCTGTAACAGTTCTACTTCTTTGAATGTATTTTAAAAAACTGGGTATGTGCTCAAAAGTACACCTCCCAAAATAATGATCACATCGACTCCTATGGGGAAAAGATGCTGTAAATGTAATATGTAATACCACAGAAAAATATCCCTTTTATATAAATTGAAAGCACACTTCAAACAGTATAATCTTTTAATCAGTGTTGTGCTGGGAATTTCTAAATCTTACTGAAATAATGAGTTCACAGCTGTACACATTTGTCAAAACTCAAATTGTACAATTAAAATGGGAACATTTAATTGTATGTAAATTATACCTTAATAAAGTTGACCTAAAAGGAAAAAAACATGTGCAATGTGCACACTGGGCTTACTGCGGGTAGATACTGGGTCTTAATTTGGGGAGGCAGGGCTCTTTATTCAGCTGAACACTGTTGGGATTTGAGGACAGGAGCTGTACTGTTTGACCAGGCATTTGAAAATTTGAGCAAAAGAAATGGGAAGCAAGAGAGGAAAAAATAGCAGCGAGGTAGCTTATGGCCATTTGTTGCTAAATCCTAACTCTTCCATAAAAAACATAAAACTTGCAAAATGTTTGCAATTAGTAGATTCTTTTGTGGAAACTGTTGAAAGGGCTGAGCTGTGTATCTGAGTGAACAGCATTTACAACCCTGGAATCACAGACAAAAAGGAAGTCTTAAGACCTTAAGCTACTTGATAAATGTCCAAGCTAAGCAACTGGAAAGATAGATAAATTTAGTTAAAACTCCAAAGTGTAAGGACTGACACATGGATTAATCCCTAAAACTGACTTGAATGTTCACATACGTGTTTCGTTTAATCCTCAGAACCACCTCTGAAAAAACTTTGTAGAAATGTGCACAGAACTTACTAACTGGCAGCCCATTTTAGAGTCAAGAGCTCACTTCACATTTAGAACTTGGAATCCTCGGCATCTAGCAGTGCTTTACACCTATGTCTAGCAGTGCTTTACACCTATGTGTTTGTATTTGCTGAATGATCAATGGTTATAAACAAAAAAGGTGTATGCGAGCTAAAAGTAGAACATTTTTCTTAATTTCTTCTGATATTGTAAGAAGTACCCTTAGAGCTGATGCAGGAGTCATCAAAGGATGGGGAAAGGGTAAACCCTTAAAGCACCATGTGCCTGAATCCCTTGGCATTTTTCTCTCTCTAATCCTTTTCTTCTCCAATATCCTAGCTTGAAGGCATGCAGCTCTCTGTCTTGAGAGTTAGGATTAGCCCAACAATGGAGGGGAAAGATTAAACTGATTTAGAACAAAGGTATTTATAGTATACACTAGTGCCCAATTTTAAAAAAAACAACAGGTCAGGTAATAGGTGGGGAAGGGGTCCTTCCCCTAAGCTTAATCAAAATAAAAACAAGTTATTTTTTAAAATCTTCTAAAGCCTGACCTGTGTGGCTCAGTTGGTTGGGTTTCATTCTGCAAAGCAAAACTTTGATTCTTAGTCAGGCCACAAGCCTGGGTTGTAGGTTCAGTTGCAAGTCAGGGTGCATACAAGAGGTAATCAATAGATGTTTCTCTCCCCTCTTTCTCTCTCCCTTCCCCCCTCTATAATAAATAAATACATATATAAATAAAATCTTTTTTAAGCCTGATAAAATTTCTAATTCTACAAGACTGAAGTCAAACCAAGTACTGCCACATCTCAAGGTCTGGGCCAGTGGTCAGGCAGCTTTCTATCTTTAAAAACTCTACACTGGGGAATTCCGGTCAAAATGGAGGTATGGGTAAATAAGTTTCAACTCCACACACAACTACAGCAAAAATTACAATGAGACTACAAAACAGCTATCACTCACATTCATCAGGATATCAAGCTGTATGGAAGTCCAACAACCAAGGATTTAAAGAAGCCACATTCACCCAGATGGGTAGGAGGGGTGGAGGTATGGAGAGGTGGAGAGGCGCTGAGATTCAGAGTGGCATGGAGAGGTGGTGGAACAGGTGGTCCCACATTCACATGTGGTGGATAAAAACTGGAAGGGATACCTCAGGAGCAAGCGATCCTAGCCCCAGACCAGACCATCCAACCCAGGGTTCCAGCACCAGGAAGGTAAGTCCCCATAACTTCTGTCTGTAAAAACCAGTGGGGGTTGGGGCAGCAGAAGAAACTGCAGTTTCTCAGGAGACTCCTTTTAAAGGACCCGCAAAAGTATCAGGACTTATGCAGATCCACCCCCTCTGGGATTCAGAACAACAGCTAGAAAGGCACAAGTGGCAAATGAGGAGAAGGGGAGAAAATGAAGTGACTGACAACAGAGTGAGAGCTGGGAGACAGCTTCCTCCCAGGCAATCTCCAGAGCCCAGGCAGCAGCACTGTCCCCTCACAGAGCCACAAAGCTGTGAAATGGGTTGTCCCACCCTGGCAATTACCTAAGGCTCCTCCCCACACTATTTACAGGTGTCTTTTCTACAACGGGCCATGGTACTAAGATAGGAAGTGAACATAGCTCTAGAAAATACACAGAAACAAACACAGGGAGGCTGCCAAATTGAGGAAACAAAGAAATATGGCCCAAATGAAAGAACAGATCAAAACTTCAGAAACAGAACTAAGTAAAATGGAGATAAGCAACCTATCAGATGCAGAGTTCAAAACACTGGTTATCAAGGTGGTCAAAGAACTCACTGGGTACTGAACAGCATAAAAAAGACCCAAGCAAAAAGAAGGTTGTATTTAAAGTGAAATAAAGAAAAATATACAGGGAATCAACAGCAGAGGGGATGAAGCCAAGAATTAAACCAATGATTTGGAACATAAGAAAGAAATAAGCACTCAATTAGAACAGCAAGAAGAAAAAAAAATTCAAAAAATGAGGATAGAATAAGGAGCCTCTGGGACATCTCCAAACGTACCAACATCCAAATCATATGGGTGCCAGAAGAAGAGGAAAATCAAGAAATTGAAAACTTATTTGAAAAAATAATGGAAGAAAACTTGCCCTTATTTAGTGAAGGAAATAGACATACAAGTCCAGGAAGCACAAAACAAGTTGGACCCACAGAGGACCAACCACACGAAGACACATCATTATGAAAAGGCCAAAGGTTAAAAATAAAGAGAGAATCTTAAAAACAGCAGGAGAAAAGCAGACTTATACACAAAGGTGTTCCCATAAGACTATCTGCTGATTTCTCAAAAGATACCTTGTAGGCAAGAAGGGACTGGCAAGAAGTATTCAGAGTGATGAAGTGCAGGACTTACAACCTAGACTGCTCTATCCAGCAAAGCTCTCATTTAGAATGGGAGGGCATTTAGATAAAGTGCTTCCCAGACAAGGGAAAACTAAAGGAGTACATCATCACCAAGCCATTATATTACGAAATGTTACAGGGAACTATGTAAGAAAAAGCCAAAACTATGAATATTAAAATGGCAACCAATTCACAACTATCAACAACTGAATCTAAAAAACTTGTTAGCAAACAAGCAGAACAGAAACGGAATCATGGATGTGAAGGTCATTTGGAGCGTTATCAGCGGTGAGGGGGGAGGGGGGAGAAAGGCAGAAAAAGTGCAGGGAATAAGAAATACAAATTGGTAGGTACAGAATAAGGGTTTGTTAAGAACAGTATAGGAAATGAAGTAGAAAAAGAACTTATATGTATGACCCATGGACATGAACTAAGGGAGGGGACTGCTAGAGGGAATTGGGGTACTGGGCAAAGGGGGAAATTGGGACAATAGTAGTAGCATAATCAATAAAATATATTTTTAAGAACCTCTACACTGGGAAATTTGCATCTCTGCTGGATGTAAATTAATGTAATTTTCTCCACTTACCCTTCTACACTTTGTGGTTCTGGGGCTGGACCTCTGTAAATCACAATTCTGCTTTGCCATGGACTCCCTGTTAAACTCTGCAGGTGTGTAAGTATTGGGTGGGAGTGGTGTGGGGTTAAAGGGAAGCTGCGAGAGGAGACTTGCCTTTCCCAGGCTTCTTGAGCAGGAGGTGCCTGTATCACCCAACATTCCTATAGCACATTCATACAAATTGCAGTTTCTCACACTGAGAGAACCAGGTTAATCATCATACCACTCCCTAGAGGACCAGAATCTCTTCAGAGGTCTGGATGCCAGCTGGGGCTAATTCTCCCAAGTTTCTAAATTTTAATAATTTCAAACTTTTCTCTTTGCTTTTTTTTCTCCCCAGACTTTGGAGTAGCAAATGCTTTCTACAGTTACTAGCTCTGAAACCTTAAAGTTCTCCCTTCTCCCTTTCTGAAACCTAAGTAACAACTTTATGGATGTGATAGTTCCCATATGTTCACAAAATTGCCAGAGCAAGAATTAGCCCAGCAAGCCTGCGTACCAACTAGTACTACCCCACCCCATTAGCCTTCCACTCACAAAAGGATACAAAACACAGCTTGGAAATACTGGGTTGGCCAAAAGTCCATTTAGTTTTTTCCATAAAATAAAAGACCCACATTTTTCCCTTTTAACAATAACTTTATTGATTTGGATAATTTGAGTATGTTGGCTATCTTCCAAATGATATAATGATGATTGGTGTCAATTAAGGTCTCAATTTGATCACTACAACTTCAACTGGTCTACCCCACCATGGAGCATTGTACAAAAAATCTCCAGCACAAAACTTCACAAACCATTTTGACACGTTCAATCAGTCACAGCACTTTCTCCATACACTGCACAAATATTTTTTTGCATTTCAATTGCATTTTTACCTTCCTTAAAATAATAAAGCATAGCATGCCAAAAAAGATGGATATTTTCTTACATCTTCAATATTAAAATGGCCACACAAAAATTCACCAATTTTGATAAGTGTTCTTTAAAATGCACGCTGATATGCCAGCTGTCACAATACAATCTAACAAAACTGTTTCGAATGAAGTCAAAGACAACTAAGCGCTTACTAGAGCCATCAAACAGAAAAAACTAAATGAACTTTTTGGCCAACCCACAGAAGGGCAGTTATGCCAGCTAAAGAAATGCCAACCCCAGAGGACTTCCAGCCAAGACAGAGGCATAGGTAGACACACTGCACCTCCTCACACAACCAAAAGAAGGACAACAAATTTAACAACAAAAAATAACCAGAACTGACAGAAAATCAAACTGTATGGAAGCCCCACAACCAAGGAGTTAAAGAAGAAACATTCATCTAAACCAGTAGGACAGGCGGAGAGGACTCACAGCAAGGCAGAAGCTGGAGGACCAGGTAGGCAAGGTGCAGATGGCAGACTGGGCAGTCTCACATTTGACTGCAGATAAACCCAGAGGAAAAACTGGGGAAGAAGACAGACCACACAACCCAGGGTTCCAGCACAGGGAAATAAAACCTAAAAACCTATGGCTGAAAACACCTGTGGGGGTTGAGTCAGTGGGAGAAACTCTCAACCTCATAGAGAATCCACAGGGTCCTAGAACATACACAAACCCGACCACCCAGGAATCAGCTCCAGAAGGGCCCAATTTGATTGTGGGTAACGTGGGAAGTGACTGAAAACTGGCACAGAGTGGAGCAAATGGCACTGTGCCCTCTGGGACCCCTCCCCCACACACAGTGCCACAACGAAGCCAAGTGGGCTGCCCCACACTGGAGAATACCTAAGACTCCACCCCTTACTACTAACAGGCGCACTGAGATAAAAAAAAAAAATGGCCCAAATAAAAGAACAGAGCAAAGCTCCAGAAAAAATACAACTAAGCTACAAAGAGATAGCCAACCTCTCAGATGCAAAGTTCAAAACACTGGTAATCAGGATGCTCACAGAATTGGTTGAGCATGATTGCAAAATAGAGGAAAAAATGAAAGCTATGAAAAGTGAAATATAGAAAAATGTACAGGGAACCAACAATGAAGGGAAGGAAGCCTGGGCTCAAATCGACGGTTTGGACCAGAAGGAAGAAATAAACATTCAACCAGAAGAGAATGTAGAAACAAGAATTCAAAACTATGAAGAGAGGCTTAAGAACCTCCGGGACAACTTTAAACATCCCAACATCTGAATCATAGGGGTGCCAGAAGGAGAAGAGGAAGAGGAAGAAAGTGAAAACTTATTTCAACAAATAATGAAAGAGAACTTCCCCAATCTGGCAAAAGAAACAGACTTCCAGGAAGTCTAGGAAGCTCGGCGAGTCCCAAAGAAGTTGGACCCAAGGAAGCATACACCAAGGCACATCAGAATTCCATTACCCAAGATTAAAGACAAGGAGAGAATCTTAAAATCAGAAAGAGAAAAGGAGACTTACCTACAAAGGAGTGCCCGTAAAGCTATCAGCTGATATCTCAAAAGAAACCCTGCAGGCAAGAAGGGGCTGGAAAGAGTCATGAAAGGCAAGGATGTAGACATCCAAGATTACCCTATCCAGCAAAGCTGTTATTTAGAAAAGCAGATAAAGTCCTTCTCAGATAAGGTCAAATGAAAGGAATTCATCATCACCAAGCCCTTATTAACAAACTGACAGTAATAGAGAGGAGGTGGGGGGAGGAGTAATGGAGGAAAGAAGGGGAAGAGTTTTCAGGAACGTGTATAAAAGACAAATGGACACAACCAAAGGCGTGGGATCTAGGGTGGGAAGTGGGGATGGCTGGGGGTACGGGGAAATGTAGACAGCTGTACTTGAACAACAATTTTAAAAATTTTTTAAAGAAAAAAAGAATAGAAATGCCAACCCCAGAGGGTGCCTATGCAATCACCTCAGGTCCCCAGATGGCTGGGAGCCCTTCCACTTGATATGGGCGGAAGCCACAATGCCCAGATGCAACAACTAGAAAATACAGTGGAACCTCAGTTCTCAAACTTAATTTGTTCCATAACACTGTTTGAGAAATGATTTGTTCGAAACCAAATCTTTGTTGCCTGAGAGACTGACCATACAGTTATCAGCATGAAAGGAGTTGTCAGGTCAAGAATCAAAACTCAAAGTTTTCTTAGACAACTGAAATATTTTTTCCATGAACAATCTGGTCAAGAACTGAATTATTTGAGAATCAAGACATTCAAGAACCAAGGTCTGACTGTAACGAAACTTAGGATTCAAAAGGTGGTTTTACTGGTATTAATATGTGAGTTTCATAGAAGTCAGGACCAAACCTATACCAACTAAGATCCACCCCTCCTCATCTTTCAAAGCAGCATACCTTAGCTAGATGCTCTTCAGAGAACCTAAAAATATGGTCAAGGTAAGCCATAAAAGTGTGAGTGACCTAAACAGAATTTCATAATCTGGAGAGATTTTTGAGACTCCCAACCACTACACTACCAACTTTGCCCCAACCATCCATCTCCTGTACCCCCAATAAAAAATTGAGGGCCCAGCAATTGTACACACAGCTTAGCTAATGTTTTGAGGCAACACCTTCACATATTTGAGTCACGTGAATCTAAAGAAAAAGGTGAGCTGTAAAAATTAAGAGTAAGGAAGAAAATAAACTCTGGGATCTTCCTGCCAACGAATGTAAATATCCCTTCTCAATCATTCTCACGCCCATTATAAACCTTTTTCAATTGATATGTGATAATAGTATGACACTTAATACTGAACAAAATGAGCAACATTTGTTGTTCTCAATCATTTTTTCAAGACACTTGTATTTTCCAACAGAAGTTCTATGATTACTTCTATGATATAAAAGAGAATAAATAGAATGATAACATAAAACAGCTACTATTTTTTAAATCAAATCAGTATTTTAAATCAAATCAGTATTTTATTCATAAGGAGTAGGAAAGAAGACTGGAACAGATTTGAAAATCCTCACATGGATCTTGGAGAGTATGAAGACTTAACAGTGAAAACTGCTGGGTTTCAGCCCATGGGAGAGAACTGCTGATTTAATAAATGGTTCTGACACAATGGCTGTCTTCAGCATATACCAAAATACATCTCCAGACACTTTCCTGAATCTTTCAGCAAATGAAATGCTCCGGCTTTCATGGAAATCCCCTGTGTATGACCTCTGACCAGCATATGAGTATCAGGACAGACCTGAGGCTGTATCTCTAATTTCTGACTCTCCCCAATATCCCTCCCTTCTTGCTCCCACCATACATTTGCTTTCATCATAACTAAAATCAAACACCTGAATTAAATCATTCTCTGACTATATATGCCAGCTTATGGTAAAATGAAGTGGCTGACATTATACCAAGCAAAATTAACTTCAGTATTTTTTCCAGTCTGCCATAAACAGTAGGGGGAACAGTCTACAATCACTATGAGAAACACAGTAAATATTCAATGCCCTTACTAATACTTGTAATGTTTAAAAGATTAAAATATACCGATCATAATTTACATACATAATATATAACCACTGTTGGCCTGACGATACAACTTAAGAAATAAAGTATTATGAAGAAGTGTGTGTACACTCTCAGAATATTAAAAATTGCTGCAACTAATTACTCACAAGAAGAGACATATGCTAGTTTTGCTTTCTTTTTTAACTGATAGTAAGCCTAAATATCGATATTTTATAAACACACGCCTGTGGGGAAAAGGAAGCTAAAGCCTGCTCACAGACTAGGAATGGGTTCTTGGCTGGTAGAGTCCTACTGCATCCTAATACAGGAAAACCTGGTAAGGCCATCTCTACAATGAAGGAAGAAAGACACTGCAGTTCTCCAATGACCCCCCTCCCATATGACCCCGTTATGACTAATCCACAGCTATCAATTAAGCAGCTGAAAACAAAATGGTCTACAGACTTTTTAAAAAGTATTTATGATGCTCAAAACTTTGACCCAGGAAGTATCAAATATCTTGTTTTTCTGACAGTTACGAAGAGCAAATTATTTTTCATCAGCTTAAAAAAAGGAAATCCTGCCAATTTCGACAACCTGGATAAACCTGGAGGAAATTATGCTAAGCAAAATAAACTATACACAGAAAGACAAATATGCATAATCTCACGTATTTGTGGAATCTTCAAAACAAAACGAGAAGTCAACTCTTAGTAATAGAAAATGGTGGTTACCAATGACTGGGAGGTGGGGGAAAAGGGAAGATATTGATCAAAGGATACAAACTTTCAGTTATAAGAGGATTAAGTTCTGGAGATCTAATGTACAACATGGTCACTACAGTTAATAATAATGTAGTATATACTTGAAATTTGCTAGGAGAGTAGATCTCAAGTGTTCTGAAAGCAACAAAAAGGTAATTACAGGAAGTGATATGTTTTGTGGTAATTATTTCACAATGTATACATAGATCAAAACATCACCTTGTGCACCTTAAATATGTACAATTTTTATTTGTCATAAATAAAAAAATTTTAAAGATTTTTTTCAGTACAATTAATGACTAAACAATAGGACTAATATTTGTTCCCCAGAGTGTCTTAACAGGATCCTAGGAAATAAAGCAAGCGACTTAAATTTTATCCCTGATTTTCCTTTCATGGCACATGTAGAAATAATAGACTATAGTATTTCTAGTTCTTAAACCACAATTTACCTAATACTAAGCATATAAACAAGGTGACTACAATGAAGGTTCTCCCAAAAGAGCAAAGGAAACGAACCCAACCAACACAGTACTAGGCAGTCACATTTAATGTGACGAATGTTCCCCCTGCGAACACGTCATAATTCAGGAGTTAGCAAACACATCGTTTTGACTGGTAAACAGTATCAGTATCAAAGGTTGTATATGAGAGGGGAGACAAAGGAGGAGCTGTCAAAGAACTAATTACAATGAAAAGATCAGGTTTTGAAAAAACTTTGTATGCCAAGTTAGTAAGTTTGAACTCAACCTTACACACAGTAGAGAGCCACATGATGACATATGTGTTTTGGGCATAATGTGGCAGTGTTATTGGGAAGCAGAAGGGGAAGGAAGTAGGGGGAGGGGAGAGGGAGAGACTGTTAAGTGAAGACAGGGAGATGAGTTCTAAAATTACTGCAAAAAAAAAGCTGGGAGAGGATAAGAGCCCACATAAAGATATTTGGGAGAACAAGGGACAGAGATGTGTTAGGAGAAGCAGAGGCATTTCCAAGGTTGAATCAATCATGCTTCATGACAAACTGCACATGGAAGGAAGAGAGGGGAGAGGGAGAAGAGTGAAGAGGTGTAATCTCAGGCAACGGGATTACTGCTGATCAAATAACACTAGAAGTACTGAGGCATATGAAATTGAGTTTTAAATGTTTGCAAGGGACCTAAGTGGTGGTAAAAGTAGACAACTGGAGAAACCTGAAACTCAGTGCTGGATATGAGAATCAATGATCAATATACACTGAAGCCAAGTAAGTGAAAAACGTGTTCAGGAGAATACATAATGAGGAAAGGTCCAAGGTCTGAACCCAAAGAAAACACGTACATTTAAAGGCTTTAAAACGAACAGCAGATAGGACACAGGCCTTCTACTGGAAAGCTATATACACTTATTTCATAATACTGCTACTACTCAGCATTTGCCTAAGTTTAAAATAGGAATTAGAAATAATTGAGGCCCAGGGAAATTGATTTAGCCAAGGCAGCAAAGTTTCTTCATCCTTGACATAAGAATAAAAGTCAATTTTATTCACCAGAATTGGCTCAAATTTCTCAGGGTCCAGCAAGCAAATCTAGTCTTTAAAGATAAAGATTTACTACCGCTGACAAATTTTTAAGGGGGGGGACAAATGCAGCATATTAAATGGAACACCTTTCTCATATAAAATGTTTTCTTAGAACCACGTTCTGTTAAATCAGTCTTTGAAATCCCCACTTCCATGATAGCCACAGTCCTTTCCTGGAGGGAGAAAAAAAAAAAGAGGGGGAAGTGTACAAGGCTGAAGGACAATTTCTAAAGCAATGAGGGTTTCAAATGTGACCAGATTTATGAGAATCACTACAGATTATTTACTTAACGAAACTTCTGCTTTGCTTCATACAGCATTGTCATTTCTTAAAAGTATTAGAAAGCCTCAGCTAAAAAATTTTAAAAGGAATGAAGTTCAGATGCATGCTACAATATGAATGAACCTTGAAAACATGCTAAGTGAGAGAAGCTAGACACAAAAAGATGATATGATTCTATTTATATGAAATATCCAGAATAGGTGAATCCATGGGGTCAAAAAGGAGGTAAGTGGTCGCCAGGAACTAAGGTGGAGAGTGACACTAATGGCTATGGGGCTTCTTTTGGAGGTAGGAGGGCGATGAAAATGTTCTGGTGATGGTTGCACAACTTTGTTAATATGTTAAAACCAGTGAACTGTACATTTTAAAGGGGTAAATTTTATGGTATGTGAATTATATATCAAAAAATAAATGAGGCATTTTGGTTTTCCTTTCATATTCAGTAAGATTTTAGTATTTTATCTATGAAGTAAAGATTGGAATAGCAAAAGAAAGTAAAGGAAAAATTTCTTTACCACTTGATTACTTTTAGTAAATAACTTTTATTATATTAATTGGACTTTTAGCAATGTGAAGTCATAAGCTACTTCTGAAGAAAAACTTTTCAAATTAAAAGACTGCATTCAAAGTGTCTGTGGTCCAAAGACATGCTGACTCATGTTACAGTTTTAGCACTGCTCAAATATCTTCCTAGCGTTGGATATGTTAACCTGGAATAACTTTGTATTCCTCCATCCCACTTTTCTATTTATCTTTCAAAATTTAGCTCAAATCTCACCCCTCTAAAAATCTCTTTCCCTGAAGTAATCATAAAGCTTCCCCCACCCAGACTGTCACATCTTTGGTGTTCTCACTGTTGCCTTTGTCTTCTATATTGAGAAGGTACTGGCTGTATGATTTTATGTGTACCTCCCACATTCTACCCATCTTTGCACCAAAACCAAGTACACACAAGGCCACTATTTCTGCAAGGTGCACACTAAAATCATCTGGAGATCTTAAAACAAAAAACCCAGCAACTGTTTAATTTATACATGCCCCAGGTAATTCTGATACATAACCATGATCTCAGTACTCAGATCAAAAATAAATGTTCAGCCCTGACAGAGTATGTCAGTTGTTTCAAGTGTCTTCCCGATGCAACAAGGTTGCAGGTTCAATCCCCAGTCAGGGTACATACAAACCAATGTTTCTCACTCTCTAAAAATCAATAAAAATTATTTTTAAAAAACTGTTCACAAGTGCTCTCCTGCACCTTTCCTATTCCCCTTCTCTCTCCACCAGGTGCACCAGCTTTACCTTTTTCCTATGCTAAAGGGCCCATTTGACTTGTTTCCAGAATCCATTTCTTTTACAACTCACTTCTTCTACCTGTAACTTTCTAAGTAAACTTTCTCTTATAATTTGAAAATAAAAGTAAAAAATAAAAAATAAAAACAAGTGTTCATAGAAAATATCTTCTAGTTCCTACCACTCAATACCTCAGCATCCCACACAACTGAACTGGGAGAAGATCCTAAGAAATAGGCAAGGTTTGGCCAAGTATTCACTGATCGCTAATCACAGTCAGTGGTGGATGGAACCTGAATGGAGCTTGCAAGCGCATTTGGTTTAACCCTTATCTGAATCACAACAATAAAGACAGAGTGGACAGAGTGTTGTATCTGAAAAAACATATACATAAATAAGAAGAGCTCTTTTACATCTAAAGAAACTTCAAGCTGTATAGTTGTAAATCACTATGCCTCCAACTGTAAAAAGAAAACTAAAGCAAGAATTATATGTGCAGGTGTAGGGGGAGTCATATTGGAAAAGTACTTCTTCCTTAATCTCTCCAAATGGTAGTGGGGAAA
Source organism: Trachops cirrhosus (assembly GCA_028533065.1). NCBI lineage: Eukaryota > Metazoa > Chordata > Mammalia > Chiroptera > Phyllostomidae > Trachops > Trachops cirrhosus. The sequence goes on from CM052539.1 coordinate 77,827,155, forward strand.
TTAAGTAGGTACATATTCCTGCCCTGAGTAGAAAACACAAAATTCAAACTACAATAAGGAGACTTCTGGTTAAAGAAAAATAAGAAAGCTAAATAATCACTTAGACTCTATACATGGACATGTTTTCACTTCATGTATCCAAATAATAAAATATAAAAACACACACATTTCCAGCTATCACACACAGGCAGCTATGTTCAGGCACATTCCATCTACAGTACCTACAGTCTACACAATCAGACTGCCTGGGTTCGTATCACAGCTCTACCAACTACGAACCACTCTGTGCAGGTTTCTACACCTGTAATATAAAGTTAAAACTGTACCTATGTCACAGGATTGCTGTTAAAATTAAATAAATCAATGTATGTAATGTATTTAGAACAGTGCCTAGTACACAGTAAGTATAAAAGATGATTATTTACACAATAAGAACTGTATGACCAATCTCCCTTCAAGAATAGTTGCCACCCCACACTCTGGTAAATATGATTCACAGACTAAGTATCAATTTAACAATTCAAAAAGCAACAATACTTTGCCCAACAATGCTTGATGCCAACTCTCTGAAGTTACAATAGTTCTTGATGCGACCCTAATAATGATAGACAATGCACCATACACACAGGACTTCTGGAATATGCTATGCATTTATATATATTCTCACATATATTCATTAATTCTCTCTCCTTCCAGCTTTTACATATCTGCTATTTCTTTTGCCTAAAACTCACTCTACCCCCTTTTCAAATTTAAAAACCCATCACAACTGTGATGACTACAACTGTAATGTCCAAAGCCCCAGCTGGGTGCTAACCTCATTTTCTCATTTCTGGTGGCATATGCATCCATAACTCACAACAACCAATTTAAATGTATGTTCAGAATCCATACTACTTGAAACTACAGCATAAATTGTCTTCTTCTTAAACCCATTTATTCTGGAGTAAACCAAACTACGAGGTGTAAGGGAAAAAGCAAAGGTACTGACTTGCAGGCCGGGACTTCAGTGACCCAACTTCTTTGGCTTACAGACGCATCAGAGGAAAAAAAAAAAAAAAAAAAGCAAGGTGTTCTTTCCTGGGTAAAACATCATGGCTGTAAATGGTCACAAGTGTGAAAAAAACTCAGAATTTCCATTAAAATAAATATATAACATTTCTGATGTCATCATCATTTAGCATGGTGGATACTCCGAAAGTGCTTGACAATGACAAAACTCAGTTCCATTGTGAGAGTTGATCAATCTGAACTGAAGAAAGTGCCTGACACTCAATTGACTACTATTTTTAGCTTACTTTCAATTATGCCCACATTTCATAATCAAACCTTAGGTAGTAGATTAAACAATATCCGTACAGCCTGAAAATTTAATCATTACCAAAAGTAGTCTAGGGATTCTTAATCCATGGAGTCCATGGAATCCATGGAGACAGAGGGAATTCACAAATAAGCTAGTCAAGAACCTGAACCTCCATAAGTTACACACCAAAAAATATTGTTTATTGTCCTAGGAAGGTCACAAAACTCAATTGGGACAACCAAAAGAGCTAAGAACCACACTGTTCCTAGTCAAATTTTTACTATGAGTTTACCTGTTTCTTAAAGATGTTTTAAGCACAATTTATAAACAGTCCATCTTCATCATAAGTTTTTCATGTCTTTTTAAAATGGATAGTGGAACATTATCAGCCAAGGATTTCCAGGGCTTAAAAAAGGCTGTTTTCTAAATCAATTTTCTTACTAAAAACTACCTTGTGTACTAGATAGAATGCATATTAAATGAATAGGTTTTAAATAGTGAATGGAAAAGAAATGCTACTTGTATTTTTAAAATCAAAATTATTCAAGTAAAAAAATACATAGAACTCAAGTCTCAATGCAAAATCAGATCCCATCACATTTTTAAGAATTTGATACTAAACCTCACAACAGAAAAATTTTAGGAAAAATGATGAAATTCTAATCTCAGATTAGTTTACTGGGTTTTAATCAAGGAAGTCAACTCCTTCAGTAAGCTAACTATGGTTTCATAAGGTTATATTTCATTGTTTTCATGATTAATTTTTGAGAAGACAAAGGAATGTTACTGTCATCACAACATGTAAAGCTAAAATAAATGTGTTTTTTGAACAAGGCCACAACTACCGATCTAATTTATTTGTTCCCAAAATAACTCTAGTTCTTCTTTGTAACAGAGGGATTAGGGAGGATCTCTTATTTTAGGTAACCTTTAACCTACAGGACTTTAAGCTTTAATTGCTCAGTCACTTTTAGGGACCAAATGAGCTTTGGCCCTCAAGGGAAAAAGAGAAAAAATAAAATTCTAAAACTTCCAGCTGAACACAGAACTGCCAAAATTCAGTATTACTTCACACATGTGCAAGATACCACTATATATAAGACTATTCATTTCAGCATTGTCTGTGTGGCAAAATTTTGGGAACAATCTAAAAATGATCAATAAACAATTAATTATATTAAGGTCTAACCACAAGGTTCCATTAAGTCTCTCTGGTCTTTCTGGAGGATACACAATAATGGCTGTCTGGGGAGGAGAGCTGGAATGCTGAAGGACAGATGAGACTCTTACATTTTCCTCTATGTACCTTTAGAACCTTTCAAATGTTGTAGTCTATGTACTCCTAAGCAACAAAATAAAAGATTGGCTTGTTTTGTTTATTAATGAATTTATGGATGGAATTAGAGGCTCTCTTTTAGCTCAGTGATCAGTTCAGATGGAATCTACGAAGCAGTAACAATGTCAAATTATAATATAGAATAAATTTCCTAAAACTTTCTTGCAAAGAAATTGAAACACATCCTTTCATTTGACCAATATACCAGTGCCTACTACATATTCTAGGCATTAGAGGAATGCCCAAATCATTCAAGAGCCCTGGCCTTAATGGAGCTTTAGTAGGAGTAAAGAAAAAAAGTAAATAATGTAACTTGGAGTAATGATAAATACTAGACAACAGAGAGGGGAATATGAGGATGAAGATAAACTAGGGTGAGGGAGAGGGAAACTGTGTTTTAGGAAACTTACAGCAAACCTTTCAGAGGACAAGACATGTGAGCCAAAAACTGAACAATATGACAAAGCAATGCAATAACCAGAAGGAAAGCCCTGTGACTGGAGCAACCCAAGGAGAGACGTGCAGGATATAATCTGAGAGGTAGGCAGATCCCAGTTGCATGAAGGACCTTGTAGATGGAGATGCGGAAGGAGGGGGCAGTGTCAAGATTTTATTCTAAATGTGATGGAGAACCTTTGTAAACTTCTGGGCAGGGGAATGAATGACATGTCCATATTTTTAAATATAGTAGGCCAAAGCAACAAATGATGGAACTGAACAATGGTTTCAGAGATGGGGAAATTGGTCTGATTCAGGAAGTATTTTGAAAGTAAAGCCTACAGAATTTGCTCCTGGATTGGACACAGAAATCCCACTGGGTGAGTACTAGTTCTTGTATTTGTATACTTAGAGGTCTCAAAGTACTTTTACATGTATTATTTCATTTCACAATAACAAGAGACTGAGGAAGATCATACTGAGTTAAGATTCAAATTCTTCCTCTTGCCAGTTTTAAGACCCTAGAAAAATTTCAGTGGGTTTCTAGACTATAAAACGTATTGTCTACTTCACAAGATTCCTGCAAGTTATCAAATGGTTGAAGAATTCTGCAAACGTAAATAATGGCAATTCTGAGGTGGGCAGCAATATATCATAGTTGTCCAATGAAAGGCAGTATGTTCCTATCATTCAAGACAGTAGAGTTATTACTCCCACCACCACAACCATTATATTTCACAAAGAAACTTGTATTGTGGTTGTCAGAGAATAAGCAACTTATTTTCTTTAATTCTGATACTTAAAAATAGGCATTTTCATTTTCCGTGTCTACATAATACAAAATACAAGCATGGGCACTAAAATAAATAAATAAATAAATAAATAAATAAATAAATAAATAAATAAATAAAATCTTTTAATCCTTCCTAAGGATTGGAGAAAGCAGTTCTTTTAAGATACAATATAAATGGCATTAAAGTAGAACCACTTACATTTTACAAAATAAAACTCAAATCACAGCACCCTTCATTAAAAGGATACTATCAACAAAATACTGTAAAATTAAAATTATACAAATTATCGGTCTTGATATACATAGTAAAATGTAAATGCCTAGCCTAAACTAAATTATTATGCGTGAAATGAATCGAATGAGCACTTCAACTTACTACCTTAAATCATTATCACCTTAAACAAGGTTACACATAATTTATTTTTCCATCCAAGGTCTTCATGTTACCGCAGAATATCTCCAGAATCAAGCAAAAATTGAAAACTTTAAGTCTTTAGTTCATAACGTATTTTGGAGAATATCTTGAATGTCAATTTATATTATGTACTTAGTTGATAACCTGAATAACAATAAATAATTATTCGAGCTTATTTACTGTACAGCTTTCTCCTCCACCCCTAATTTTCAACTGGGGCCTCAATAAACATAACCATCGGAGCCATGTGACTACTGCATTACAACTAACACCACACTGCAAAGCCCTTCCAACGTATACAGCAATTAAACTTCCTTGGACAAAGTCAGAGACCAATCTGTAATACAGTACAACAAATTTCACACTATGAAGGTTCCATGATTAGACTCAGATTTTCTACCTCATAAACTGTCCTATTTCTCTAATCAAGCACCTTTAGGTCAGAGATACGCCCCCCTCCACCCCGCCCAATCTCAGATATATTTAACTGCAATTACACGAAGAACTACCGAATACATCATCCTTCAACAGGTCTTTCACTTAGTGTGCATCTCCCCCAAACTTTGAAACAAACTAGAATAAAATACCGTTGAGGTTGTATCATGCAAAGTGATGCTGCAATTTAATCACCTTAACTCACAAACAGGGTGGGCAAAAGTAGATTTACAGCTGTTCGTATGGAAAATACAATAATTAATAATTAATGGAATAAATAGTTTTGCATACTCACAACTGTAACCTACTTTTGTTCCACCCTGTATTTAACAACACAGAAATTCAGCTCATTTTTTTCGCTAAAACTGACAAAAAAAAATTAAGGTTTTGTTTTTGAGAGCTGCAAGCAGCATTTCACATCCGAAAACTTGACGATATTGAAGATAAAGAATTTACAAAACCAAGATTCCGAATTTTTCATGGTTCCATATGTACTTGTCAAAGTATTAATGAAGAGCCGAAGAACGGTCCAATAATTAAAGCACACAAAACCGAAAGCCAAAAGATTTCACAAGGTCCCCCATTCCTGCGCCCCCCAGTCCTGTATTAAACTACTTCCTCTGAACAGAAAGCTCCGAGTTGCAAACCAGAGTAAAATCACTTCGCGAAGATAACGGGCGGAAATGTATTTTACATCGCGGAAGCTAGAGCAGTCGGGTGCAGAGCCCCCCGGTCCTCGGACCCCGGAGGCTAAGGGTAAGCATGTGCGGACCGCGGCAGGACGCGCGGCCCTACCGGGGTGCAGGGCCTGGTCCGGCCTCAACCCTCCCGGTTCATTCATTCTGAAGCTGGGGCTGTCGCACTCATGCGCTCCCACCCGGACCGAGAGGGGGATCCGAGACCGAGAGACCGAGTCGGGCCACAACCCCCGCCCAGAGTCCAAGCCCCGCCGTGATTCCCGCGCGCCCGCGGTCTCCGCCCGTGGGTGGTCTGAAACACCGCGGAGGCCCGCGCCCAAGACCAAAACCCCGCAACCCCACCCTCCACGAAAGCGGGGACCAGACCTTCCCTGCTCTCAGGGGGCCCCTGGAAGCCCAGGGTCTCCGCCGCCTGGCAGCCCCACCGCGCCCGGAAGTATCCACGCGCCCCCTCCCCAGCGCCAGACTTCCCTCGCCGCTGTGGCCAGACCCTCTACGTGCTGCCTCCGGCCTCCTAGAGCGGGGCGGCGGAAGCAGGAGGCTGAGCCGCCCGATCCGTCAAGCAGGAAAGAGCAGAGGAGGGAGCCGGAGGCCGGCCTGGGCGGTTACCTTGATAATCCTGCGGGGCAGCCCGGCCATCTTGTCAGATCCCAAGTTCGGCCTCCGGTGTAGTCTCCGACTCCGCTCAGCTCACGCACGAGTGGAAGTTCCAGGCTCCACTTCCGGGGAACGTTGCCGCGCCCGCCGCCACTGCCGCCGAGGCCCCTCGGGAAATGTAGTCCCTGTTCCGGAGCTGACGCGAGAGGGTTTCCCTCAGACCTCACCCCCTCCCCAGTGGTCCCCGCCCAGCTCCGGCCAGAGGTGGCGGAAGTGACGCAACGCGATGGAGCAGGAATTTAGGGGAGGTGGGGCGGAACCCTGGCGCTCAAGACAGAGTAGGACTTACGCTGGTGGGTAGCCCGCGCCCTACAGGCCTCCAATCCGCTGCCACGCCCTCGCCAGAGAGGAGGTAACAGGTGGCCGGCTGTCGAGGTAGCCCATTCGTTGGTTTGTTCGTTCGTTCATTCAACGTTCCTGCTTTGCTCGCGGCACGGGCAGGTGCTTCAGGGAACGAACGACTGCCGGTCAAGTTGGAATGCTAGCTCCTTCCTTATCAGAAGGAGAAGTCCAAAGCTTGGTAGCAAAGTTTTTAATTGGGTCTCGCAAATTACCCGGGAAGACCCTAGCCAGAGAGTTTTGATGTTCAGAATTTGCTTAAATCGGGACTGTTTGACACACCTCTTAGACTGGAAAAGGCTAAAACAGAAATGTTTGGAAAGAGTTGGAAGCGGGGAAGAAGAATGGCTTCTGAACGCTTGGACCTAGTGGTTGAGAAGCAGAGTTGCTAGCTAGAGGAAAGACCAATCAGAGGATTAGAGAGCTCAGAGTAATTCCTTAGAGGGATTTCCCATAGGGTGCAGGGGCCCTAAAAGGATTAGAGTGACCATGCTCGAATATGGGGTTGTTGGAGAAGGATTCCTTGGTATCCAGATGATTGACTGCTATGTGATGGGCTTTTTGCATATATTTTAAGTTAGTCTTCACAGCAGTCTTAAGAAGATGTGGTCTTTACCTCACAAATGAGACTCGTAGACAATAACTAACATTATCTAAAGTTATGCAGGAGAAAGTGGAGCTGTTTTGTCCTCAGACAGGCCTGCCAAAACATGGACCCTTAACACAGTGTTTCTTAGCACAGTAGTACAGACACAGTGAATGAATGAAGATGTGCCGGCTGCAATGTTAGAGGATAAGAATATAAAGACTCTGACTCTGCCTTCTGGGAACTTAAGAGTCCAGAGGAGAAGAGAGATAAGTAAACAATTAATTACAATCCAGTGTGTTAAGGGCTATAATAGAGGTTCTTCCAAGGTGCTGTTTGAGAACAGAGAGGCATTAATTGCTTGAGAAGTCAGAGAAGGCTTCCCAATGGAGAAGTGGAGTCCTAAAGGATGAGGTAAGAGTCATAGAAAGTAGCCTGTGAGATGGCATTAAGCTATAAGGGAAAAAAACGTACATTTAAAAAATGAGGAATATGAATGCAAGAAACCTAGTAAGAATAATAGGAGAAAACATTTTGTGCGGGGCACAATGCTAAATGATTACATGGATTATCTCAATTATAAAGTATTTAAGGTAGGCTTTCTAATTAACAGTGCTTTTTAGATGAGAAACCAAACCTCAAAGGTAACAATGAGAACTTCAAATAACCAAAAGTCTGAACCGTGTGGTTCCGTGATTAGAAAAATCTCAGAAAGTAAATGACATTGCACAAGGATATTTTCAGAATATTTAGAGAGGGCCAAGGAGAATTTACCCTGATACGAAGAAGGGTAGAGTGACTACTGGGTTAGAAGTGTATATTGTGCCCTGGCCATGTGTCTCGGTCGGGCATCATTCTGCAAACCGAAACGTTGTGCGTTTGATTCTAGGCCAGGCCACATGCCTAGATTGTGGTTTGGGTACACAATTGGAGCACCTAGGAAAGGCAACCAATCGTTGTTTCTCTCTCACATTACTGTTCCTCTCCCTCTCTCCATCCCTTCATCTCTCTCAAATCAATAAGCATGTTCTTGGATGAGGATAAAAAAAAGGAAGAAGTGTATTATTCCCTAACAGACTTAGTGCTTAAAATGACAACAATCATTGATTAAGCTCTTGAATCTGCAATTTGGCAGGACTTGGCAGGGAAGGCACATCTCCACTCTATGCTGTGTCAGTTTGGGCAGCTTGACTGGGTGCAGAGCCACTTCTAACATGGCTCACATAGCTGGCAAGTTGGTGCTGGCTGTTAGTTCCTCTCCAAGTTGGCCTCTCCCTGGGGCAGCTTGGGCTTCCTCACTGCATGGTGGCTGAGTTCCAAGAGTGAGTGTTCTAGTTAGCAAAACCAGAAGCAGAAGCTGAATCATCTTTTGGGCCTAGCCTTGTAAGTCACATAGCATCACTCCCTCCAAAATCTCCCAGTCAACAAAGTTACAAAAGCCCACCCAGTTTCAAAGACAGGAGGCATGAACTCCACCTCATGAAAGTGGAGTGACAAGATCCTAGAAAATAGCAAAGTATGTGTGATGGGAGATACGGGTATGACGTTCGTCAGAGTATGCTTACAAAACCCCTGCTTAAGAATCATCAGCCTGTGATTCTAAGTGCTGGTTAAAATAAGTGTTCCTGGAGCCCTGAGATTCTGATTCTTTAGGTCAGTGCTGAGGGCTGGGTGCCTGCATTTAAATATCATGGGTAATTTTGATGGATCCTACAATTTGAGAATGAAAATTTTTGAATAAACAAGAACTATACAAACAAAAAATATTGTCACATGCTTTCTTTTGGCTATTCTTTATCAGAATGGGTAGTGAGTATCATGCAGATTAAGAGCGAGGGATTCAGAACCCCAGCCCACATTTGAAAATTTGCCTGTTCTTTGTTTTCTTCATTGGTAAAATGTACTTACTTTATTGTGATTGTTGTGAAGTTTCAATTATATATATAGAGAGAAGATGACATAGCACTTGGTAAGGTTATAATTTTGTAATCTTGATAGTACCAGGTCTAGTTTCCTTAGAGATTTTTAAGACTTAACTGTATAACCTTGTTTGGCAGAGATTAGTTTGATGGCATGAAATTATGTTACAGTATTAACACTTTAAAAAAAGACATATGTTCATGTCTATTCTAGTTGTTTTTCCCACTCTTTTTCTCCTTCAGAACAGCTCACACTATACTTATCAGTAAAATAAAATCTGAACTTCTGATTCATGAAAGTTTTGTAGAACAAGGTGTATTCCAGAAGGACAGGTTGCCACAAGGCCAAGATGACGTTTATTCTCAATTTAGAAAGCTGTTTTAGAATCCTACTCACTGTAGCCACAAAATGTGGGTAAAATAAGGATATTCACAAAACTAATTGAATCAGTTTCTTCAGGGGAGAGGTGTTGGGCTGCAGGAGAACAGAGGTAAAAGAGAGACTTTTCACTCTATATTCTTGTGACTTTTGGATTTTGAACTGTGTGGATACCTATTCAAAATATAAAATAGGAATTCAGTTGACTAATTTCAACAGTCTAAGAGATATTCAGAGTTTTTTCAACATTGATCAAGGATGATTATACACTCAAAACAGAAAAATGATGCTGGCCCCATGGTATTGAGTAAGTTATAGTGACCTATAGCTTCACTAAGATGAACAGTGCTACGCAAAACTCTTAATTAATCTTCAACTCTTCATCAAGCCTCACTCTCATCCATGCTTTCTTTTTTTCCAGTCTCTGTTCCTTCCCAGATTCAAACTACAAATGCCTTTTAATTATAATATAGGGAAAGAGAAAGCAAGAATGCTATGCTGGAAGAATTAGAGGAATCTTGTGCTATGCAAATTATTTACTCATCAGAATATTATTTCACTGCCTTCTGTTACTTCCCCACCCCCGACCCCCTAATATTCCAGATTCCCTACTTTGGCTCTGTAATAGTGGATATATAACCCTGTAGGTAATATCTTAGGACATTTATACCTGAGCTCCTCAGAGTCATGGATTTCTTTCATTGGTCACCACTATACTTCTGGGGCTTCAGTGTAGGAACTGTGACATGAGAGCCCCCCAGAAATATTTGTCAACAGGATGAATCAATGACCGCGGGCTGAAAATAAATACCTGTTTGAGAATGCCTGCTGTACATTCATGATCCATAAGTAAATGCTTATAGAAAGCATAAGACGTTTGTGTTCATCCCTACACTTTTCAATTTGACTTGATAAATGGCAACAGACCTTTTTTCACTAGCTGTCTAATGCTTTTCAGAAACAACATAGAGTAGATTGGTTTGGAAATCAGCCACCTTTAATAGAGGCCCTGTTTCAATTCATGAGCAATAGCATGAAGCAGAAGTATTTGTTTGCAACTATCCTTATTGTTTCTTGAAACATAGGAAAACTGTAGACGATCAAGACAGAAGTATTTGTGAGAAGAGGGTTCATGAACACTGACTCAAGGAGGAAGTGGATGTGGGAGGAATAAAAGATTGCACACTGATTTTTAAAGAGGAAAAGGAACGCCTGCTGCCTCATATTTGTGACGTCAGTATAAATCGCTGAGCACCTAAACACTGTTAACCCACACAACGCCAACCTGTAAGAAGGATCTGAGTTGGGCATCCAGGCTCATAGGAGCATTCTCTTGAGTCAGGAAGCCTCTGGAAAGATGAGACCCAAGAGAATCAGAGTTGTGACACTTACCTTTGTTTAGTGCTTAGTGCTTTACAACAAATTTTTAATGTAATATCATCCACAGAGCTATTAAGTCCATGCACCCCTGGAGGCATTCTGTAGAGCCCATCATTGATTCCCTGATGTTTCTATAAAGGTAGATGGTAGGGGTATTCCTTTATCTGGGCCAGTTCCCATTGGAAACAGGACTCCAGAGACGGTGACTCAAGACATTTGGCAAGAAGCCTGGCTGGAACAGGAACTCTGAAAGCAAAGCTCTCTTTCTTGTCTCTGTGTGCCATCCTTTCAGGTTCCCAAGAGAACTGTTTGCATTCCCTGTCCTTGGTTTGCAGTTGCTGCATAACTCCACCTGTGATTCAGCCTGCCCAGGTAAACTGTTGCCCCATTCCTTCCCACCTGATGTGCCCCACCCAAGTTTCTTTACAGTACACTACCATCACCCTTCTTCCCCCACAGTCACCTGCCTCTCAAGAAATCTATTGATTTCTCATATGCTTCTTAGTCGTGTCACTTGCTTTGTGCAGAAAACTGCCCTTTTGGTTCCAGTATGATTAAAAATGTTCTGAAAACTTTGTTTTGCTTCCAAGTGTGATGATTTGGGATCCAATATACTCTTGAGCAGATTTTCCAAGCTTCAGAGTACTAATCACCTCAGACTGTTTCATCATACGGTTGCAAGGACCCCGCCCAAGATCCTTCTGAGGCCTGGCAAGCTCCTCAGGTACCATGACGTGTCTGAAGCTTGATAGTCACTGTCCTACCTTATCTGATCTGCTCAAGAAAGCAAAACAGTTGCAACAACAACCTTGAGATATATTTCCTTGTTCCTGTTTTTCTGTATCCTTTTGATCCCTGTTTCCTCCTGCCTATTCTAATTCTCTTCCTTCAAATGTTAAATATTCCAAATTGTTGGGGCTTAAATTGGCCTAAGTGTTCAGTATTCCAGATTGGTCAGTATTCCAGGTTTTAGGAGGCCAATGTCAAATGAACTCAAAAAAGAGTTTGGAGGTTTTGCCTAGAAATAAATCATAAAGATTTTAAAAAGGGTCTTAGAGTTTCCAAACGAAAGCCCAGAAGTGTTCCACAGAAGAAAGAAAAGAGTTATTATAGTAAAAAGTACATTCTTGACAATTATCAGTCCTGAATGCTTAGCCCTACGAAGATGATTATCAGTCAGATGCCAGGCAGTCTAGATGATGAGTGCCAGGAGGTCTGGTCACATCCCATGGTCTGAGTAATGGATGTCAGGTGGCCTAAATACGTGAGTCCTTCAAGGGAGTAACCAGAGGGTTATTTGGAGGTCTGATGCATCCAGGCATTGACACAGGACTGGAAAGGTCAAAAAGTTTAAGTTCCAGGCTAGTAAGAATAAGAACAAAAATCATTTCCTCATGACTCCACTTTCATAATGTTAATAACTTTAGCAGCTTGGTTAAAGTGACCCCATTTTATATATTTATTCCCTTTCTTCACTTTTCCTCACCAATAAATAGCTCCCCCATTCCCCTCCTGAAATCAAAACCAATTGAAAGAGATGGAGATAAAAATATTGCCTTCATTATCAATAAAGCTGACTGGAGAACACTGCTCTAAGTCAACAGTAATTTGGGCTTACTAATATCTCAGCCACCATTTCCCCAGTTTCAGGGATAGCCACCCAGTCACTTAGAGGAAAGGGAGAGAAAGAATGAAAGAGAGGAGGGAAAGAGACCCAGCTCATTATTTTAAACTCACCAGTCGGGCCCTGATCAGAGTGGCTTGGTTGGCAGTCATCCCACAAAGTGAAAGGTGGCAGGTTCAATCCCTGGTTGTCGTTTGGTCCCCTGGGCATGTACCAGAAGCAACCGATTCATGTTTCTCCCTCACATCGATGTTTCCCTCTCTTTCCTCCTCCCTTCCCCTCTCTCTAAAAACAAGTAAATAAAATCTTTAAAAGTAAAGTTCACCAGTCAGAAAATTTCTCTTTCCTTCCAATCACAAAAGCACTTGACATTTTCTTAACCTATTGCTTACTTTCTATCTCGAAAGCAACCTCAGACCACAGTCTGGATAATCTTATTGCTTTGATATCCTGTGATCAATTGTACTTACAGTCTAACACCTTGTTAGATAATTTTCACATCTTGTTCCCTTTTCACTCACATCATGTTGCCTTCTCACCTGCCTACTTCATCTGCCTGCGGGTGTCTCACCTTCCTCCGAGAAGTCTTCTCTACCTTCTCCAAAACATCTTGCACATTATGTCCTAACAAATGTCCACTGTAGCACTCTGTTCACTTACTTCCCTCAGCACACATCACCCTTCTAAGGCAGGGAGCACCACATTCTTTGTGCTGTGTGTACAGCAGTAACATAATGCCTGGCACATATGCTGTCCTTCCTGCCTCCTTCATTCTCTGCCTAGTAAGTATTATGCCCTCCCTAGGACCTGGGTTTAAAAAATGAGCAAGGTAGGATCTCTGATATTAAACTTCCTTTCTAATAGGGAAAATAGATGTTTATATTAATATATTTGATGTGATAAGTTCTGCAATTGTAATATTAAGATACAATGAAGAGTATATATAAGATACAGGGAAGGCTTCATCCACTATGTAGTTCAATACACATTTTAATGAGTGCCTACTAAGCGCCAGGCATGACAGAAGATTCTGCAAATGAAATTGTGAGCCAAATTAGGCATGGAATTCCCCTCACAGAAAATCAATTCAGACGTGTATTAATTAAATTATTATAAATGTGTAATTTTATTCAGGATTCCTGGTTGCAGGCCTAGAAACTGACTCAGACTAACTTAAACAGAAAAGGAATTCACTAGAAGGACATTGGGTGGTTCCGACTCGGAACACAGACAGTGCTGGCATTTCTGGAACCGGGTTAGGAAGGGAGCCAGGAGACTCACCAGTTTTCTGTTCAACACTTCTCCCCTGCCCTCCTCCAGGTAAGGTATTTGTGAGTTCAGAGCCTCTTGGATTCAGACTCCCATTTCGGATTAGGGGGCTCATGGGTATGGGAGTCAGGTCTAATCATACCTTATACTGACTTTAAAGCATTCTGTAAATTTTCAGCCCCTTCCTCACTGCATCTTCCTAAATACTTGATGCCACCAATTACTTAAACTTTGGTGGAGCCCGCAGGCTTAACTTCCTGTGTTCTTTTAAGGCAGGTGCTGTTCCTGTGTCTGCTGGCTTCCATCCTTGTTCTCATTGTTCAGGTATGATTTTTGAGAGAAGAGGAAAGAAACATCTTTATGCTGATAGGAGGATTTTGGTGTCTTTGGAGCAGCTTTTCTGCAAAAGGACATTATTTACAGATTAGTTTTAAATTAACATCCCATTTTTTAAGTAATAATAAAGTCTAGGTTTTCCTTATACTTTCAAAGTTCAATTTATGATTCTTGTTATTCTATTGATAAGACTAGCAACTAAAATAAAACTCTTAAGGGAGCCTTTCATAAAACTAAATACATTTAAGCATTTTAAATTGCACTTATACACTTAAAATGTTTAATCTTTATTTCCAGTCCTTCAATTTTCTAACAGAAAAATATGCCCAGGTACCTAATAATTCTTATAAATTAAAGACAGTTTAATATAGTGAGCCTTCTATTAAATATTCTTTTTATGAAAAATATAGACATTTATTGAAGAAGGTACAAGATACCAGAAACACTGTACATAGGACAATGACGCCTCAGTCATCTTCAAAGTAGGCATCTTGAGACCTCACACAGTTCTCCCAATCGCCATCAGCTGCCCCGTCGTAATTTCCTGAATCTTATTGATGGTCTGAAATCTCTTGTTTTGGGAAAAGCCAGAAGTCTCAGGGTACCAACTCTGGGCTATAGGGGAGCTGAGTCACCTGGGTGATTTGACATTTCACCAAAAAACTCTGCACAAGATGTGATGCATGTTATCAGAATGAAGCTACCAATAACAAGTTACCCACAACTGTGGCCTTCTGAATCATCCGAGTAGTTTCTGTGGGGGAATGTTCAAGCTTAATGCAAAATTTGATGCAGAATCATTGCTCTACATGCTCAGTCATTTCAAATGTGATGGCCACACAGTACCCAGTATATATTCTAATTCTGCTTCCAGACGTAATACAATTGTTTTACACCCCTCAACATAGAATCACAAGTGCCAATCAGTTACCTTATGACAAATTCAATTTACAGAAAACACAAGGGACTTGCAAACATTAAAGTTTGCTTCAAGAATGTACTAAGGAAACTCTTGGCTGTGGGAATCTCTACAGGACAAACCTTAACAAATAAATGAAAGAAAAAAAGAGAGACAAGAGGAGGGACTTACAAATTAAAGAGACTTAAAAATGATATTAAGCGACTAAAACATGCTGATCTAATTTGGATCCTGACTGAAAACAAACAAAAAAGAAAATATGACATTTATGAGCTATTTAGAAAATTGCACATTGGAACTTCCAGCCAAGATGGAGACGTAGGTGGATATACTTTGTTCATTGCACAACCAAAAGGAGGATAACAACAAATTCAAAATCAAAAAATAACCAGAACTTCCAGAAAATTGAACTGTATGGAAGTCCAACAACAAAGGAGTTAAAGAAGAAATATTCATCCATACTGGTAGGAGGGTCAGAGACGGGCAGCTGGAGTAGAGAGGACACATGGCAAGGCAGCAGCTGGAGGACTGGGCAGGCAAGGTGATGGCTGGCAGAAGGGGGCGAGGAAGGTTGTGGCTAGTGGACCTGGTGGTCCCAGGTTTGCATATGGATAAACTGGGATGAACAACTGGGGAGCGAGACCCCATAACCCAGGGGTCCAGCATGGGGAAATAAAGCCTCAAACCTCTGACTGTAAAAACCTGTGGGGGTTGTGGTGGTGAGAGAAACTCCCAGCCTCATAGGAGAGTTTATTGGTGAGGGCCTTAGAATGTACACAAACCCACCCACCAGGGAATCAGCACTAGAAGGGCCTAATTTGCTTGTGGGTAGCCGAGGAATTGACTGAAAACTGGCAGAGTCCAGCAAACGGCATTGTTCCCTCTCTGACCCCTCCCCCACATACAGTACCACAATGCAGCCAAGTGGGTTGCCCCGCACTGGCAAATACCTAAGGCCCCCACCCTTACAACATAACAGGCCCACCGAGACAAGAAAATATGGTCCAAATGAAAGAACAGATTATAGCTCCAAAAAATAACAACTAAGCAATGAAGAGGCAGCCAACCTATCAGATGCACAGTTCAAAACACTGGTAATGAGGATGCTCACAGCAATGGTTGAGTATGGTTGCAAAATGGAGGACAAGTGAAGGCTATGCAAAGTGAAATAAAGAAAAATATACAGGGAACCAACAATAAAGGGGAGAAAACTGGGACACAAATCAATGATTTGGACCAGAAGGGAGAAATAAACATTCAACCAGAACAGCATGAAAGAAACGAGAATTTAAAAATATGAGGAGAGGCTTAGAAACCTCTGGGACAACTTTAAACGTTCCAACACCCAAATCATAGGGGTGCCAGAAGGAGAAGAGGAAGAGGAAGAAAGTGAAAACTTATGTCAACAAATAATGAAAGAGAACTTCCCCAATCTGGCAAAGGAAATAGACTTCTAGGAAGTTGAGGAAGCTCAGAGAGTCCCAAAGAAGTTGGACCCAAGGAAGCACACACCAAGGCACATCAGAATTACATTAGCCAAGATTAAGGAGAAGGAGAGAATCTTAAAAGCAGCAAAAGGAAAGGAGAGAGTTACCTACAAAGGAGTTCCCATAAGACCATCAGCTGATTTTTCTAAAGAATCCTTGCAGACAAGAAGGGTCTGGAAAGAAAGAAGTATTCCAAGTCATGAAAAGCAAGGACCTACACCCAAGATGACTCCATCCAGCAAAGCTATCATTTAGAATGAGAGGACAATAAAGTGCTTCCCAGATAAGGTCAAGTGAAAGGAGTTCATCATCACCAAGCCCCTATTATATGAAATGTTAAAGGGACTTATCTAAGAAAAAGAAGATGATCAAAACTATGAACTGCGAAATGACAACAAACTCACAACTATCAACAACTGAATCTAAAACAAAAATGAAAACAAACTAAGCAAGCAACTAGAACAGGAACAGAATCACAAAAATGGAGATCACATGCATGTTTATCAGCCAGAAGCAGGCAGGGGGAGAATGAGGGAAAAGGTACAGGGAATAAGAAGCATAAATGGTAGGTACAAAATAGACAGGAAAAGATTAAAAATAGTATAGGAAATGTAGAAGTGAAGTGAAATAACTTATATGTAAGAACCATGGACATGAGCTAAAGGGGGGAATGCTGGTGGGAGGAGGGTGCAGGGCGGAGGGGAATAAAGGGGAGAAAAAATGGGACAACTATAATAGCATAATCAATAAAGTATATTTTAAAAAATGAAAAAAG
Source organism: Trachops cirrhosus (assembly GCA_028533065.1). NCBI lineage: Eukaryota > Metazoa > Chordata > Mammalia > Chiroptera > Phyllostomidae > Trachops > Trachops cirrhosus. Next base: position 77,844,243 of record CM052539.1, read on the forward strand.
AAGGTTGCATGTTGACTGGATATTTAATGATGTTAAATAATCATTGTCAATTTGTTTCAGATATGTTACAATGTTATGATTATGTTAGTAAAAGAGTGTGTATCTTTAGCATTTATTTTTTTAATTTTTTTAAATCCTCACCAGAGGACACTTTTTTCATTGCTTTTTAAGAGAGAGAGGAAGAGTGAGACAGAAACATCCATGGGAGAGATAAACATCAATCGGTTGCCTCCCATATGCACCTGGACCAGGTATCAAACCCGAAACCTAGGCATGAGCCCTGATGGGGAATCGAATCCACACCTGTCGTTTACAGGAGACACTCCAACCGAGCCACACTGGCCAGGGCTCCAGCATTTCTTACTGAGATATTTATAGATGAGTTATAGGTTACCTGAGGTTTGCTTTAAAACAGTATAAGAGAACGTACATGTTGGGAGTATAGATGAAATAAAATTGGCCATGAGCTGATAATTGTTGAAGCTGAATGGCAGGTACATGATAGTTTATTATGCTATTCTTTTTCATTTTGTATGTGTTGAAATTTTCTTCACCACCCCACCAGGACATTTTTCCTTTGTTTTTAGAGAGAGAGGAGAGAAGAGAAACATGGATGTGAGAAGGAAACATCAATTGGCTGCCTCTCTTATTCCCCCAGACTGTGGAGTGTATGCACCTGGACCAGGGACTGGTCCTGCAATCTCAGGATGTGCTCCAGCTGGAAATCGAACCTTCAACCTTTTGGGTATGGGGTGATGCTCCAACCAACTGAGCTACACCAGCCAGGGCTATCATAAAATGTTTTTAAAAATTAGGATCACAAACCCACAAAGCTAATTTAACAGGTCACAAAGCAAATTAGTAGTCCAGATTCTGTTATATATCATAAGTACTGAAAAATATAAACATAGAATACACATGTTTGTGTGTGTGTTATATTCTCAAACCTAATTGGAAAATGGTATTACATAGTAGGTGAGTTTGATTTACTTCATTTCTACACTTAATTGCAAATCTTTGCACAGTTAATGGTTACACCCAAGGAAACAATTAAGTAATCCCCAAGTGCTCTGGGGTTACCCACACAAGCAATTTGGGGTGTGCCTTCTATGCTGGTTGTGAGGGTGAGGTCTGGAAGAGCAGAGTTCTGGGATCATCTTTGGCATGACCGGGAGGGAGAAGCACAGTCCTCTTCTGTGTTTCCTGTGCCAATAGGAATCCCAAGCCAGTACCCTCTAAATGGGATGGGCTCACTGCCCATGTCACCTGGCTTCAATTAACACGTCACCTAATTCCTAAGTGCAATGTGAGCCTCTAAACTCCTACCCAGCTTGTTTCACTATTTGGTTTACCAACATATTCAATAAAGCTATTTACTGCTTAAGCTATTTAGAATTCTGTTCACATTCTATCAATATAGGAGGGTCATGCTGCTTATATTTAAATGACATATATTTAAATGACATCCAATTGGATTGTGCATCAATCTCTTTGCAGTCACAACACCACAAGCATGCTAATGACATTTCTTCTGACACGGTGCCAGTTATCTCCCTTTCTCTCCTCCAGATCCATTTTTGACCTTGTCCACCCTTCTCTCTGCCCAGAAAGTTAATCTGAATAAACTATATTGCATGGAGCAGGTTCCTTGCCCTCTGGTTTCTGATTGGTGTGGGCCATGAGGAGCCCCGGCAGGGGATGGGGAAGAGAAAGATTGGGAGGTCGAGTAATTATTACCCTGGGTTGCTCCTGGCCAAGTTACCTCAGGCTGGCTATGTCATTCAATAGAAAAATACTGCTCCCCTCAAAGCAATCAGCTACAGGATTCTCTCTTTCTGGGGTCCAGCAACTGCTCCCTGTCTTTATTGCCTCTGGCCTAGAAGGAATAGCCAGTGCTAGTAAGCCCCAGTTAGCCTCCTCCTCCTTGTGATTCTATTCACATCTCTGTAAAGAATCTGCCTGTTAGACCTGGCTGGTGTGGCTCAGTGGATTGAGCACTGGCCTCCAAATCACAAAGGTCACTGGTTCAATTCCCAGTCAGGGCACATGCCTGAGTTACAGGCCAGGATCCCAGTAGGGGGTGCCAGAGAAGCAACCACACATTGATGTTTTTCTCCCTCTCTTTCTCCTTCCCTTCCCTTCTGTCTAGAAATAAATAAAATCTTAAAAAAGAAAAAAAAAATCTGTCTGTAAATAAACCCTCCCAGGATTATACCAATTTGCGTATGTCATATGCTTTCTGCTGAGACCCTAATTGATACACTAACTTAAAGCTAGAAATCATCACTGTAATTTTTAGACTAAATTAATTTTTAATTACATTTACCAGATTATTCCTGATGGAAAAGGAAACAGTTATATTTTTAAGAAACAAGTAATCTCCTTGGGCAAGATATTCATAAAACACTTATTATACAAATATTTATTAAGGACCTACATGGTACAATTATTGCTAACATTGAGTATTTTGCTAAGCATTCTACTTACCTTCTGTTATTTAATCTACCCAACAATTCTGTAAAGTATGGGATATTATTATTATCTCCCTTTGACAATAAACTGAGACTCAAATATGTTAAGTAAATAAGTTGCCCCAAATCACATAGGAAGTAAGGGAGTCAAGATTCACATTTAGGCAAAGCAATTCTCAGAATCCACTTGTTGAACTCTGCACTCTACTGCCTCTCCAACATTATGCTGGACCTCAAAGAGCTATACAGAAGGGAAATAAGATGGGCCTGCGTACATGAAGCCTAAGACCTTATGGGCAGAGAAGACACAAGTGTAAAAATCACTTGGAGCGTTCATGAAAGAGCTTTTGAGGGCAAAGTAGCTTCCAACTTGTGGCCTGTATTGTACTTAGTATTATGGAGGTACTTACACTTTAATTAACACTAATGTTTTCAGATACATTTTTCTTGACTCATTTGTGATCCAAACTATTTTCATTCTGTCATTTCAGCTAGAATATATATGTAATATATAATATATATTATATCTATATGTGTGTACATATATACATATATACTATATATTCCTTATCCATTCATCCACTGATGGACACTTAGGTTTTTTCCATATCTTGGCTATTATAAATAATGTTGCAATGAGCTTAGCAGTGCATATATCTCTTTGAATTAGTGTTTTCATATTTTTTGGATAAACACCCAGCAGTGAAATACCTGCATCATATGGTGGTTCTATTCTTAATTTTTGAGGAATCACGATATTGTTTTTCATGGTGGCTGTACAAAAATACATTCCCACCAACAGTGAGCAAGGGGTTGTTTTTCTCCACATCTTGCTATTTCCTGTCTTTTTTAAAAATTGATTTTCGAGAGAGGGGGCAAGGTGGAAAAAGAGAGGGAAAGAGAAACATTGATTTGTTGCACTACTCATTTATGCATTCATTGGTTGATTCTTGAATGTGCCTTGACCAGAGATAGAACCTGCAACCTTGGTATATCAAGACAATGCTCTAACCAACTAAGCTACAGACCCAGGGCCTTCTTGTCTTTTTGATAATAGCCATTTCAACAGGTGTGAAGTTATATCTCATTGTGGTTTTGGCTTGCATTTCCCTAATAATTAGTGATGTTGAACATTTTCATGTGCCTGTTGGCCAATTCTATGTCTCAACAACCAAAAAAACAAATAACCTGATTAAAAATGGGCAAAGGATATTGAATAGACATTTTTTCCAAAGACACACACAGAAAGCCCCTTTTCAGTGTTACCTGTCACATGTGAAATATTTCTTAGAAACATACAATAGATTGGCCTTCATCACCAACCCCATTGTTTTTGCTAGCACTCTGCATTCTAGGCAGACTTTATTTTTAATTCTTTTTTTAAAAATTCTTACCTGAGGATATGTTTTTTTACTGATTTTGGAGAGAGAGGAAGGGAGGGAGAGAGAGAAATGTTGATGTGAGAGAGAAATATCAATCTATTGCCTCCCCTACGCCCCCCAACCAGGGACTGAACCTGCAACATTTTGGTGTATAGGATGATGCTCCAACCAGCTTAGCCACCCAGCCAGGGCTTATTTTTGATTCTTGACAGAATCATAGTACTTCCTCACTTAGGACCATCACTTAGGCTATTCCCTCTTGCCTTCTTCCTCTTCCTAATTTCTACTCATCCTTCAGATTTCTGCTTAAATTCACATACTCGGAGGAGCCTTTCCTAACCCTAACAGACTAATTAGACACCAATAGACTCATTATTTGCTTTATGGCATTCTTTTCCTCTGAGACACTCAGTGCAATGATAATAAAATAATTAATTACATAATTATATACTTAATATGTGTCATCCCCAATTCATGTAGAATCTGTGAAGACAGAAAGTGTTGCTCTGATGTCTTATACATGTGATATGTGCTCAATAAATATTTGTTAAATGAATGAGTACAGAATAAATTTATAATTTAGGAGTTGCAGGAAAACACCTAATAATGAAATAACTTAAAAATGTAAACTATAGGGGATAAAAGGAAACTATATTGTAAGGGTCTTTAATAATCTAAAAAGTCCTGCTGCTGGTGGTTTGAAAATAACAATATTTAGACTATTCATAGGAAAGATATATATTAAGTGGGAAAAAGATATATTATACATATATATTTATAAAAAGAAAATCTATATGCACGTGTATATATCTATGCATGTATATTAACAGGAATAAAAGAAAACCTAAAGATAGTGTGTTTGCATGAAAGAGTAGGAGATCGAAGGAAAACCAGGCTGTGTGGTTCGCATCTAACCTCCACCAGTCACTAGCTGCAGGACTTTAAAACAGTGCACATAGTGTGTCCAATAGATGTTCGTTATTATCACAATATAGGTATAAGAAGAGACAAAGAGTGAAAAATTACCAAAATATTAGTAGATCCTATCTCTAGGGTTTTGTTTTTTAAATCTGTATTAGTTCTTTTTTTTTTTCAGTCTACATTTCCTATTTGGAAATAAGCATGGCCCAGTCTAACACAGTGGTTAAAACTCATGGGTGCTGGTATCAGAACTTCCTGGGTTCAAATCACAGTTCTGCCACTTATACTTTGCATGGGTTTGAATGTGTCCACTTGTGTTACTTCATCTGTATAATGACATTATACCTATCTCCTAGGGCCAAGACTAGGAATAGACCATATGTAAAGTTTTTGAAGAACAATGTCTGGTACATATGTGCTCAAAATTGTAGCCAATTTTATGTGATAAATTTTTTTTAAAGTTTTTGCAAAACTTTAAAACTTTATCCCGAATGGTTTGGCAGTTAGTTTGCTCAGCAGTCTTTGATCTCTAATTGACATAAAGAGTAAATTTATTCTGTGAAGTTAGAAAAGAAAAAAGCTAACCCCCTTTTCAACTGAAGACTTTTGAAGCCAACTCCAAACCTCTACAATTTTATGTTTTATCATTTTACTAGCATGAATTTAAACAGCTTTTATGTGGGCAAATGTAGGTTATTTGTTGGTATTTCAAGTTTGTAATTTTGGAAATAATAGTTTTAAACTTGCTGGCACTGAACTCTAAAGTTATGAAATACTTCATGACATGACATGCCTTTCTTAACCACTCTCACACCATGGTCTCTCGGTTTGCCTGCTGCCTTTGTCCCTGCCACTTCTGAAAGGCCCTTGCTGGCTTTCCTCCACCTAACCTCTAAATGTTGGGATTCCCTGGGGCTGGTTTTGTTTTTTTTTTTCCTTTTTTCCTACACTCTCTCCCTACATGCACTCAACATTCCCATGGTTTTAAATCTGTATCTAGCTTAACCTCCATCTTCAGACACATCTGTCCAAACACCCGCCTCATTTTACATCTGTTTGGTTCTTTCAGAGGCATCTCAGACTCAACAACTTCCAAATGGAGTCATTCATTCATCCTCATCAGATCAAGTCCCCAATCCTGCTCCTCTTTCACTCTTCCCTATCTCATGAACCATACCACCTTTAAGCTAGTCATCAAAGTGTCATCTGAAGTGTTTTTCTCTCAACTTTCACATTCAATCAATCCACCAGCAAGTTTGGTCATCATTTTAATTTCAAAATATATCTAGACTCTCTTCCCTTCTCTCTATCTCCACTATTGCCACCCCCATCACCTTATCACCTTCATCTCTTCTCTTAACCATTGTGCTGTGCTGCCTCTCTACCTTCATCTCTTAACCTGACTACAATAGCCTCATTAGACTTGCTTACAGTCTTGCCACTCCTCACAGTGCAGCCAGAGTAGTCTTTTAAAAACATAAATTATATTGTGTCTCTTGTTTTGTGTTAAAACCATTCAGTGACTCCCTACTACATTTAGAATAACATCTACATGTATGGCCTATATCCCAATTTCATGTTATCACCACCAAGACCTACAAAGCCCAACATGACATAGTTCTTACCTACTTCAGGTCCTGCAACTCTCCTCCACACTGTTCTCCAGCAGATGGTAAGTTATTTCTACACCCCTTAGACTTTTAAGTTGTTCCCTCAGCCTACAGCTGTCTCTACTCTCTTTTCCAGGCACATGACTGGTTTCTTGTCTGGTCTCAGCTTTGCAAACCTTTCCTGGCCCCACTAAATGTGTCTCTGTGTTGGTCAGGGTCCCTGTTCTGCTCACAGCCATCAAGACAGGTCCTCTGGAGTCGTCTTTGATCCATCCCTCTTCCACTTTGCACAATGAGTGTTTGACAAGTCCAGTTGGTTGTTCCTTCACATCTGTTTCTCCTCTCTGTTTCTTCCTACAGCATAGTCCAGAAAGACCTTACACAGTGGCTTTGAAGGATGGATAAGATTAGAAAGGACAGAGATGGGCCTGTCATTGTGGGTTTCCAAAGGGGCAATGATTAGCAGCAGAACAAAGCCTGCTATTCTGCAGTAAATGAAGAGAAACACCACAGCAGCCCACATTTATTTTCCTTAACTGTGGTTTTATACTCACTTATTTTTAATATTAATCACTCAGGACTATGGCCCTTAACTTTTTAAGAGGTTTATCAACTCTTGTATACATGGTAAAAGATATGAGTTCTTTTCAGAAAAATGCACGTAAATACAAAAGTTGCACATCATGAGGGAAAGATATTTCTAGGTTAAACTGCCTCACTATCAGTTGATCATCTGCTATCTTGGATGTCTGCCTTGTTATTGGTCTTACACATTCAGCGAATAATGGAGGCTTGCAGTGAGACTAAGCACAGTTGTAGATGTTGGGTTTGTATACAGTATAGAACAAAATAGACACTTTACCCTGCCTTTATGGAGCTTGTATTCTAGCATTAAACGGACATTAAATGAGGAAGCAAATAATGTGATGTCATATAATGGTAAATGTTATGAAGAAAAGTAAAGCAGGACAACGGGATAAAGGTGAATTAGGCTATTTAATGGTGTAGTTCTCTCTGAGATGATATTTGAGCAAGGCCTGTATAAAGTTAGGCAGTGGTCAGAAGAGGTGAGAGAGGAGCACTGCTGGGAATGAGAATAGAAAGTGCAAAGGCCCAAGGGCATTTTCTTCGTGCAAGATAAAAGGAAAAGTCCAGAATACTGCACATTTTCTTCCTCCAATAATGAATAGCCTGCCTAATTCTCAGAACGCAGTGCAGTGTTCGGATTCGAGGCCCTCCCAACTTCCCCATTTTAAACTTCATATCCAACTCCAGCCCTTTTCAGTGCTTCTATGAAATAATTCCTCTTCCTCTAGGAAAGGTTAACTCATCCACCAAAAAGCGATCTCGAGGTCCTCCAGTTATTAATATAAACTTTAAAAAATAGCGCTTATTACTTCCTAAGGATATGTGCGGGGGACAATGATTTTTGGTTTTGTATGACATGAACACACCTGCAGGTTAATAAACGGCTGCAGCTAAACGTGGAAGCAAGAGAAATGAATCCTTGCCCTCCCTTGGGAAGGTGCTCTTTCCCGCATGACTACATTTCCCAGAGTGCTCAGCAGGTCAGGAAGTCACGTGGCCACTGTAGCTCCAAGGACCCGGATTGAAGCAAGATGGCTGGGTCGTGGTGAGCCGCTGTCAAGGTAACCGTCGTCCTTTCCTCCTCCGATCAAGGAGTCGGTAGAAGCTAAGCTGGACAGACCTAGAAGGTTTATCCGCAGTTGTCGAGGTCTCCTGCTTGTCATTTGCGGCAGCATAAAGCCTCTAGCGTCACCAGACTCGGTCCGCCCTGCTGAAGAGCCGGCGTGTGGCAGCGTGCTTCTTGTGGCAGCGCTCCCCTTGTACTGCTGCCGATCGCTTGGGAATCCCTCCCAGGTCCAAGTCTTTCGGACCTGCCCTCGGGTGTTAGTCCACGTGCTATTGGTAGCCTGCTGCTCAAATTTAGAGCCCTCCGAGGCTCTGCAGTTTTTGCTTCGGGGTTGAATTACGGGCCTTGTGATTTACCCTCAGAATTATTCTCCCTGGGGTGAACAGTCTGATCCACTTGTGGTTGTGCTTTCCTCTGGGCCTCGGGCAGAGGGGACCTAATGCTCCCTGCCATCAAATGTTTTGTTTCTTGGTTCGTTGTTTCTTGGCTCAGAAGACTAGTGTTTGTGTACCACCCTGGCCATCTATTAAGCAGCAGTGTATCGATGCCCCTAACCGCTGAGTGTCTAAAATGAAGATGCCTACTTCACAGATTTGTGAAAGAGCACATAAAGCATAGGAAAGTGGGTTGTAAACTGTAAAAAGCATACTATGAAATCAGGGAAAGCAGTGCTAATGTACTGACAGTGCAGAGAAACAGCCTGCAAAGTTTAGCAAACAAGTCTCATGCTGATTTACTGTTATCAGTATGGGGGAAGGGAAGAAATAGTCATGGAGGCCGGTTAAAAACAAGAGATGTAACGATGCTTATATCCTTTTATTCACAACAGCCATGGAGGTTGTGGTTGTTTCCGTATTTACCATGGAAGAAACTGAGTGTCATCTAGTTAATGACTTGCCACGTGTTTCCCAGTTTGTGACTGACTCTTAAACTTAGTACTTAGTTTCTTCATGAATCAAAATAAAGGTACCTCACATGAATATGAGAGTAAAATGAAATGGTAAAGAAAGCACCTTGGAAAGTTAAAAACATTATGCATACAAGATGGGACAAAACTATGTTTACAGTTCATATGGAAAATAATACAATAATAAATAATAATACAAGAAGAAACTCTGTTTTGTGTATTCACTACTGTAAGCCTGCTTTTGCCCCAGCCAGTGTATAACATGGTGAAATTATATTTGGCACTTTGAGATGTTAATATGTATTTCTCTAAATCAGTATTTAACAAGCCAAGGATAGGCCTTATTTAATATTTCATTTAATCAGAAACAGAATACTACTTTAAGAGATGTAATAAGATCTTGTTGTGGTACCTGGGAGGTTGTACACAGACACATTAGCATTATGAAGGAGGATGCTCTGTGTAGCATGTGTGAGTGACTGATTCTGAGGGTAATCACATTTATTGGGCACTCATTAAGTGGTAAGAACTACACTAGATGCTAAGAAATTTGCATTTAAGAGAAATTGTAAAGGATGTAGTTCTGGGGTTTCTGATCTTAAATTTATTTCGATAATGTCACTCTTTTATTTTTAAAGATTTTATTTATTTACTTATTTATTTACTTATTTATTTATTTATTTATTTATTTATTTATGGAGAGGGGGAAGGGATGGAAGGAGGGAGAGAAACATCCATGTGTGGTTGCCTCTAGCATGTCCCCAACTGGGGACCCAGTCTGCAACCCAGGCATGTACCCTGACTGGGAGTCAAACCTGGGACCTTTTGGTTCTCAGGCTTGCACTCAGTCCACTGAGCCATACCATCCAGGGCATGTTGCTCTTTTCTTATATCACATGGAATGGAGAGTTGTTTAAAAGTTGTGCTTTAGGTGGCTGGTTCTAGGTAGTGATTCCTGTCTTGTTCCTGTAGCAGTCAGTATATTGTGTCACTTTGATTTTCCATTGGTAGCAGTGATTTCTTTTTTTATCTCTTGCTTAGGATGAAAATAGGTATGCCTAGAAGCAAATTCTAAAAGATTTTTGTCTTCAAATTGTCTTTTTCCATACCACCTGATAAGCATCTTGATTCACCATGGCAGTAGCAGCAGTGAAATGGGCAATATCAAACAGAACTATCTTGAAACGTTTATTTCCAGTTCAAAGTAAGTGAGTTTTTTAATATTTAAAAAGTTTTAAACTTTTTCAAATATTGTATAAATTTATCCATTATAGAAAATTTAAAGCATTTACTTATTGTGTATGCTTTAGCAGAAGTCTTTATAATAATGGAAAAAGGGAGAAGGAAAAAGGAAGAAAGCCTAAATGTCTATCAAAAGGGAAATGGGTAAATTATGGTATATGTTTACTCTATGTATCGCCAAATGGAAGGGGAGAAAAGTTCGTCACAGAACAGTATCTATTGTGTGATCGCATTTAAAAGATGATCTAGTACATATGTGTGTGTGTTTATATGTATAAGTGCAGAGGAAAAGTATGGGCCAAATGGGTTATCTGTGTAGACCACAAGTGGGATTTTAACAGAGGGGGAGAAAGGGATTAATAAAGAGGAATTTTCTCTGGTTTGAATCATAGTTACTGTATTTTCATGTATTACTTTTTAGTAGTACTTAATTAACATCAGCAAATAAAGGGCAAAATTACAGTTCCATCTTACAGAGATAATCATTGTTAACATTTTGGTGTATTCTCTCTGTGTTTTTATCTATGTATTTAGCCATTAAAAAATAAAATTTAACTTTTACCCACCTTTCTTTTTTTAAGATTTATTGATTTTTAGAGAGAGAGGAAGGGAGGGAGAAAGGGATGGAAAGAAATATCAATCAGTTGCCTCTCCTACCGCTGGGACCTGGAGACTGAACCTGCAATCCAGGCATGTGCCCTAACTAGGAATGGTACTTAAGACCTTTTACCTTGTGGAATGATGCCCAATCAGCTGAGACACCTCAGTCAGGGTTCAACCTACCTTTTCTGAAGTAATGTGTGTAGCCTTTTCTTCAAAGTCTGTTAATACATGTTTGATAGTTAAAACATCAACCCATATAAGTAAATAGATTATTAAAATCTTATTTCCCAGCCAACCTTACTTTCACTTTCTTTTTCTATTGTGTGAATGCGATTTTCCCATTTCTAAAGCAGATACAGAGTGCCTCGATAGGTTTGCTTTATATGTTTAGTTACATTGGCTAACTTTTTTACGCATGTTTGCTTCACCTCAATCTTTTCCTTCATGTTTCCTATTTACTGTCATTTGCAATTAAATGTTTGTTTATTGAATTAAGGAGAAAAGAGTTTTTTGAAGACTAGGATTAAAAGTATAAGTAAAAGTGCCTTGTCTGGGTGGTTCAGCTGGTTGGAGTTTCATCCCATACAAGAGAAGGTTCTGAGTTTGATCCCCAGTCAAGGCACAAACCTAGGTTGTGGGTTCTTTCCCTGGTCGGAGCACATATGGAAGGCAACCTATAGATGTTTCTCTCTCTCTCTCAAGTCAATAAATATATCTTTGGGTGAGGATTTAAAAAAATATGTGTGTGTATGTAAAAGTATAATTAAGTAAAAGAGTAGATTGCTGAGAGATTTTAGTTGTAAATATCAGAGCCAAAACAATGGTCTGTCCTTGATTACCTGGGAGAATTTTTGTTCAGAATTGTGAGTGAGACCCCCTATGGCCTAGCCTCCCCTTTGCCCTGACAGGAACCCAGCGTCAAGGCTAATGGAAATCAGACCTAATCACTTTTTACCTAGTCCATGTCCTGAAACAGCAATCAGTCCTCACTCAGGTTAATCTGCCCTTGGATAAGTGAAAATTGTCTCTGTATACTCTACCCAATAGATTGTAAATTTGTACAGTGTCTAATTTATTTTGGTGCTCTCAGTGCTCCTCATACGTGGCAGGTGATAAATAAATGTTGAAGTGATCTGAATGGATTGGAGTTGTCAAATACCTAGTTAGCTAAAAATTAATTTAAATTCCCCCCAGAAAATTATTCCATTATCACTTAGCCGTCCTAGTACTCAGTGACTACCTAACTTCTTGCATCCTGAAGCCCTTAGTCTGCACAATTTCTGTTATTATCATTGAAGGTAAAGTATTATTACTAAAGGAAAGGACACTAAGATTAAGGCAAAGTAAAACCATGATTAAGGGAGAGAAAATTCAACAAACAAAAATAAAAAGACCTCCCTATATTTTAGAAGGAACTCCCAAAACCTTCCAAAAATATACAGTCAGTGTGGAATGTGGAATATTTTACAGTTTTTAAATATTTTATGCCATGTGTTGTTATCTTTCTGAAAGCTAAGGAACTTGAGTTCTCTGGCCTTCAGAAGCTTACCCAAGGTTGTTTATGTGGTAATTGAAAACTGTGATCAAAACCTAGGTCTCTCCATTTTACTTTATCCAATATGCTTTCTGCTGTACCACCATTCCTGTAATAACTTAAAATATTGAAAATTTGTAAAAAAGTGAAGCTATCAGCTTTTATATATCTTATCAAAATGCAATTAAACCTATATATATAACAATAGCCCATAAGTTACAGAGAGCTGACTCTCCTTGGATTGTTTTTTGCCACATTTAGTTGCTTGGGGTTGATTGATGTTAACTTTGCCATCAGTTCTAATTATATATTTAGAACCTCTGATACTTAACCATAACTAGAATTTTTCTCTTGATAAGATGTCATTTGAATTTTTTAGGTATCAATTGTACAGAAATTAACATTTTAGAGGCAGTTTGACAATCACTTTTTTATTAGTACCACTGTAGGGGACACAGTAATGAACATGTGGTTGCTGGCCTTAAGGAACTCACTTACCGCATTTTTTAGACTATAAGACGCACCCGCCCCCCACCAGGTGAGAGGAATAATGGTTGTTAATGCTGCTGTTGAGTTCTGTTTACATTTACATTGGTGAAATACTATGTTATTTATGTTAAATATTTTATCACAATTTTTGCCTCAAAATTTTTTTCCTGTTTTCTTCCTCTAAAACCTAGGTGCGTCTTATGGTCCAAAAATGCAGTAGATTTGCAGGTGAAACAGGTATCTATAGAAAATAGAAATACCTGGAGTATGAGGTAGAATGTGATATAGGTCACAAGGGTTCAAACAAATGTCTATGTAAGTACAGAGTAGAAATTGTGCAGTTCCTTGTTGAACTGAAACACTGTTTTGAGTTTTCTCTTGTGCCCGTTTAAGAACACGGTTCTGCCTGTCCTGCCTCTGTTATCCACCCCTGTTTCTTTCAGTGAACACGCACATCACCTAGCTGGTTTGTATTCAGAGTAAAACTTCTTTTCATGTTCATTCTGGCATAATTAGGAAAATCCTCAACAGTGTAAAACAAGAAAATAAAATGCTTAAATATTTTTTACTTTATTCTCTGATTTGTCTTACTGAATACTTCTGTATTAGCACAGTTAATTAAAAATCAATGAATCTTTTGAGAGATGAGGTTAAATTTCTAATTCTTTGTATTTTTTTTATATCAGTAGAATCTTTGGCTTGACATTTTGCTGAACAGTCTTTTGTGATAATAGTGAATTTTGTTAAGGTACTTTTTATGCTTTAGGGTAAGAATTTAAGGGATTTTATTTGTTTTATTTTTAGAGAGGGAAGGGAGGGAAAAAGAGAAGGAGAGAAACATGAATGTGTGGTTGCCTCTCTCACGCCTCCTACTGGGGACCGGGCCCACAACCCAGGCATGTGCCCTGACTGGGGATTGAACCGGCCACAGTATGGTACACAGGCCAGCACTCAATCCACTGAGCCACGCCAGTCGGGGCTGGGGTAAGGATTTAGATTTAGACTCATGAGTGTATGCAGTCCTTGGAGAAAGAATAGGTATACAAAAATGAAGGCATATTTTTTACACATATCTGATGCACATCAATAGATGCAGAAAATACTGCAAAGAAGGTATAGCAGTGTCACTGGAAATGTTGGTTATGGGACATGTAAAGTAGACAACCCTACCTTCTGTACTGGGGCTTGTGGGGTAGGGAGGGAAAAAGGATTTTATGGAAGAGTAGCATTGACTTTGAAGGATGAGTGATATTTGAACAAAGTGAGGATTGTGTTTCATACTGAGGAGCAAGAGGCTCAGTTGAGAGAAGTTGCTCCTTGACTTTAGCCAAGTTATTTTCAGAACTTGCTTTTAACTATACTGAGCTACATTCACATTTTTTTCTTTATATTTGAAGAACACCCTTTCCCTGAACACAGGAGAACCTTTCACAGACTTTTAAAAAGATAATTATGGCTCTTGAATTTGTAGGTATTCTAAAAAAGAAAAATGTACTTTTAAATATGAGCATTTTGATTAAGGAAAAATAATTTGGAACAATTTGTTTTGTATTTCATCACTTACCTCCCCTGCCCCCCCACTTTATGAACTGTTCACTCCAGTCACCTGAAAATTTTTAGAATTCCCAAATACTTCATATTCTTTTTTACCTCTGGTCCTTGGAACTTGTTACTCCCTCTGCAAGGTACGTTATACTCACCCTAACTCCTATTTATTCCCTCAGCCTTCAGAGTACCTTAGACGTCCTCTCCACTGGAAAGGCATTCTTGAACCTACACTGTTGTGTTTTGTAACTTTTCTGTGTTCCCTTCTTTCCCAGTACTTACCCATTCTAACAGGGCTTATCTTTTGTATTGGGATTGTTTGTTCACTTGTCTGTCTCTCCTCACACTTGTACCCTTTCTGAGGGCACAGACTGGATCTTGTTGAATCCCTGGCCATTAGTATATCCCTGTTTCTTAGTAAACAGTAAATACTGGTTGAATGAGTGAAACTAGCTTTACATTTATGTGAGAACATGTGCTCAAATTAACTAAATTCACTTTATTTGGGGGGATTTTTGCAGATGGAGCTTTATTTTGTGTTTGTCATAAATCCACGTATTCTCCTCTCCCAGATGACTATAATTGGTATGTATTAAAATTCAGTTGAAAAAAATAACAGCTGTATCTGAAATGATTTACTTTTATTTCTTGTCTGGGTGTTTTCTGCTTTTTAATTATTCTTTCTTTAATTTTGTTTTTAAAAATGATTTCATTGACCTTATTTACACAGTATCAAGGCTTATAAATGTTTTAAATAAAAATCATTATCATTATATTTCAGTGAATACCTAATTTGTTATAAGACACACAAGTTAGAAATGCTCTTTTATTCCTGAAGGATTTTTTAGCTTCTTGAAAATCTTAATTTTTATAATTTTCTTTTAGGGTTCATATCTATTACTTATGCAGTTATTTATCTTGTCTTTTGTTTCACATTAAATAAATCTAAATCACAAACATTTAATTCAACCACAATTTCATACTTATTCAATTCTAGTCACTATGCTAAGAACTAGGAATAGCATAGGAATAAGATGTCTTTTGTCTCTATAGCAGAGTCTGATTTGCAGAAATTGCAACATATTTTCTTAAGCTGCGGTTTTATCGCAAATTTTAGTTAAAATATATTTTCTTCCCTCTTGATACTATTTAGTTTTAATTTGAGTTTTAACTGTATATTTAGTAAGTGTTAACATAGTGATGAAATTATACAAGGTAATAGGTAACACTTTTTGAACCTGAAAAGAATGAGTCTTATAGAGGCATTGTGTAAAACTCCATCCTTCATCAAAAATTGACAGATTAAATGTTCATTGTAGTCATGTTATGATATTTCATCTTAATGTCATGGTGAAACCACCTTATCCTGTGTTAGCTAAAAAACACTATAGTATCATTGCTGGTCTGGCTCAAATCTGGTTGGTGTTGAAAACCTAGAAACTTAAATTTATAGACATGTAGAGAACACAGATGTTCAATAAAAGCTGAAAGTTGTGCTCCTTAGATTGTATATGGATCTAAGTACAATATTAATTGGCAGACTCTTAAAAAAAAAGAGGTTTGGTTAGTTGGTACTTGAAAGAATGAGATCAAGTCAGAGCATTCCTGGAAGTGTTTAGAGGAATATTGCTCAAAATATGTTCTTCTGAGGGCTATTAATGGAAGGAAGGGATAATATTCAGAGTTTCCAAATTTATATGACCATAGAACCCTTTTTATGGGAAGCTTTTACTGTTGTACTCTTTTGCCAAAGGCACTTTGAAAAATGCTGATCTAGACAAAGTATTCAGCTACAACCTTTATGATTAGAAAGTCAGGTGTTCCTTTACCTGGAAGATTAATACTTTGTTGATTTTCAACTTTAATAATTCAGCTGAGTAATGTCCTTCTTACAACTTTTGAAGGCAGTTTTTAGATAAGAAAATAAGAAAAAGAAGTTCTAATAATAGTGACAAATAAACATGAAAGACTCTTCCAAAGATCTGGGTAGTCTAAAAACCAATAATTTCAAGAATAATTTACATATAGTAGTGGGTAATGAATTAAGGGTTTGTCATGGTTGTTAAGCTGACATACTTTGTGGAATGGCCTGAGTTCTGTATGGTGTGGGTACCAGGTTTGCCAGTCTACTGACATGGCATCTGTTCTTCGGGGATTCATGATTAATTAATTTTAGCTCTAAGAATAATCTTTCTGCCTTGAATACAGTATAACTCTATTTCTGAAACCTTTTTTTTTTTTTTTTTTTTAGCAAAGTAGAGCTTGCTTTGACATCTGATGGCAGGACAATAGTTTGCTACCATCCTTCTGTGGACATTCCATATGAACACACAAAAGTATGTATGAGGAAATCTCTTATAATTCTTAAGTTGCTATTAGAAATAGTCACACTTCCTTATTGTATCTAAAATGACAGATTTCCTTTTATTTGATTTTTTAAAAATTTGATTTAAGCCATTTGGTTTTTTTTATTGTACTGTTTTGATTTTTCTCTTATTTCTATTTCATCTTCTGTCTTTAAAGGCTTTTTTCAGCACAGAAACTGAATTATTAAAACACAATTATGGCATCAGTTTTCTGATCTAAAATTTGGTAGGTTTTTGACTAGTGATCAAATACATCTAATATAAATACACTGTCCCATGCTACTCTATTTTATAATCTAGTAAATTATGAAAAACTTGTATTTTAGAGTGCTATTTCATAATTCTGTATTATATTGGGTCTAATAATCCTTTTACTGTTTGCTGAATTTCTATTTGTTAGTTTTTTCTAATTGGCCAACACGGGCATATGTTTTAAGTGGCTTAGTTTAATTGTTTTCATATTTCTTTAAAAGCAAAGTACTAGACAGAAGAGGTTTTGCTTTATTTTTAATACAATTTGTCCTTGGCCCAAGTCTTTTTATTATTTTATATTTGAAAGGCTTTCTTCTCTTTCTTTAAGCCTTCTTCTACTATATTTGGTAATGTTTGATTTGCTTTTTGAGGAGAAAATAATTAAATAATCCAAGTCATCACATGATGCATCTAGTGGTACCTATTTTTAAAGATTACCATTAGGGCCAGAATACTGGTTGATTTGACAGAATTGATTGTTATTTTGCTAGTTTTTATTCTTTTTTTAACCTCATCATTTTGTCTGCCTGCTTTGTATTCTAGCCACATATCATAGTAATAATTCAGTACCTCTTTCATTTCATTTCTTTGGGCAATGTGCAGAAAACAGGCCTAAGTCAGTAACTTTTGGCCTGTAAACCTTCCATTTCATACTATTTTGTGGCTTCTTCCCTTCTTATTTTGTGGTTTATTTGTGGTTAAGTGCTTTTTCCTGTTTTAGTAGTAATATTAAGCCCAAGACTGCGAGGTTATTTCTCAGCATCCAGATTCTCATTAATATATGGCTCTTTACATCCCTGAATCTGACCCTTCTCCTATCCCTCTGAACTCTCAAAACTTTTCCACAGTACTTTTAGAACTTACTATCTTCAACAAAATCTCTCATAAACTTAGCTTTTTCCAGAATGTTGCCTTCATCTTCTGTCTTAACAGAAACCTGGCTGTACCCTAGGGCCAGTGCTTCCCCGGCCTTCTTAAGTAGTTGCCATTTTCTTTCCTATATCTTTTTTTTTTACTGGGCCAAGAGGTGAGGTCAGTGTCTCTGTAGCTCCTCATCGTCATATCCAGACCATTTTTCCTTCTCCCTAACAATTTCTAGCTTTGTCATTTATGTCATTAAACTGTAATGCCATCTACTACCTTTTTGTGTGGCTATTATCTACCAACCTGCAGTTTTCTTCTCCTCTCCCTCCTTCCTTGAAGATTTTAGATGTTCTTTCACACTCTCCAACACTGTTTCTGTCCTAAATCTTTGTTATTTCAGTATCTAGGTAGATACGCTGTCTAATACCCTGGCCTCTCACTTGCTCTTTTCTCCCTGCCTCAGCCTCTACTTCCATGGTTGTACCCTAGAGATAGTCTAATCACAAATAGCTGGTTCACCAGTCTCCCAATCTTGCTTTCAAGATTTCTACTAGCTTACTACCACCTGCCCCTAGTGTTTCAGCTCCAAAAATTATTTATCCTTCACTGAGACCATCATCAGTGGATTGAACCACCTTCTTACAGTTCCTCATGTACCTCACACATTCTAACTTTTCTCCTTACCCAGCATAGATTCCGTGATCCATCATTATAATCTCTTGCATATATGCCCAACTCTCTGCTTTCTCTTTTTTTGTTGTGCTCCCTTTGTTGTAATGGTTGTCTCCTCTCCCACATTGGTAAGTATTCCTCTCTCTAGTCTGGAAGATCACTCTTAATCAGTTTACATGTCATCACTCCTTTGCTGCTACACTGGCGTCCCTGCTGTTCTTCAAGTATATTTAGGCAAGCTCCTGCTTCAGGGCCTTTGTATTTTCTGCTTCCTTTGCCTGTATGTTTTTACCGTAGAAATCCTCATAGTTTATTTCCTTTCCTTTAGATCTTCTTATTCATTACCTAGTGAGGCCTTCATTGACTACTGCATTTAAAGTAGTAGTACCCCTCCCCTGGGCTCTCTATTGTCCTTTGTTCTACTTTTTTCAATAGCATTTATCATTTCTGACACACTGCATATTTTCTTATTTTTCTCTCTGTCTCCCACCACTGAAACATAAGCTCTATGAGGACAGGGCCTTGTCTGTTTTGTTCCCTGCTATATCATCAACACCTGGAATCCTAGTAGGTTCACAATGAATGTTTGTTGTTTAAATGAATAAATTTATTTCTCACCATGCTTAGGTGAGGATAAGCACATCATTAAACTATCCTGTCTACTGTTTTCTGCTTTAGGGGTAGGAAACATTCACATGGGTAGGCATGGCTTTTTTTTGTTTCTCAACTAATAAATTGTAGATTGGGCTGCCAATAAGAAGCATTTGTAAAAACATGTTATTATTAGAATACAGTATGTTCTTTCTGAATTCAGATTTGCAAATCTCATGATGATAGTATATAACATCAAATAAATATCCTCAAAGCTGACTTGAAATTTAGACTTGATTTTCCTCCTTTCTCCAGGAAGTAGGGCTATAGCTCTAGTGGACCCTTTGATTCTCTAGGGCCTGGAAAGCATAGAGTGTACAAATAATATGGCCATATGTAGGAATACCAACTAAGGCTGGCTTTAATAAAGTTAAGATGATTTGCATTTCTGGTTTTCTGGTCATTTATAGTTGAATCTAAAACATGTTGATTATTTTCTATAGATCTAGGTAAAAAGAGCCCCTTTTCTGCCTGGTATATGTTTTATTAAAAGCACTAATATTCTCAAAATGTTTTCCAAATTTAGGATTTCTAGTTTAGGAAAATAAAGGTATTCTACCAGAGGCAAAAAGTAATAATTAAAATATTGGAAAAATAAAGTAAAATTATAAGTGCTAGGCAGTTCTTCTTGGTGGTTGATTTAGTGAAAAATTTTGAATGTCAAGTTTTTTAAATTCTTAAGGAAAATAGAAATTCAGAATGATAGTTATGAATGTTCTATGAAGTTGAGATTCAGTTTTATTTTAGTTTTTCCTTTTAAATGAAACATTCATGTACTCTTTCTTTGAAGTTGATCAAGGAGATCAAGTAGTACCTAATAATCAATTCTGAGTCTTCCAGTGGCTCCTGGTATAGACTTCAAAGAATCTAGAATTCTAATATCTTTTATCTGTATGCCTGGGGAGGGTGGGGGAGGAACCTGTTTTTAATTACACAAAGCAGAGAGAATTTGTAAGTATTAGAACCGAGCCTGCTTGGGAATAGAACCGTAGACCATGAATATTCATTGACACTCAAAAATAACTTAACTTTTTGATAATATTTAAAACATTTGATCTTAAGCAACAAATTTAGTGACCTAAAATAGAAAATATAGGTTCCAATTCCATATTTCCTAGCACCCCAAAGGTGTGATGCAAATAAGAGATAATATTTTAATATAATTTTAAGTGTCTGTGGAGCAATTTTTCTTTAATTTTATGTCTCTTTTTCTTTTTGAGGACATAAAAGAAATATTAATAGCTACCTACCATTATTGAACTCTGAGAGAATAAGAGACAGCTAAGCATACTATATATTATTATTTCACTTGAGCCTCATCAAACCCTTATTAGATAGATATTACTTCTCTGATTTTATAGAAAGGGAAATGAAGAGCTTAAATAACTTGCCCAAGGTCACAGAGCTAATAAGTGATAGACTCAGAGGCCAAAGCTCAAGTTCTTAACTTCTTCATTATACTTCCTCCTGACCCCTCCCATACTGCATAAGCAGTTCCTTATTTCTATTTATGTCAAATTGTTGCTTCTAAATCTAACTTTGAAAATCTTTCATAATCTGGTTTCTTGAGATCAATTTCTTTCTTTTTTTTTTTTTAGTCTATTTTATTCATTCTATTACAGTTGTCCCATTTTTTTCTCCCCTTTATTCCCCTCCACCCTGCATCCCCTGTACCAGCATATCCTCCCCACCCCTTAGTTCATGTCCATGGGTTGTACATTTAAGTTCCTTGGCTTCTCCATTTTCTATACTATTCTTAACCTCCCCCTGTCTATTTTGTATCTACCATGTATGCTTCTTATTCCCTGTACCTTTTCCTCCCATTCTACCCCCTCCCCTGCCTACTGATAACCATGCATGTGATCTCCATTTTTGTGATTCTGTTCCTGTGCTAGTTGTTTGCTTAGTTGTTTTTGGTTTTGTTTTTGTTAATTTCAGTTATTGATAGTTGTCAGTGTGTTGTCATTTTACTGTTTGTAGTTTTGATCATCTTCTTTTTCTTAGATAACTCTCTTTAACATTTCATACAATAAGGGCTTGGTGATGATGAACTCCTTTCACTTGACCTTATCTGAGAAGCACTTGATCTGCCCTTCCATTCTAAATGAAAGCTTTACTGGATAGAGCAATCCGGGATGTAGGTCCTTGCCTTTCATGACTTGGAATACTTCTTTCCAGCCCCTTCTTGCCTGCAAGGTTTCTTTTGAGAAATCAGCTGATAGCCTTATGGGCACTCCTTTGTAGGTAAGTCTCCTTTTCTCTTGCTGATTTTAAGATTCTCTCCTTCATTTTAATCTTGGGTAATGTAATTCTGATGTGCCTTGGTGTGTTCCTCCTTGGGTCCAACTTCTTTGGGACTCTCTGAGCTTCCTGGACTTCCTGGAAGTTTATTTCCTCTGCCAGATTGGGGAAGTTCTTCATTAGTTGTTGAAATAAGTTTTCACTTTCTTCTCTTCCTCTTCTCCTTCTGGCACCCCTATGATTCAGATGTTGGGATGTTTAAAGTTGTCCCAGAGGTTCCTAAGGCTCTTCTCATTTTTTTGAGTTCTTGTTTCTTCATTCTGTTTTAGTTGAATGTTTCTTTCTTCCTTCTGGTCGAAATCATTGATTTGAATCCCAGTTTCCTCCCCTTCACTATTGGTTCCCTGTATATTTTTCTTTATTTCACTTTGCATAGCCTTTACTTTCCTTCCATTTTGCAACCATACTCAACCATTTCTGTGAGCATCTTGATTACCAGTGTTTTGAAATCTGCATTTGATTGGTTAGCTACCTCTTCATTGCTTAGTTATTATTTTTAGAGCTTTGATCCATTCTTTCATTTGGGCTTTATTTCTTTGTCTCAGTACACCTTAGGTTGTAAGGGGTGGAGCCTTAGGTATTGGCCAGTATAGGGCAACCCACTTGGCTTTGATGAGGTGCTGTATGTGGGGGAGGGGTCAGAAAGGGAACAATGCCACTCGCTCAGCTCTGGCCAGCTTTCAGTCACTTCCCCCACTACCTACAATGAAATTGGGCCCTTCTGATGCTGATTCCTGAGTGGGTGGGTTTATGTACATTCTAGGACCTTGTCGGTCTCTCCAACAATCTCTCCTGTGAGGCTGGAGTTTCTCCCGCCTCCATAACCCCCACAGGTTTTTACAACCAGAGGTTTTGAGGCTTTATTTCTCCACGCTGGAACCCTGGGTTGCACGGTTTGTCTCACTCCCCAGTTGTTCCTTCCCGTTTATCTGCACACAAATGTGGAACCACCAGCCACAGCCTCCTTGCCCAGTCTTCTAGCCGCCTCCTTGCCACATGTCCTCTCCACCCCTCCTACCAGTCTGGATGAATGTTTCTTAATTCCTTGGTTGTTGGACTTCCATATAGCTCAATTTTCTGGCAGTTCTGGTTATTTTTTCTTTTTAAATTTCTTGTTGTCCTTCTTTTGGTTATGGGAGGAGATAAAGTGTATCTACCTACGCCTCCATCTTAGCCGGAAGTCCCATTTCTTAAGATTACTTGTTTGTTGTGTGTTCTTACTACCCTCCTTTACTCAGAGGATTTGTTATCCCTTGTAAAATATATTCTGCCCTCTGACAAGTGTCTGACTTGGCTCCCATTCTACTTCTCACTGATATTTTTGTTACTTTGCATTTCTGATATACTTGTGCCACTTTCATGTACTTATATATTATATTTTAAAGAGGTCTTATTGTTTCATTTATAAGCTCATTAAATATAACTATGCACTAAAAAATTACCATAGAGCATCATTTTTTGCCATTTCAGTCATCTAAAATAAACACACTGAAATTTTTCCTGCTTCCATTGTATATGAGAAATATCCTATTTTTTTATTGCACAATTTTCTTTTTATTCAATATAAGGAAATCAATTATATACTCGCCTTATCCAGACTGCCTATCCCCAGCTAAGAAATTTAATCTTTACTAAATCAATCTTTAGCACACCTTTCCCATTCTTTTTACTGACATTTCTTTTGTGTTTTTCATTGAATTTATATGGGTGACATTGGTTAATATAGATTTCAGGTACATAATTCTGTAATATTGTACATCATCTGTATTGTATTGTGTGTTTGCCACCACCCCAAGTCAAGTCTCCAGAAATGTCCTTTTCAGTGAAAGATTTATCATTGTATCTCACTTTAATTTTATTCAAAGTAGAGACTAGACTTTTAATTTAAAAAATAATGAGCACAATTTATAGTTTTGAGAAATAGGAACTAAAATAATATCTTGATTATTGAGGGGGAAGCAGAGCTCTAAATAAGACGTTTGTTATTGGAAAAGAACCCCAAAACTTGATGTGAGGAGAAAAATATTTCTTATTATTTTTTTAAAAGATATTATTTATTTATTTATTTTTAGAGAGAGGGGAAGGGAGGGAGAAAGAGAGGGAGAGAACCTTGAATGTGTGGTTGCCTCTTGCACACCCCCTATTGTGGATCTGGCCTGCAACCCAGGCATGTGCCCTGATTGGGAATTGAACCAGTGACCCCTTGGTTTACAGGCTGGCACTCAGTCCACTGAACCACACCAGCCAGGGCTATTTCTTATTCTTTAATGAATAATGTAACTAAGTCAAACTCTGTTCAGATAACTTACCTACCCACTTTGAGGTACTGTAATGAATTCTTGAGAATGGTAATTGTTTCATCATAAATTCAATCAAATGCTTGCTAACATTTATACATTTCAATGCTGTTCATTACTGATTATTTTGCAGCCTATCCCTCGGCCAGATCCTGTGCATAATTATGAAGAAACACTAGATCAAGTGCTGAAAAACAGATTAGAAGAAAAAGAAGAACACTTGGAGCAAGGACCTATGATAGAACAACTTAGCAAAATGTTCTTTACTACTAAGCACCGTTGGTATCCTCGTGGACAGTAAGTTTTGTTTTCTCTTCTTCAACTCCCACTAGATACACACTGAAGGAAAATGTAACATACCTTGCATTAATGAACTTCTACATGGAGAAATTAATACCTAGTATGATCACCTACTCCAAATATATATATTTTATTGCAGTATCATTGACATATAACATTATATTAGTTTCAGGCATACAACATCATGATTTGACATATATACATATCACATTTTCTTTATGCATTCATCCATTAATGGACACTTAGGTTATTTCCATGTTTTGGCTATTATAAATAAAGATAATGCTACAGATCCTACAGTGAATAATGGAGTACATATATCTTTTTGAATTAGTGTTTTTGTTTTCTTTGGCTAAATACCTAGGATTAGAATTGCTCAGTCATTTGGTAGTTCTAGTTTTATTTTTTGGAGGACTGCCATACTGATTTCTATAATGGTTACACCAATTTACATTCACACCAGATCACTTAATATAGCATAGTATATATTTAAATCTATATACACTGTACCTGAAATGAAATAGTACTTTTCCTGTATTTTAATGGGGGAATTTAAACAAAGTTTTCAGTGAATTTTGTAAGAATTCTTAAAAAAAATTTCCGTTCTGTGATATAATCATTTAACATACTGTTTTTTATCTTCCTGATAAATATGATTTCATCCCTTTATCTATTTCTTTAAGAGATTTTGAGTTACTGCAAAAGGAAAAAAAAGTAGGGTATATAGCAAGTAATTGGG
Organism: Trachops cirrhosus; assembly: GCA_028533065.1. Classification (NCBI taxonomy): domain Eukaryota; kingdom Metazoa; phylum Chordata; class Mammalia; order Chiroptera; family Phyllostomidae; genus Trachops; species Trachops cirrhosus. The sequence continues at coordinate 77,869,043 of CM052539.1, forward strand.
CAGGGTATATTGTTCTCAGTCCCTTTAGTAGTTTACAGTTGCCCCTCTGTAAATACTCACATTTTATGACATTGATTCTAACTCCTGTCTGACTCTGGCTTTAATGTTTTCTTCTCTTTCACTCTCTCTTTCTCTCTCTCTCATGTATCAAAACTGTGAGGTGGCTTTTTTCATTGTTTATGTTTGTTTGAGCACCTTTTATTCTTATTCACTGTGTCCCCAATAACAGCCCTGGCCTGGCACATTTACCGCTAGGCATGCTGTGGGACTAATGAATATACTGTATTTTGCCGTGCATAATGCACTGTGGTGTATAATGCACAGCCATGTTTTTGTGTACATTATACATGGGGCCATGGTGTGCAATCATTATATCCACGTGTAATGCACATCTTTATTTTCCCTCAAAAATTTGGGCAAAAACATTCTCATTATACACGGCAAAATACGGGTACACTCACTGAGCTGCTTTACTAAGTGCTGGATAATCAGAATCACGATCCTTATTTTGAAGTTGTTTATAGGCAAGGAGGAAACAGGGTAAAAAGCCAAATGATTAAGCCTTGAAGGATGGTTAGTAGTAACCTATGGGGAAGAGGCTCCACAGGCAGAGAGAACAGCATGTGTTAGAATGTACCAAGAAATTTGCAAGTAGTTCAGCTTGGATAGGACCCAAAATATGAGGAGGGAATTTAGGAAGTGTCTTATGAAGGATTTTATATTGTGCTGAGGAGTTTATATCTTATTTTCATTGCCAGATTTTAAGAAGCAAACTGACATGCCAAGCTCTTATACATTAGAAAATGATTAAGTAGGCTCTGTATTTGGGATAAGGTGACATGTGGAAAGGTTGGAGTCAGAGAGACCTGTTAGGGAACTACTATAATAGTCCAGATAAAAATTATTGAAAATCTAAGTGGAAGGACCAGCTGTGGGAATCAGATGGGGGGAAATGAAAGAGAGGACTATCTTAAGAACTTGAATGAGCAGCGATAGGTGACTCAACGGGGTGTGGGTGGAGGAGATGGAAGAGATAGAATACTTCTCACATTTCTGACAGGTGTGGTGCTGCCATTTATACAAGTGGAGAAACAGGTTTGGAAGTGAGGAAGATGAACCCATTGTTGGTTATGTTGAGTCTGAAGGGTCTGTGGAACATCTGCTGGGGAGCAATTCTGAAAGCAAGTGGATGTATAGATTTGGAGGTCAATTTCCTTTTTGTTTCTCTTTAGAGGGTATTTATTTCCTTCCTTATCCTTAGTCTTCATAGAGATCCCTCAGGTCTGTGCCTCATATTCCATGTTTGCTAAAATTCGTTCCGAGAGTTTTAATTACATTTGTTATATGGATACATGCAACCTGCTTTGTTAATACCTTTTTTTTATTTCCTCAGTCTTATTCCCAATATCATTTTCCTTAGATTGTTTCAAACTAGACATCTGCTCAAAGTTTTGAATTCATTATAACAAAACACAGCTCCTCTTTTCCTGTCTTAAAAAAAACCTCTTTATTAATCTTTCTGTAATAAAAGTGGTATTTCTATATCCATTCCCCAAGGAAAAAATCTGATATTTCTTTGGCCACCATGGTGTCTTTCAATTCCTGCTTTCTATTTTATATCCCCTTTCTTGATTTTTCTTTCTTCTTTAGCACCAACCCACTTTGCTTATGCATGCTATCTAGCTTTTCCCCTATTTAAGTAATTGTAAGTTAGGGTATGTGGAAAAAAAATTAGCAAGCTATTTCGTAGCCCCAAATCTAAATCATTACTGTATTTTAAGATTTCTTTCCAGGATTTATAGAATCTCTCATGTTTATCTTTTATTTCTTGTCATTATTCAAATATTTTAGTTCAAGTCCTGTATTGTTTACTTCAGCTTTAATTTGTTTTTTTTTTCTAGTTTTTTAAGGCTCATTGTTTAGAAACCTGCCTTTTTAACTTAAGCATTTAACGCTATAAGTTTCCCTTTCATCACTGCTTTAGTTGCATCCCACAGATTTTGATTTGTTTTCATTTTATTTAGTTCAAAATTATTTCTAATTTCTCTGTGATCTCTTCTTTGACCCTTAAGCAGGGTGTTAATTTCCAAATATTTCAAAATTTTGCAGAAATCTTTCTGTTACTGATTTCTAGTTTCTGTTGTGACCTATGATCACAAAACATACTTTGCATGATTTCAGCCTTTTACATTGATTAGAATTTTATTTTATGGCCCAGATTATGGTCTATCTTGGTGAATGTTTCATGTGCATTTGAAAAAAAAGAGTATGTTCTGCCATTGCTGTGAGTGGTGTTTGAAAAATATTAATTAGGTCTAGTTGGCTGATATTGTTCAAGTTGTCTGTATCCTTACTAATTTTCTATTTATTTAATCAATTATTACAAGAAGAATGTTGAAATTTACCACTATAATTGTGGAGTTTTCTTTTTCTCCTCTCAATTCTATCTGCTTTGTCTTCATATATTTTGAAGCTGTGTTATTAGATATATATACATTTTTATTTTTATATCATCTTGCTGAATTGACACCTGTATCTTTATGAAGAGTTCTTTTGTTGTCGTTGTTGTTAATCTACACCCAAGGCCATGCTTATTGATTTTATAGAGAGGAAAAGGGAGGGGGAGAGAAAGGAAAAGGAAGATCAATGTGAGAGAGAAACATCCATTGGTTGCCTCTCATACATGCCCCAACCAGGAACCAAACCAGCAGCTTAGGCATGTGCCCTGTCTGGGAATCCAGCCCACAACCCTTTGGTTTACTGGACAGTGCTCCAACCAACTGAGCCACGTTGGTCAGGGCTGAAGTGTTCTTTTTTATTACTGCTAATATTTCTTAGTCTGAAATCTAATTTGTCTGGTTTTAATATAGCCTCTCCAGCCTTCTGTTGATTAGCATTTCTATGATACATCTTTTTGTTTTTTACTCTCACCCTATCTGTCTTTATATTTAAAGTGGATTTCTTATAAGTAACATATAGGTGAGTTTTGCTTTCTAATCTGATTTTTCATTTCAGTATCGACCTATCTAAAATGGTTTATTCCTTTAATTTTCAGTACTTTCACTCTACCTCTGCCATTTGCTCTAACACTTCCTTCATGAAATTTCGTTTGATTTAGTTATTTTAAATTAGCTGCTACCTCTGTTAGCACAAGTATATGTAACTGTAGTTTATTAGATATTTGTTAATGTTATATTTGTGGGTACATTTTTGGTTGTATCTTCTGCTCTAGATATTTTTTTCAATTACAGTTGTCATTCAATGTTATTGAGTTGGCCAAAAATTCTGTTTGTTTTTTTCCATAAAATAAAAGACATTTTTTATTTTCACCAATAACCTTATTGATTTGGATATTTCGAGTATGTTGGCTATCTCCCACCATTGGCTATCTCCCACCTGACTAGTGGGTAGAGGCCAGGGGTGCTGCTAAACATCTTCCAATGCATAAGACAGCCCCACAGCAAAGAATCATTTGGCCACAAAGTCAGTAATACCAAGAAACTTTGCAAACCACTTTTGACACATTCCATCAGTCATAGCATCTTCTCCATACACTGTGCAAATCTTTTTTGTGTGTGTTTCAGTTGCATTTTTACCTTTCCTGACATAATAAAGCATAATATGCCAAAATTTGCTTATTTTCTTCTATATTCAATATTAAAATGGATACACAAAAATTCCCCAGTTTTAATAAGGTTTTTTTTAAATGCCCACTGATGTGACAGCTGTCATAGTACAATCTAACAAAATTGTTTCAAAGGAAGTTAAAAACCACTAAGTGCTACTAGAGCCATCGTACAGAAAGAACTAAATGAACTTTTTGGCCAACCCAATAGTTTGTATTCATTTTAGGTGTACAGCAGTGGTTAGACATTTATATAATGTATGAAGTGATGATCCTCCCACTAAGTCTAGTACTCACCTGGCACCATACATAGTTATCACAATATTATTGACTATATTCCCTATGCTGTCCTTTACATCCCTGTGACTACTTTGTAACTACCAATTTGTACTTCTTATTCCCTTCACTTTTTTCACCCAGTCTCCCAACCTCTCTTCCATCTGACAACCATCACTTTGTTCTCTGTATCTGAGTCTGTTTCTGTTTTTCTTTTTTTAAAAATTTTTAAACTTATTTTTAGAGAGAAAGAAGAAGGAAGGGAGGTGGGGAGAGAGAGAGAAACATCAATTTGTTGTTCTACTTTTTTATGCATTCATTGGTTGATTCTTGTATGTGTCCTGACTGGGGATTGAATCTGCAAATTTGGCCTATTAGGATGATGCTCTAAGCAACTGAGCTACCTGGTCAGGAACTAAATCTGTTTTTGTTTTTTTAATTTGTTTATTTTTTTCTTTAGATTCCACGTATAAGTGAAATCTATGGTAGTGGTCTCTCTCTGTCTGACTTATTTCACTTAGCACAATACCCTGTAGGTCCATCCATGTTGTCGCAAATTGTAACATTTCATTCTTTTTTATGGCCAAGTAATATTGCACTGTTTATGTACCACTTTTTTTTATCAGTCATCTATTGATGAGAACTTGGGTTGCTTTTGTATCTTGGCTATTGTAAATAACATATAGGTGCATATATATTTCAGTGAACATATAGGTGCATATATATTTTTGGATTAGTGTTTCAGATTTCTTCAGGTATGCCTAGAAATGGAATTGCTGGGTCAGTTCCATTGGTAGTTCTATTTTTAATTATTTGATGATTCTCCATACTGTTTTTCATAGTGGCTACACCAATTTGCAGTCCAACAGTGCATGGGGATTTTGTTTTCTCTACCTCCTTTCCATCACTTGTTTGTTGATTTATTGATGATAGCCATTCCAACAGATGTGAGGTGATATCTCATTGTGGTTTTGACTTACATCTCTCTGATGATTAGTGATGTTGAGCATCTTTTTATATGTCTATTGGCCATCTGTGTGTCCTCTTTGGTGAAATGTCTGTCCTGGTCCTCTGCGCATTTTTTAATTTGATTGTTTGTTTTTTTGGTGTTAAGATACATGAGTTCTTTATAGGTTTCGAATATTAACCTTTTAACAGATGTAACATTGGTGAATATCTTCTCCCATTCAGTAGGTTGTCTTTTTGTTTTGTTGATGGTTTTCTTTGCTGTGCATATTTTTTTAAGTTTGATGTAGTCCCATTTGTTTATTTTTTCTTTTGTCTTTCTTGCCCAGGGAGCTACATTAGAAAAAAATATTACTAAGGGCAATTCCAGAGAGTTCACTGCCTGTGTTTTGTTGTAGGAATTTTGTGGTTTCAGGTCTTACATTTAAGTCTTTAATCCATTTTGAGTTTATTCTTATATATGGTTTAAGAAGGTTGTCTAGGTTTAATTTTTTTTAATGTGTCTGTCCAGTTTTCCCAACAAAACCCATGCATGATAAGACATCTGTAAGTGCTATTTAACATTTATTGAGCATATTTTAGAACTGAACTTTGTCAGGCTTTGGGCTGTCAGGGTCTCGAGCATTTTGAAGGCATTCTTGAATAGTCAAAATGGTTGAGCAATGTAAAAGCTGAATCACATTTTTATAGGATAGCTCTTAGCATTTTTAGGGCCACAGACTCATTAAGAAATTGATGAAATATGTGAATCCATTTCCCATAAAAAACACTTATTCAAAATTTTATAAATTTCAGAAAGTTCATGACTTCCCAAAACTCTGCTGCATTTGAGAGTATACCTTCCAGGGATACTATTGCACTAGTAAAACCTTTACTAGTTTTACTATGTAAAAAACCATACCATGTAAAAAACCATACTGTGGCACATAATTGGAACCCATAAGAAAACTGTAATTTTCTCTATGTCACTATATGTACATGTAGAAATGTTTATATAAGTGATTTTCTATATGTATTTTTTTAATTTTCACTTTTTCATTACAGTTGACATTCAATATTATATTAGTTTCTAGTGTACAACATAGTGGTTAGCATTTATATTACTTATGAACTGATTCCCCCGATACGTCTAGTACCCACCTGGCACCACACATAATTATTACAGTATTATTGACTATATTCCCTGTTATACTTTACATCCCTGTGACTGTTTTGTAACTGCCAATTTGTACTTAATTCCTTTCACCTTTTTCATCCAGGCTTCCAATCCTCCACCCGAACACTCATCAGTTTGCTCTGTGTCTATGAGTGTGTTTCCGTTACTTGTTTGTTTGTTTTCTAGATTCCACATATAAGTGAAATCATATGGTATTTGTCTTTCTCTGTCTGACTTATTTTACTTAGCATAATACCCTCTAGGTCCATCAGTGTTGTCACAGATACGCTGTATGTATTATTCTACAATTTAGTGTTCCATGTTAGTATATATAGATGTACTCACTTCTTTTTCAACTTAATTTTTATATTTTGGAAAATTTTAGAAAATCAACATCAGAAAAAATAATGTCTAGGGAAGTTGCCTGTATGAAGTCTTAAGATAAGTGAAAAATGCTTTTGATATCTGAATCATAACAACTAAAGAGCATATGATACATATATTTTTATCATTTGTGGTATAGAACTCTTTACATTGTATTTCCACATTAGCAAAAAAGTTAAAAAAAAATCTAACTCAGATCAACTTGCCAAAATCTGGCCTTAGAGCAATTGTTTGAAGACAACTCATGTACTTTGCAGAAATTTTCTTGCATCAATAAAGAAAATAAGGTAATTCAGAGAAGCAAAAAAAAAAAATTCTTTAAAAAAAATTCTTTAAAAAAAATCTTCACTGAAGGATATGCTTGTGGATTTCAGAGAGAGAGGAAGGAAGAGAGACAGAGAGAGAGAAACATTGATTGGTTGCCTTCTGTACGTGCCCCAACAGGGTTTGAACTTGCAAGCTTGATCTGTGCCCTGACTGGGAATCGAACCCTCAACCTTTTGGTGTATGGGATGCTCCAACCAACTGAGCTACCTGGCCAGGGCAAGAAGAATTCTTCCTGGTGAAATTACTCAAAAATGATCACTGCTAGTAGTTCATTTGTTTTTTTGTTGGTATCTATACATAAGTTGTGTTAATTTGCTTATTTTTATATGGTTTTAATTATGCTGTATATTTAAATTTGCATCATGTATCTTCTCTTCCCCCAATTAAAATTTTAACCTTTTTTTTTTATATTGCTTTAGGATAGATTTACATAAGAGGAATTACTAGATCAAAAGTTACAACTATTTAAAAATATTTTTGATATATCTCGCTGTACTGCTTATCAAAAGTATTGTGCCAATTAATGGTTTAATCAATCAGGTCTGATGTTGCTTATTTCACCACACCTGTGCTTAGATTGGGCATCATGACTTTATAAACATTTCTAATTGCAAAAACATGTAAGTTTCATTACTGTTTTAATTTTCATTTCTTCCATTTTTTGGTGACATTGTACATTTTTCCATAAACCTATGATTAACCTCATCCTAATGTATATTAAAACATGATTTTGCAGCTGAGTCCTCCATTGAGAGGAAAACATCCCCTTTTAAATAAAACTTTAATAGAACATGTTCACAATGTGCTACTTCTTTATTATAAAGACAATTATTACTTTTTAACAGTCATCCAGGCTACCTTATTGAAATTATCCTTAAGATCTCAATGAAGATTTTCCAAAATGTTTAAGTACTAGAAAACAATTTTCACTCTGGGCAAATTTGGCTTTTTAAGTACTAAGATATATTTAACAGCTTATATATATAGTTTGATTGATTTTATTGAATATTAATAAATGGCAAAATAAACATAGAAATTTGGTACATATACCTGAAACAGTTAACTTTTATTAAAATAAGTAATCTTAAATATTTTCTTCTCTTCAAGGTATCATAGACGTCGTAAGAAATTGAATCCTCCAAAAGACAGATGATACTGAGGTTTTCAGTAATCAAAGAAAAATGTTTTCCTGTGTCTCATTTGCCATTTGAAGAAATGCAATCAAGTATATTCACTACTATGCTATATAGTAAAATAATAATAAAATGTCTTCTCATCTATTATAATGTGTATTTCTTTATGTATATTAAGTAGTTCTGCATTTGATATTCTTAAAGAAACCTACTTTATTTTCCCTTTGAGATATTAGTCTACCATTTATTTTCATGTGACTAGTATGATTAAGTATCTTACATTATCAGGCAAATATTGTTAGTAGTGTAAATATGGTTAATAGAAATGCATGATTCTCCTTCTGGAGAGTTTATTTACTTTTTATTTTTTAAACTTTATTGTTTACACTATTGCAGATGTCCCCATTTTCCCCACTTTACCCACCTCCATCCAGCCCTCTCACTCCCTTCCCTCAGGCCATCACCACACTGTTGTCTGTGTCTGTGAGTTATATATACACATACTTTGGCTAATCCCTTCATCTTTTATCTTGTTCCCCCTTCCCTCTCCCCTCTGACGGTTGTCAATCTGTTCCATATATCCCTGCCTCTGTTTCTATTTTGTTCATCAGATTCCACGTATAAGCAAGATCTTATGGTATTTGTCTTTCACTGACTCCCTTATTCCCCTTAGCATAATAATCTCCAGATCCATCTATGCCATAGCAACAGATAAGAGTTCCTCCTTTTTACTGCTATGTAGTATTCCACTGTGTAAATGTACCACAGCTTTTTTATCCACTCATCTACTGATGGGCACTTGGGCTGTTTCCAGATCTTGGCTGTTGTGAATAATGCTACTACGAACATAGGGGTGCATATATTCTTTTAAATTGGTGTTTTGGGATTTTTAGAATATATTCCCAGAAGTGGAATCCCTGGGTCAAAAAACAGTTTCATTTTTAATGTTTAGAGGAAACTCCATATTGTTTTTCACAGCAGCTGCAATGGTCTGCATTCCCACCAACAGTTTTTGAGGATTCCCTTTCGTCCATATCCTTCCCAACATTTGTTGTTTATTTATTTCTGCTAGCCATTCTGATGTGTGAGGTGATATCTCGCTGTAGTTTTAATTTGCATTTCTCTGATAATTAGTGATGTTGAGTGTTTTTTCATATGTTTGTCAGCCATCTGTGTGTCCTCTTTGCAGAAGTGTTTATTCAGGTCTTTTGCCCATTTTTAAATTGGATTTTTTTCTCTTCCTGGTGTTGAGTTGTATGTGTTTTATGTATTTTGGAAATTAACCTCATATCACATGTATCATTGGAAAATATGTTCTTCCATACAGTGGATTCCCTTTTTTTATTGATGGTTTCTTTAGCTGTACAAAAGCTTTTTAATTTGATGTTGTCCCATTGTTTATTTTTTCCTTTGTTTCTTTTGACCTAGAAGATATATCTGCAAAAATATTGCTTTGTAAGGTGTCTGAAATTTTACTGCCTATGTTTTCTTCTGGAATTTTTATGATTTTGCAGCTTACATTTAAGTCTTTTATTCATTTTGAGTTTGTTCTTCTATATGGTGTAAGTTGGTAGACTAGTTTCAGTTTTTTAGCGTGTACCTGTCCAGTTTTCCTTACACCAGTTATTGAAGAGACTGTCTTTATTCCATTGTATGCTCTTGTCTCTTTTGTCAAATATTAATTGACCATGAAGGCATGGGATTATTTCTAGGTTCTCTGTTTGGTTCCACTGATCTATATGCCTGTTCTTACACCAGTACTAGTCTGTTTTGATTACAGCGGCCTCGTAGTATATATAGTATGATATTAGCTATTGTGATACTTCCAACTTCGTTTTTCTTTCTCAAGATTGCTAAGGCTATTTGGGGTCTTTTTTTGGTTCCACATAAATTTTTGAAATATTTTTTCTAGATCTGTGAAATATGCCATTGGTATTTTAATAGAAATTGCATTAAATCTATAGATTGCTTTGGGTAGCATGGCCATTTTAATGGTGTTCATTCTTTCAATCCATGAACATGGTATATGCTTCCACTTATTTTTATCTTCCTCAGTTTCTTTCTTCAGTGTCCTATAGTTTTCTGAGGAGAGGCCTTTTACCTCCTTGGTTAAATTTATTCTAGGCACCTTATTTTTCTGTCATTGTTGCAATAGTAAGTGGGATTGTTTTCTTAGTTTTTCTTTCTGATAGTTCATTATTGGTGTATAAATATGCCATCAATTTTTGAATATTAATTTTGTATCTTGATACTTTGCCACATTCTTTTATTACATCTAGTAATTTTTTTGTGGAGTCTTTAGGGTTTTCTATGTACAATACCAAGTAATCTGTGAATAATGACAATTTTACTTCCTTCTTTCCAATTTGGATACTTCTTATTTCTTCTTCTTGTCTGATCACAGTGGCTATGACTTCAGTACTATGTTGAATAAGAGTGGTGAAAGTGGACATCCCTGTCTTGTTCCTGGTCTTAAGGGAAACACTTTGTTTTTGCCCTTTGGCTGTAGGTTTTTCATATATGGTCTTTATTATGTTGAGGTATAATCTCTCTGTTCCCACTTGGCTGAGAGTTTTTGTCATAAATGGGTGCTGTATTTATTGAATACTTTTTCTACATCCATTGACATGATCATGTGATTTTTATATTTTATTTTGCTTATGTGATATATCATAATTATTCATTTGTGAATGTTGTACCAACTTTACATCCCTGGGATAAATCCCACTTGATCATGATGTGTGACCTTTTTTTAAAAAAATATATTTTATTGATTATGCTATTACATTTGTTCCATTACCCCCCATTCATTCCCCTCTACCCTGAACACCCTCTGCCACCCACATTCCCCCCCTTTAGTTCATGTCCATGTGTCATGAGTTCTTTAGCTTCTACATTTCCCCTACTATTCTTGCCCTCCCCCTGTCTATTTTCTATCTACCA
>CM052539.1:77880352-77900052 GCA_028533065.1 Trachops cirrhosus
GAGACTTTTGAACTCTATGTAAATTATCTACCTGTTTTGATCTTTTCTGCTAGACAATGAATCCACATTCTATATCTGTTCACCTACCCAATACTACCTAATAAAAAGCCTATTGAGGCGGTGGCTCGGAGCGCTCTCCACTAGAGAGAGTGGCCGGCCGTTCTTATTCCTCCACAGGACTTGGTAATCGGTGTGTATCTTCTCTCGTCTCTTGCGAGCCATCTACAACGTTTGCGGTCACCGCGGGCCGGTGGACTGCAACAGTGTGTTTCCCATTATTCTGCAAGCCAGCCCTGGCTTGTTCACGTGGCTTCAGGGTTCCCAGGGTGCAGCACTGGATGCTACAAGGTGACTTGAGGCCTAGTCTCTGAACTGGCACAACACCATTTCATACGGCCATCCCAGGTTCAAGGTGTGGGGAAGTAGACTATGCCTTTTGAAGGGAGAAGGAGCAAATTCTGTGGCCATTTGCTCACAATAGGAAACAATAAAGCTTAACCGATTTGTTTATGGGTTTAGATGGTCACGTCTCTCTTGGACTGGGCTGAATGCACATGATACCAGAGGCTCTCAATCAGAAATCAATTGGAGTTTTCTTTCCCAATGTCCAAAAGAAATTCATAACTTTTACTTATAAATATCTCTATTTTATTGATTATGCTATTACAGTTGTCCCGTTTCTTCTCCCCTTTATCCTCCTCTGCCCTGCACCATCTCTCCTGCCAGCATTCCTTTAATATCTCTTTTTCATGATCACTCATTGATATGCTCAATAACTGATAATTTTCTTATCAATTTAAACCATATATTTTAATGCCGTCTCTTTTCCACACATACCTGTTAGCTAAGGGTAGGGTGGGGTTAGGAAGAGAGCTAACCGAAAAGGCAGTATGGCCTCCATAGCAACTAGAGACCAAAGTAAGTAACTAGTCAGTTGGTAAGTTGTGTGCCATTATGCATGTTCAGAAAAAGAAGCATTCACTGGGGATTAGATTAGCTAGGGAAGTTTGATTCATGGAGAAGCATTTTTGAAATCTACCTTATTAAGGTTCAACTTACATGTAACAAAATACACACATTTTAAATTTATGGTTTCATGAGCTTTGACAAACATATACACCCAGATAACTGCTATCACAATCAAGATATAAAGTGTTTTTATCACTCCCCCAAAATTATCATCTCATGACCCTTTGCTATCAATTCTCCCCAACAGTGGCCCTAAACAGTCAGAAAGATAAGTCCAAAATCCAAAGACCTCTTTGAAAGAAAGACTACTGAAAAACACTGAAAAAAGCAGATGTTTGACATCTCACAAATAAACACTAATGCTTTACAAGCTTCATATAAACAACTTTGAGTTGCTAAAACTTGTCGGTTGTCAAGACATTAATGTGGAGAAAAGGGAGCCCTTATGCACCGTTGATGGGAGTGGAAACTGGTGCAGCCACTGTACAAAACAGTATGGAAGTTCCTCAGAAAGCTAAAAATAGAACTACCATATGATCCAGCAATTCTACTTTTGGTTATTTACTCAAAGAAAACAAAAACAGTAACTTGAAAAGATATATGCACTCCTATGTTTATTGCAGCATTATTTACAAAAGCCAAGGTATAGCAACAGCCTAAATGTCCATCAATGAATAAATGGATAAAGAAATCATGTATATGTAATGAAATATTAGTCTTAAAGAAGAATGAAACCTTGCCATTCATGACAACATGGGTGGATGTTGAAGGCATTACACAATGTGAAATAAGTCAGAAAGACAAATATATGATCTTTTATATGTGGAATCTAAAAAAACAGACAAACCAAGCTCAAATACAGAGAACAAATTAGTGGTTGCCAGAAGTGGGGAGTTGGAAGTGGAAGAAATGGGTGAACTGTTTTTTTTTTGGGGGGGTTGGTTTAAATAAATCAAATAAAAAAGAAAAGAAAAACATGAAGAGGGAGCTGAATGATAGGTTTTATTTTCCATGCCGGAGAACTAGCTCAGGGTAAAGAGTTTTATCTTGTTGCTCTTGGAGAAAGTCCTCTGGAATCTAGCTGAAATCCTAAGGCAAATGAAAATAGTATGTATGTATCCATTTCTTTTTTACTAACAAGGATGTGATTTGTACCCTACCCCTAACCTAAGGACATGTAAAAAGTTGGGTACTGACATTCTAAGGCTATTTCCATGTTTCCTGTTCTTTACAATTACTACTACACAAAACAGACCTTTTTTACCATCTTTCCAGGCACCAAGCACAACTGTGGTAATACATAGGACACTTTGGAAAGCCTGAGTAAGCTGACGAAACCCAAGATGACTTCAGGGAGCCCCCTCTGTTAGCTCAAGGAAAAGCCCCAAACTGGAATGTTGTGGGGGAAGGCTTTTCTAACCACCTGTTTCCTGATAGGTGGGTTAGAGTTGGTCAGAAAATGAGCACTCCAGGCAGAAAAAGCCTGGAGGCAGAAGAGCACGGTGAGCATACAGTTTTCAGAACTGTGGTAATTTAGTATGCCTGGAGTGCGAAGCGTGTGATGTAAAGCAGAAGAAATGAGGCTGGGGAGGTAGTGCTTTGAATATGTTTCAGGATATATTTCAGGAAGCAGAAGTCTCTTGTGAACAAATATGAAGTCATATGTGCAAGAAAACATTAAGTGTATGTGTAGGGCAGACTTCTGGCAGGCCTGAAGTGGGGACAGACCAAGTCACCCTAGTCTCAGTAAACAGCTTTCCCAGGGAGACTGTATAAATAAGTTGTGGTATAGGCACACCATGGACAGTGAAAATGAGCAAACTGTAGCAATACCACCCACATGGGTGAATCTTTAAAACTATGGGCAACTCACAGAAGAATACATAAGAAAGGCAAAAGGGACCAGTACAAATGAAGGTCCATTCTGAGTCCTGGTAGAAGAATCAAGCAGAGCCATCAGTGGCTGTAGCTTGCTGCACTACTGCACTTCTTCCATTCTAAGATGCACATTTTGTGGCATTTTAATGGGATTGCATGTTCAAATCAATGGACAATTTAATATAGTATGTTTTTCCTCCAAGAAACCTCTTATTAAAACAATGTGTCTTTAAAAATATAACGTAATATTGTGTACACATACACACACAATTGTCCAGACAGTGAAAGCCGCAGAAGATTCTGTCTTAGGAAGGTTGAGAGCATCTGTGGCAAAGAAGTTAACTCAGTTGTCACTTACCAGAAACACAGCTTGAATCTACTATGCAAGTAGATTGCTCATAGAATAAGTAAAGGTAATGCATTTTCATTTGCAACCTGATTGATGGGTGTGAATATATACATATTGCTAATATGGCAATTCTCTTAGTTCCTGTGCTACCTGGATATAGTAGTAATGTAAAGAACTCTCTTTGTTTCTGTTTCATTGCCTATAAATGTAACCAATTTGAAAAAACAGAATACTATGAAAAATTACATTGTCAACGAATGAGGTTTGAGGTTTTGTGTAGGAATAAAATTGGATGCACAGCTGCAGTGACAACAAAACATTCTGGAGTAGTGACCTAAATTGAGGACCCTGTTCCAGAACATAAATTAACATACTGCTCCTTTCACTGATAAAGGCTTGGTATAAAAAGCCTATCAACGGAACTACACAGTGTGCTTAGTGACTTAGTAAAGATTATAAATTATATAAAGGCTAATGCAGTAATTTGAGATTGTTCTTTTTATTATGTGCTATCATAGAAGACAAGGATAAATGACACCCGCGATTACATGCTGAGATGTGATGGTTGTCTATGGGAAAGTTCTCCTGAGAGCATTTGAACTTAGCATTGCTGCAAGAAACCACTTCAGTTCCATCTTTTTAAAGATATACACTGGCTAGCTTGAGTTCTTAATTTTTTATATAGTCAGGAGAATTTTTCCATGAAAGGCAGGAATGCAACCTGTTTTTCCTGACAGATAAAACTGAAGGCAAAAACAAAAGTTAGACGCTTAGAAGAACAAGATTTCTACAGACCGTTATTTCACGTTCCACAATTTAACAGCACGTGCCAGTGAAGTGGATGATTGTTCGGATGTTGCACATCTGCAGAAAGTTATCAAGCTGTTATGAGTTTGCTAGAATGTTTGAATTGATTTGCCATTAAAAGAATGTCTACATTTAACAGATTCTTAGATATGGAATCACTTTTTTTAATCAAACAATGGTTTAAATTTTAATATAAACAACATTATTCTAACTAGCAATTAATGAAGAATTTAAAGTGACTCTTGAAAATACAGCATCACTTGCTTTATTTTGGACAAAACTTAAAAATGAATATTCCGAGCATACCAATATTACTTTAAAACCTCCATTTGCAGGGTAATTCCATGCAACCCTAGTTCTTTCTTACCAATGATATTAACACCAGACCTGGCAGCAGTTTAGGTGGACATCATTCCCTGTGAGTAGCGTTGCTGTTAATCCAGCCTGGATTAGGTAGGTGAGAAAGAAACAAGCTCATTTGTCACTCTAAAAATTTAAGAATATTAATATACATGGTGTTTATTTCAACTATGCATGTGAAATGGTCTAATCTAGAGAATTACTAATTCACTCACAATTTCGATTACAATTGAAGAACAAAAAATTGAGTTATAAATCCATATTCATCTTAAATGTACATTTTTAATAAACAACAGTTTTTAAACATTATTTTCTACTTCCCTTTTCTGTTTGTTCTGAAGCTATTTATGGAAATTTAAATTTATGTTCATTGAATCAGATAATGAAAAATTTGAGCTTATAGTTTTGTTTTTTCTTTTTATTTCTACTAATTTAATGTACTATAACTTGTAAAAACTATTGGGCCACAATGGATTACAGAACTGTCCGTTTATCACACATGGTTTGAAAACCTCTGTTTTACAATATACTTTCCAGATAATTATTCAGTTTTGACTTGAACCCTTCTAGTAAGGAGGAGTTCATTAGCTTTCCAGGAAGCTAGCTCCATTATTAGGCAGTTCTGATTATTAGAAACTTTTTCTTTATATTGAGTAGCAATTAATCTTTTTATGGTTTATAATCCTCAGACTTGACCCTGCCCCTGGAACCAAACAAAATAAATTTACTCCCTCTCACATATGACAGCTTGTCAGATATTTTCCAACAATTGTCACATCCCTCTTTATTTTTCTTTAAGTTCTACTTTTTCTGATAATCAGTATGGCATGGTTTCCACAACCTCCCTGTACTGGTTCCCCTCTTCTGAATATACTTTTTAAATAATGTCTTTCTTAAAACATGTCACCCTGAACTGAACTGAACATAAGTTTCTTGTTCTGGACAATATACTTCTGCTAATGGCGCAAATAATACATGAAGTGTTTTAGCTGTCATGTCACTCAGCTGAGTTGTACTGAGTCATAATTTCTCAGGAAGGAATCAGGATATCAAAATAGTCTCCGAATCCAGCTTATTCCTTGTGTATCCTTGCGTAAACACATTCTCCCACTCTTCTGATTCCTTTTAGGGAAAAAAGAAAAAAGTTTATTTCTGTTGCTGCCCTCACTGATTTTTAATTTTACCACTTGAAGATTAGCAACACAGCCGGTAATGTAATCAAAGACGGCCCTAAGCTGGGATGTCATATTTAGAAGCTCATTCCAGCCGAAGAGCAGAGGGCAGAGGGTCACTGGCACAGGAGCAGGAGGAAAAGGCGGGCGAACTGCTCAGTGACTGGTGTAGTCATTCAGAGGACAAATGACAATGGTGTGGAGCAGAGAAGCAGAAAAGGAGACTGAGAGAAGGGAACACATTCAGAGTTATGTAGGGAGTAAAATTAATAGGACTTCGTAACTAATTTTTATGGGAGTGACGGTAATGAATGAAAAAGGGGGAGGAAGCAGCTCTTGATCTCCAGAAGCCGATGTGGCATTCACAGCTAGACCACGTTATTTTCACACTGGGCATAAAAATCTCTCAGAATACCAATGTCAGAAAAGATTATTCTGCAATTATAATAACAGGACACAAAACGAGTTTACCTCATAATTTTTTCAAATGTAATAAAACCTATCATTTTATTTTGTAACTTTATTTTTATTGTTTACATTATTACAGATGCTTTTGCCCACCTCCATCCAACCCTGGCCCCCCATTCCTCAGGCTATCGCCACACAGTTGTCTGAGAACATCACCATTTCGTCTAAGCGCAGACAAAACCAGGTTCGCTCTGCCATCTACGAAGTGTCAAATACCCCCTCTTGTGACTATATGCCCCTCTTGCCAATTATATTGTTATCCTTGCTCTGGACTGTCCTTAGTAGATAAGATGTACTGAGGTCCCAATCATAAAATGCTCCTTTGTGACAACAGCCAATCTACAGCAGACCTCTGCTTCTCAGTCCCTCTCTCAAAGCACTCAGCCAAATTCCATAATCCTCTAAATTCTTTCTCACACTCTCATACTGAGTCTCGCGGCTGCCTGGGCTGTGCATTCTCCTTCAGTGCAATGAGTAATAAACTCAGCTTCAGCTGGAGGTGTGCTCCTGGGGATCTTGGGCTGAAGGGCATCGATGTGAAGAACGACCCCAGAGTTCCTTGCTTGGACAATCATGTGGTGGTAGTACCAGTACTGGAAATACAGAGTGAGCATTAGATGAGAGGAAGGAAATGTCTGGGTCAAACCAGTGGACATACCCAATAGGCAATAGTACAGGTTTTTGGCTCTGGAGCTTCAAAAAGATGTCTGTACTGAATCTATCTAATTTGTACCCATACAAAAATATACTCAGAACTATATATTTGAGAGCCATTGTTTATATAATAATTGAAACTATGGGATTAACTGAAATCACCAGGGCGGGAATCGAATGAGGAAAGAGTTGAGGGCAGAACCCTGAGGAACACCTGTATTTGTGAGGTGGGCAGAAAACAAGATACCCAGAAAATACTTTTAGAAGGCACTGGCATTAAGGAAAGAAGAGACTCTGAAGTAGAAAAAGACCCAAAGTTAGAGGAGAGAGTTTCAAGAGGGAGAATGAGACCAATAGTTTTATACACTGCAAAGAAGTCAAGTAAGATAAGGACCTTTCAAGCTGTTTGACACATCCCCCATCAGTTTTTGAGCACCTGTTTACTCTGGCTCATTCAGGATCTTCTTACACTAACCCTCCTCTAGCAGGAATCAGCCATTTCTCTAAGGACTCCTTTTTGCTTTCAGTGGCAAATGGTATTTAGAAACCAAGATCTGATGTTCCACTTTTATGAAGGTTGTCTGTCAAGGGTTGTGGCTAGGTAGTGGTCACACAGGGGAATGGAAGGACAGAGAGAGGGGAGAAGTTGGCTTAGGTAAAGATAAACAAAGCAGAGTTCTGATTATCAGAGCTGAAGCTGAAGGCCAGAGCAGGTTAAAGATGATTTGATTTGACCTTGAGACCCAGAGTGACCTGTAGAACTCCGAAGGTTTCCCTAAGGCTCTGGATTCATTTCAGGAATCTGGGCAGAGTTCTGCCTTTCAATAGGCATTAAATGGTCTCAGAAGGGAGAGAAGCCATCTGTCAAGGCTGGGCACCAAGTGAAGCCTGAGGCCACCTGTGAAATGTGTGGGATCACCTACCTGTGCCAAGCATTTTATCCTG
This sequence comes from Trachops cirrhosus, assembly GCA_028533065.1. Lineage (NCBI taxonomy): Eukaryota > Metazoa > Chordata > Mammalia > Chiroptera > Phyllostomidae > Trachops > Trachops cirrhosus. The sequence goes on from CM052539.1 coordinate 77,887,955, forward strand.
GCATGTGGACTTTAGCATTGCAATTGTCACTCTGCTTATTAACATAATAGTTATATTTATGGGCTTTAATAGTCTTTATTATGTTTGGTGTTAATATATTTGGTTTTGTTGGCTTAGTGTTTCAACCCTCTTTCTTCTGGAAAATGCCCATTTGTTACTACAAACAGATCTTGTGGGGAGTCCCAACTCCCGGCCATAGTTAATGGGACTAGAGAGATGAGTAACCACACCAGGTAGGGTTGATTGAAATACAGTGTTTTGGTCCTGAGTGAGCACATGACCTAAGTTAGGCCAGTGAGAATCCTTCCTCATGGCTTGAAAAAGTGAAGCTGGGCAAAGAGGCTTACTCCCTCTCTAAGACAAGTGAAGAGGTGGGACATTTGATTTGTTTGTGGCATCATTCCTAAGAAGAAAGCCAGCTGGAGAGAAGCAGAGATAAGAGATGAAAGAAGACTCCAGGTGGTGTTTGAGCCTCTGACTCCTCATCCATGAGGCCCAGGTGTGCCCCGCCTACTGGGAACACCAGCCTTCCAACAGCGATCCTCTTCGCTCTGCTGGTTTGACTTGGGTTTCAGTTCAGTCCTTTTCACAGAAAGAGAGAGACCTCACTCCTATGGTGACTTCACATAAATCTGGTTTTAATTTAGGTTGTCAGAAGCTAACTTCATTTTGAGAAGCATCTCATACATCTCACCCAAAATGGTAAGAAATAAAGTGAATATAAATGGTTGTTGAGTTTTTCCTAATAAAAGCAGCAGTTGTTCAAAATGACTTTTTTCTATCTATGTCTAATATTAGCACATCGATCCAGGTACTCGCACTGTTTCCATTCCTCACCTCCCGGGGCACACTGCTGCACTGAAGGTGTACTATCTTGTCCGTTTATTAAATGCTTCCTTTCTAAAGCAACATGAAATAAATCATTTGTAAGATAAAGTGTGTATGTTTTCTTATCTTTCTTCCTTTAGTTACTAACAACTTCCTAAGTGCCTACTCAAGCTTACACTTTCTCTTACGGAGAGTTTTTTAAAGAGGTTTTACTGTCCCTATTTACCGTTTTAGCTTTTCCTCCCCTTAAGGCTAAGTAGAAACCCTAATCCTGTGTGTGCCCAGACATTCACTCAGTTAAAGGACAGCTAATCAAACTGGTTATTAGCTTTATTCTTTAAAAAGAATCTGGGTTTTGTTCAAGGCTTATAAACATTCAATGCAGTGTTGATCACTGTGTCCACCCCTCCTGACAGAATCAGCCTCCCATTTCCTTCTGGGGCTTCACCCTTTCCCCACTGTCACTCTGAGAGGTCTCGGTGACATTCTAATCCCCACATCAAGAGGATCCATGACCCAGCCCCCAGCCAACTACATGCGTGTTCCTGAGGTGGGTACATGACCAAACAGTACAGCCAGAGCACATTTCAAGATGTTTATGAGTGCCACTGGCAGATATGTCTTTCCTTTCCACTTAATATGAACTTAAGGGACTATGCAGCTGGCCTTCCTGCAGCCATTTTATGGTCATGAGGCAATGCTTGTCCAACTGAGAATGGAGTCGGCCCAATAATGGAGAGCTGAGAGAGGAAGAAAAAGGAACCAGGTCCTAGTTACTTGAACTAAATATTATTTTTTGCTTAAGCCCATTAGTATTGATCTTTCTGTTACTTATAAACAAAAGGTTTTAACTGATGTAATAATGATCATTGAAAATTCAGTTGAACATGATGAAAAATTGTATACATACATATATATCTGATTATTTTAAAGAGCAAGATCTGAGAAACAAATGAAAACTCAGAATCTATTGGCCATGTTAGCTTGTCCTATATGCCAAAGTTACTTGTCAAGAAAAGAGACTAAAGCATAAGAAACTAGGTTCTTGTTTATTCTAAAAATCTGACAAATTGCTTGGGATATCCTGAGTCTAAGATTTAGCCCAGGCCCTTAACAATGCACTATAATGAGAATAGTTTTTCTCAGTAGTGACCAGGAGATGCCAGAAAGCCAGTTTTCAGAGAGATATATTCATTCATAGGCTTATAGAAGTTTTGATATGCAGGAGTTAAAAATCACCCACCATACTCACTAATGCAGGGAAGTGAACTCATGCCATTTTCAACAATAAGTGCAATTAACATGTTTTAGGTTAATACTTGATTAAAAATTAAAATGCATGAAAACAATGGCTTTCCAATCCTTTTTATTAACAGAGATTCTACAATACAAGGAAATTTTACCATGGCTGGGCCTTCATAGTCTTGAGGAACATAGAAACTTAACAAACAACCCCTACCTCTTTCTCTCCATCCTATGACTCGTATGGAGGGACAAATCTTTTTTTTTTCCAAAGTAACCTTTGAGGAATGTCATACATTTTTATTCAAATAGTTGGAAGGAAGGATGTGGAGTAGGAAATGGAAAAACTTGAGAGCTGGCAGATTTTTACTTGGATCCTAGCTTTGTTCATAACTGTGAGCTGCGAAATGTCAGCTCCTTGAGGGCGTGGCCCAGATCTATCTTAATTCATTGACATGTACTCCATGCCAAGTACTTTGGCACATACACTATGTGCTCAATAGATTTCTGTTCAATAAGTGAATACATGGATTTTGCATGACTTTTATAACCTTTTTAAGTTAGGCTGAATGATACTACAACCACCAAAGTGCCTGGACACAATAAAGGTTTATTTCTCACCCCTGTTGCAGTTTAATGCAGGTCAGTGAATGGGGGAAAACCATCTCTGCTCTACAAAGTCATTGAGGCATCCAGGCTCCCGCAAAATGGTGGCTTCACTGTTCCCTGAGACCTTGGGCTCATTCACTGGATCCTGTGTGTCTGGAAAGCAGGTAAAGGAGAAAAGAGAAATCTGGCAAACAATGGATTGTATATGCAAGTTTAGAGTGGCCACATTCCATTGGCCAGATCTCTGCCAGCCCACCCCTCCAACTACAAGAGAGCTAGGAGCTGTGATCTAGTGTCATGCCTCGAAGGAGAGACACTCCAACACTGGAGAGAATTAGCTTCTTCTGCTTCACCTTTTGAGTCCAATTTCTTCTTCTGAATAGAATTAATAATTGCTTCATGCCAGCACTTTATGAGAACTTGTATACATACTGAGGCAATAAACATGAAAGTAAAGAGCTAATCAAATGTTAGTTAGGAATGTGCCCGGGTAATATGGCCCCTTTACCTCCACATTTAATCTGTGAAATGTGTACACTGAAATGGCCTCCAAGAATCCTTTCTGGCTCTAAAACATTTCAATTCTGTGGTTCTTTTAAATGTTCAGCAAGCAAGTACCTTTCCGACTTTGTATTAGTGTCTAGGTCGAATCCTCTAGGACCCTACAGCTGAGTCTGCACACCAATCCTCGAGTCCCCAGAACCTTTTTCATTACTGTAATATTGCCCATGCTCTTCTTGAGACATAACCTGACTCTATCTTACCTCATTTTAATTCTGTTCATTTCAGTTGGGTAAAAGATAATTTTTGCCCTCCTCTTGCATCTACCAGTCCAGCCTGCTAGATTTCTTAATTTCAGAAGAAAACTGTAGATGTGGGGAAGAGAACCTAAGAGGTATTTGACAGATTTAAAATAATAAAAACAAACATGACCATTTTAATCCTACCTTGAAAGATTCTCCCTCATGGAAGTGTGGCACAATCTATCCCCTGTGTCTGTGGGTTCCTTGGTTCCTTTACCACAGTTTCTTGGACTTTTTCTCCAGTTAAATTCCCTTTGCAGTCCATCAACAACTGTTTTGCACAATTCCTCGGGGAGACAGGCCAAGGGAAGGTCTGCATTCTCCTGCAGTATGGGGAGGTGAGGGGTTCACGTGCACTGATGCTCAGGGGTATTCCGGCTTCTGAGTCACTGACAAACAACGGTGGGACCTGTACACCTACTTCCATGTGGCCCCTTATCCTCCACGCCACAGCCAGGTGGCTCTTTTCACATTGCAAATCTGATGTCATTCCCATGCTTAACACACTTTACTGTGTGTAGTGTAAACACAACTTTGCTATATATTATACAAATAATACAATGCACATGTCTTCAGAACAGCTGGAGGAGTTTTAGTGAGTGGATGTGCCTGTGAAACCACAACCCCAAACAAGATAGAGAAGATTTCTGTCACCTCAGAAAGCTCCCTGCTGCCCTTTTGCAGTCACTTTGTGCCCTGCCTGGCCCCCACACCTGGAAGCAGCCACTTTCTTTTTCTTTTTCTTTTTTTTTTAATTTCAAGAGTCCATTTATTAAAGCTGGGACAGTGAAACAAGGAAGGGCTTAGGACAGAAGGAGCAACAGGAGAGAGCCTGGGCGGGGCTGCTCTGGCTCTAGAAATGTTATGGGAAAGAAGTGGGCCACAGTGGGGCTGCTGAAAGCTCACTGGAGAGTCAGAGAAAAGGGGGCCTTGGGGACAGGTTCGGGGGCTTAGTACGGGGCGAGCTGCTGCTGCCCAGTGCTCCCTTGGTTGCAAGTCTCGTGCGGACCCTTAGAGTTTAGGAGAAAGTTCATGCTTGAGAGGGAAGAAGAGGGGGAAGGGAAAGGCACAGGTGTGCCCCCTGGAGGGTGAACACCCTCTTTCTGATTTTTATCACCATGAATTAGTTTTGCCTGTTTTTGAATTTCATACAAATACGGTCACACAGCAGGGATCTTTTGGTGACTGGCTATTTTTACTCAACATAATCTTTCTGAGAGTATTCCATGTTGATGTGTATTCATTCCTTTCAATTGAGTATGAATATACCACAATTTATTTATGCATTTTCTTATTGAAGGACATTTTGATTGTTTCCAGTTTTAGGCTATTTTAAGGCTGTTGTGAATGTTCATATTACTTCTTGTGGGGATGTACGCTTTCATTTCTCTTGGGTAAATACCTAAGAGTGTACTTGTCAAGTAACAGCGGCTTTCACAGCCTACACGCCCACGTAGGAGGAAGACCAAACTCTGCATGGCCCTGGTCACATCTCTGGGGTGGTCCCTCACACTCCCCCCTTACCCTCACTCTCTGAACTCCAGCCCTTCTGTAAGTGTTCTTCCCTCTGCCAGAACCCTCCTTTGCAGCTCCCCCCTCACACCTAACCACCAGCAGCAGCTGCCTGCCTTGCCTGTGAAGGTAAAATCCCTTATAATAGGCTTGCACAGCTGTGTTTCCAATGCCCCAGCATGGACCAACACTGCACTTGTTTTTTTAAATCAGGGAGACTCTGGTTTTTATTGATTTTATTTATTTATCTGTAGAGGGGAAGGGAAGGAGAGAGGGAGAGAAATATTAATGTATGGTTGCTTCCTGTGCATTCCCTGCTGGGAACTGGCCTGCAACCCAGGCATGTGCCCTGATTGGGAATCAAACCACGATCTCTTGGTTCACAGGTCCACGCTTAATCCACTAAGCTACACCAGCCAGGGCCAACACTGCACTTTTATATTTATGGGCATGAGGACTGGTTTAATGCTTGCCTCTCACTCAGCAGCAAGCTCCATGCAGGTAGGTTGTCTGTCTGTTTTATCCACATGGTGGCAAGCCTAGCTTCTGGCACACACTAAGCATGCAGTATGTTGTTGTTGGATAAATGAACAACGCTGTTCCTCGCCCCTCCACAGATTCTGTTCTCCACTTGAGTAAAATCTCTTTCCAAAGAATAAACTCTGTCCTTACCATGCATGGGTTTCTCTTGGGCCTGGACTCAGTTGGAGGGGAAAATCCCAGGCCAGCAGTTATTCTCAGGCTGCCTCTCTTCCAGAAAAGAGAAAAGCTGAATTTCAATCTTACTAGCTCTTGTCCTAAGAAGATCATTATATGAACAAAATTCCCACTAAAAGTGCTTCTAATTCAAATAAGACAATGAGGCAATGAAGTTAGCAAATAGTCCACCTTGGACTAGGCCAAAGACTGGATCCTGGTTTTGTTTGTTTTTCTTAATTTTTCTTCTTGAGCAACAAGACCTTGGGGCATCCTCAAGGTGCACTGGCTTTCTTGGAAAGCAGAATTTTTTCTTAGTAGAGAGTCAGGGAATGAAGTTCCAGGAAAAAAAAAAAAAGCTAGAGGATAAAATGCTATGCAGTAAAACCTGCTTCTGTGTTGAAATGCACCTCCGTGAGGCATTTTCCCCACTTGACTGGCCAGAGCGCAGGTGCTGGTGAGCTGAGAAGGCTCATTTACTCACTGTGCTCTCACTGTGCCTGAGACTGTTTGGGAACGTGTTTAGCTATACACCCTCCTCCCACCCCCAGTCCCCACAGCATGGTGATGGAGATGATTACTGTGTTCTTGCATACCTTCACATGGCTTTGTATTTTCATGGATGATTTCCTTCCCGGGTTGACTTCTTGTCGGCTGGGAGCAGTAATGATGTGTAGACGAGTGTGTGGATGTTCCTTCTTCTTTAAGTGTTTTGCCTTTGCAAAAAGAATGCAGAAATGTTGTCCTCATCAGGTGAGTGTAGTGTGTACATAAGTGTTCAAGAAAGCAATGTTCATTTCATCACCACCAGATTACTTTTATTGTCATCAGAAAATGAAGTTATTTTAGGACTCAGCAAACCTCCACAGAAGGAACAGAGTATAGTCTTTAAACAGGGATGATGATTCTTCACCTGACGAGGATGTGAGGAGGCCCAGGTGATAATATGTGTTAGGAAGTTTGCCAGAATATTTATTAAGACACTTAAAAGTGTTCATACACTTTGATTTAGTAATTCACTCCTAGCTATCTGCCCTGAGAAATGAATCATGGATCTACACAAGAATATAATACAAGGAAGGTCACTGCTACGTTATTTACAATAGGAAGAAATTGGAAATGGTCCAAACTTTTAACAAAAGAGAATGAATGCCTAATAAATTCTCAAGACTGCTTGTCATAAAATATTATGATATTTAAAATGTTTACAAAAATTACTTAATAACATGAAAAATTTTCCTAATGAACAAAGCACCTAGAATAGGGTCTGAAATATTGTAAGCACTCAGTAAATATTTGTTCAGTCAAAACATGAATAGATTACTTTTATAACTAGAAAAAAATGATTTAACAATCTCCCAGAAAGACAAAGGATAACATTTTTTAAAAGAGTTAATACTTCTGGAAAGGTATTTTACAAGGGGAAAAGGAAATGAAAATAATTCTCTCCTACCCCACCCACCCCCAAAAAAACTTTAAAAATTTGATCTTGAACAAAGGCCAATGGAAGATCTCTTTTCCAGGATATTTTAGATGAACTCAGAGTCCATGTGCAGTATGGGCTGCTTTCCTCTAAAATGAGATTCTGTTAATGTAAGAATTCTCCAGCACTGTTTTTGGGAGCTAAAATTTTTACTGAGAAGTTGGTTTGAGGGTCTTTTCTCACTTAAAGGAATTTTGCCCTTTTACTTTTTTGTTAGGCGAAGAGTTGGAAATATTTCTACCTCATTAAACAGTATCAGTTCCAAAGACCCAGACAGAGCACCTGCCATGTAATCCCCATCCCTGCCCTTGTCCTCTGAAGACTGGCAGCTGCAGGCTCCCTTGAAAGTGTTGGCCTGGTACATTTGAGTTCATTTTTAAAAACTGGCTTCTCGCCAATCTTCACTTCAGTTTCTTGTACATAAATAGAAAATTCAACTGAACCAGATATAGGAGATGGGGGGAATGGGGGGAACAGCAAGAAGAGGTACAGAGAGAAAACCAACAAAGAGAGATGGGTTGGAAGCCATACTCTGAGCTCATGTAATAAGTAGAAGCTAGGAGTCCACCTACAATAGGAGGGCTCCCAAACTGCAGTCAGGACAGAGCTGTGGAGGTCCGGCTGGCCCTTGGGATATGTGGGTTCCGAAGCAAATGCCACTGCGTCATTGTGTGGGAAGACCCAGCTTTGGGAGTTGGAGGGAAGTGTTATGATTTTGGAAAACCTCAACTATGGTACATTTACACAATGGAATACTATGCAGCCGAACGAAAGAAGGAGCTCATACCCTTTGCAACAGCATGGATGGAGCTGAAAAGCATTATGCTAAGCGAAATAAGCCAGGCAGTGAAAGACAAATACCATATGAGCTTGCCTTTAACAGGAACCTAAACAACAAAACAAAGAAACAAGTAAAATATAACAAAAGACACTGAAATAGAGGACAGGTTGTCAGGGCCCAGAGGGGAGAGGGGAGGGAATTTCAGGGGAGAAGGGAAGGGTTTACAGGAACAAATATAGAGGACACATGGACAAAACTAGGGGGGTTGGAAATGGGAGGGAGGAGGGGAGGGATGGGTGGGTGGTCTGGAATGGGAATAAAGAATAGAAACTGTACTGAATAATCTAAAATAAAAAAAATTAAAAATAAATAAATAAAAACATCCAGACACCACCCCCCCCAAAAAAAAGAAAACCTCTGTAAGAAAACAATACAACTTTAGGATAAAAATGCTATAACAAGGAGACACATTAGTGCTTAAGAAACGTGAATACATCCACTAACCCCTATATGTGCACCCCCGAGCAAACCTGGCTTTGGCCAGGCCCATCCCATCCAAGGCCCCTCCAGAGCTCGCTGACACGAGGGAGACTGCAGTGGAAGGGAACTCAGAGAGCAGAAACAGGTCTCACCTGTCTGTGGTCAAAATGCCTGAGTTATGCAAATTTAACAAAAACATGTGTTCTTGTGCACACATTGTTAGGACTTCTCCTAGGGCCTTTACCAGTTAGGGGCCTTGAAACTTAAGTTTTGTCAACTTTGAGATAAACCGCCCTCTGACCAGGCCTACCCCTTGCATTTTTCTGCAGATTAAATCAAACTAAAGCTAAAGGCAGCCAGTGGGATTAGTGCTGTAGAAGGCAGAAACTAGAAAGGTCACACTGGGGACTCATCACACATTGTACATTCCTATTCCTTTTGCGAATGTTGAGTTCTAAGCTGGGAGATGACCAAGGACATGTTAGGTCTTCCAGAAAATAAAAGAGCCTTGGGGCTGAAAATTAGGCCTTCCGATGTAAACATTTGCACAAACTGGGAACCCAGTGGAGAAGAGAACATGACTTAGGAGGGCAGAGGAACTACTTGGAGGTGAGAGAGCTGGAAGACAGTGCCTTCTCCAGGCACCTAAGTTTGGGATCTACAAGGAATGTTCTCAACTGGGCACGCATTGCTAGCTTTGCAGTTCCTCCCAGCCAGCAAATGGGGAACTTGTCCCATGTTCCTCAGTAGAGAGGGCTTCTTGTATGACAAACAGAAACAAGAGCCAAGGTTGTCTTTGGGTGGTTTAATGAACCTTAGGTACCGGGGCCAGCCACGTGACTGGGAGTGAGTGGTTGATGGAGGGTGGGTAGAGGACACTCTTCCTGCTCCGGGAATCCCTGGTGCGGCAACAACAGAACCAGTGAGAGCATTAAGTGGGTACTGGCACAGGATGGATAAAGGGGAGGCAAGGAGAACCCTTGAATGAAATATAAGATCAAACCATTTAGGTAAATTAAACATACAAGTTTATCAAATGTTGCATATTATGTAAGAATGCATAGTAACAAAAGGAGACAAATTAAATACAGTAGAAGGGCTGTCTATGAGAGAGGGTTAGGAGTAAGAATGAGCTAGAAGGGAAGACATTACTCACTGACGTAAGCCCATAATAAACAAGAGAGGGGCCATGAAATCAAATGACCAAAGCACTCCAACGGCAAAGGGGGAATGTCCACTTTTTGTGAAGTGGGGAGGTTCCCAGTAATAACGCTGGGTGGGATCTGCGTAGGGCAGTTTCAGACTCTCAGTGGTCCCCGGATTGTGAGTCTTCAGGAAACAAGGGCTGCACTCGTATAAGAGAAAGAATAGTTTAAAAACAGCTTCGCAGTTTTGGAGGGAAAATGATATATGCTTTTGTTCTTTAAAAAATGCAGACAGTATACATTATTAAATGAGTTTAATCTGTGTGAAGTACTTAAAAGAATGCCTGACACAAAACAATCCCTCAATAAATGTAACAAAAAATAACCTAAGATTTTATCACCCAGAGAGAACCACAATTGAGATTTTGGTAAATGTGCTTTCTAAGAAATAGATCAATTTACTTATTCAATTGTGCATACATGAGATCAAATTCTACTAATGTTCTGAAACCTGCTTTTTTTCACACAACATGATATTGTAAAGATCATTTCACATCTAGGAATATAGACCATCCTCACTCATTCTAACGCCTAGAATGTATTCCATTGTACAGATGTACAGACATACCTCATTTTATTACACTTACCTTTTCTGAGCTTCACAGTTGTTTTTTTGCACAAATTAAAGGCAAGACCCTCCACCAGCAAAAAGTTTAGGGCTTGCTTTATTTGACCCTCGCTTCGTTGCAGCGGTCTGGAACCAAGCTCACAGTGCCTCCCAGCTTTGCCTTGCCGTACTGAGCCTGCCCCCAACTGATGGGCACTGAAGCTGTTTCCAGTTTTCTTCATACATAACATCGCTGGAACACCTACATATACCCACAGTTTTCCTTTGTTTGAATATCCCCTAGGGTGAGCTTTTCAAAGAAGAAATGTGGGGTCAAAGAGTATGCACATTTGATATTTTGATACTGCCAAATGGCCCTACAGAAAAGGTTTTGGTATCTGTGCCCTCACCAAAGGTGTATGCATGTTCTGTTAGCTCGTCACAGAACTGGGTGTGGCTCTTTTCAGTTTTTGCACGACTGCTGGGTGAGAAGTAGCTTATTGTCCATTGTATTTGCTTTTTTAATACTTGCTTTTTAAATATTAGTGTGATGAGCCCTGGCTGGTATAGCTCATTGGACTGAGCTCGGGCTGTGACCCAAAGAGTTACCGGTTCGATTCCCAGTCAGCACATATGCCAGGTCCTCAGTGGGGGCCATGTGAGAAGCAACCACACATTGATGTTTCTTTCCCTCTCTTTCTCCCTCCCTTTCCCTCTCTCTAAATAAATAAATAAAATAAAATAAATTAGTGTGTGATGATTAATTTTATATGTCAACTTGACTAGTCCATGGTGCCCAGTTTTTGGTGAAACACCGGTCTAGATGCTGCTGTGAAGATACACACACACATATTTAGATGAAATTAACACTGAAATCAATATATTTTACCAGAGAAATACAAATACCATAGGATTTCCCTCATATGTGGAATCTAATGAACACACTGAACTAACATGTCAAATAGAGACAGACTGATAGACAGAGAGCAGGCTGACAGCTCTGGGCAGGGATAGGGAGGGGGTGGAGGGATGGAGCGAAAAGGAAAAAGGACTCACGGTCATGGAGAGCAGTGTTGTGATTGTCGGGGGAGGGGTGGATGTGGAAGAGGACATAAGGGGGATGCATGGTAATGGAAAAAATACAATAAAGGAAACATTTAAGTAAATAAATAAATTGGTATGTTTTGAGGAAAACAGATTACCTTCCATAACATGGGTGGGCCTCATCCAATCGGTTGAAGACCTTAAGAGAAAAGACCGAGGTCAACTTTCCTGGATCTCCAGCCTACTGGCCGCCTCTGAATATTTTGGAACCGCCTGTCGCAACAATGCACGATCCAATTCCTTAAAGTAAAGCTCAATCTCTATATAAACACACATCCTAATGGTTTTATTCCCCTGGAGAACCCTGACTAATATAATTAGTGAAATTGCCCAGCTCAAGTGTTTACTGGCCATCTGTATTCTGTTCTCTTCATTTTAAAATTTCTTTCCTTTTGTTTTTCTTTCTTTTTTTCCTTCATAAAAATTATCTCCTTGCCCTGTGCCTGGGTCATTTTTTAGCCCCTCTGCTAATGCCTGATGTGAGGTAGTGTGACCTGCAGACCTCCAAAGTGAGGAACTCTGGTCTATACTCTGCAATTTTTTTTTCATTTTGTTTTTTTTAATATTTTATTGATTATGCTATTACAGCTGTCCCATTGCCCCCCTTCCATCCCCCTCCACTCTGCACACGCTCTCCCACCCACATTACCCCCTCTAGTTCATGTCCATGTGTCATAAGTTCTTTAGCTTCTACATTTCCCATACTATTCTTGTCCTCCCCCTATTTTCTATCTACCTTCATTGCTACTTATTCTTCGTATCTTTCCCCCACTCTCCTCCTCCCACTCCCCTGTTGCTAACCCTCCAT
>CM052539.1:77900552-77955836 GCA_028533065.1 Trachops cirrhosus
TCCTTCTGGTCCACTCCACCGACGTGAGACTCAGCTTTCTTTCCATCACTATTGGTTCCTTTTGTATTTTTCTTCATTTCACTGATTGTAGCCTTCATTTTTTCATCTAATTTACGACCAAAATCAACTAATTCTGTGAGCATCCTGATCACCAGTGCTTTGAACTGTGCATCTGATAGGTTGGTTATCTCTAGGTCAGTTAAAAGGATGAGTTCTGGGGCTTTCAATTGTTCTTCTGTTTGAGCCATCCCTCTCTCTCTCTCTCTCTCTCTTTTTCTTTTTGCTCTTGTCACGCCTGTTACGTATAAGGGGCGGAGCCTTAGGTGTTCACCAGGGTGGGGCAACCCAGTCCCTGGGTTGTGAGGCTGTATGTGGGGGCTGGGTCTGGGAGGGAACAATGGCGCTTGCTGCACTCTGCTGATTTCAGATCCTTCCACCGCTTCCCCCAAGCAAACAGGGCCTTTCTGGTGCTGATCATGTGTGGGTGGGCTTGTGCACCCCATGGTTCTCTCTAACACACTCTCCTGTGAGGCTGGGAGTCTCTCCCTGCACCTCAACCCCCACAGGTGTTTTCAGTCAGTGCCCCGAGGCTCTATTTCCCAGCGCTGGGATCCTGGGTTGCACGCAGTGCCTTGCTTCACAATTGCTGCCTTGCTGGGTCTGCTGGTTGCCACCCCTCAGCTGGGGTTTGCCCGCTGCTGCTTGTGCACCCAGGGTCTGCCTGCTGCAGTCTTACTTGCCGGGTCCTAACACTGTTTGTGCCGTGTGACCCCTCTCCGCCCAGCTGCCCGACTCCGCCCCTCCTACCGGTCTGGATGGACGTATCTATTTTAACTCCTCAGTTGTCCAACTTCCATACAGTTCAATTTTCTGTCAGTTCTGGTTGTTATTCTGTTTCTAAATTGTTGTTGTCCCTATCTTGGTTGTGCGAGGAGGCACAGTGTGTCTACCTATGCCTCCATCTTGGCCAGAAGTCCTACTCTGCAATTTTTTGACTAGGTGCTTGTACTACAAGTGAGGTTAGGCAAAAGATAGACTAAATAAATAAAGCCAAGTAATCGAGACTGCTGCTTAGTTAAGGGAAGTTATTTTATTTTAAGATTTTTATTTATTTTTAGAGAGAGGGGAAGGGAGGGAGGAACGGGGGGGAGTGAAACATCAATGTGTGGTTGCCTCTCGTGCACCCCATATTGGGAACTTGGCCTGAAACCCAGGCATGTGCCCTGACTGAGAATCGAATCAGCAACCCTTTGGTTCTCAGGTCCGAGCTCAATCTACTGAGCTACATCAGCTAGGGTAAGGGGAGTTATTTTAAAAACCAGTTCCTTCTTCATTTACCAGTTTGCTACTGAGCACAGAGTTTCCTGGTGTTTCTTTTCCCCTCCTAGCAGTCGGTGTCATCACTGCCGTCCAGGAGAACAATTTCCTGCAGTGATGAAGGTTCTGCATTGTCACCAGGATTACAAATGTTGGCAAGGAAACTTGCTATCAGCATTTATTACCAGAAATTACAAAGAAAATTAATTTTAAGCTTTCTGGGAGAGCTGTTCAGTGAAGCTAAAAAGTTTTCTTAATTCATTATACAAAGATGTCTGTCTTCTACCAGGCAAAGAACAGCCTACAACTGCAAAGTACTGATTAAACAGGGCGGCTGCAAGAGATAGAGTCCGATTTTGGTGAGCTTAAGTATCTGTGCCAATAAGGTAACTATCTTATTTTGGAACCTCTGATGACTGGACTATTTTTCAAGCAACCAGGCCTGCCCTGAAAATGCTATGACATTTATGTCAGGTCTCCTAAGCATGGTTTAGTGCCCCTGATCCATTAGAATGAAGCAAGATGTATGCCTATTCTGTGTATGCTAACAAAGCACCACAAACTGGGTGGCTTATTTTCTCACACTTCTGGAGGCCGAAAGTCCAAAGTCAAGGAGTGGGGAGGGTTGGACTGGAAATCACATCTGAACTACACAGAGTTGCTGAAAAATAAGAGTGATACTGTTTCCAGAAGGAGGGAACTCAAGAAGTGGGGCGGCTCGAACAGCAGCTGTGGGAGGCCGATGGCGAGTTCCACTTAGGCACGCTGAGCTGTGACACAGCCTGTGAGATACCCAAGGGGTAACGTCCACGTCCATTAAGTTTGGCAGCAGGTTTATAATTTTTAAATTCAACAAGAATACTTTTAGTGGAGCATGGGGCGGGAGGAATGTTGAGGGAGTTGAAAACTGAATGGGAATTGAGGGAAGTTGCGATGGGGATGGTCTGAAGCCAAACAGAATTGGGGTCTGTGTGGGGATATTCTCGGCACTGAGGGCGGTGTTGCCCAGGCAGCTGTGCAGGGCCCACGGGAAGGCCCTGGAGCAGCAGTTCTCAAAGGCTGGTCCCCGGACCAGCAGCACCAGGCACCTGGGAACTTATGAGAAAAGCATATTTTGGAGACCCACCCAAGGCCTACTGAATCAAAACTCTCAGGGTGGTGCTCAGAAACCTATGTTTAAAAAAAAGGGGGGGATGGAAACAGGTGGGGTAGTGGGGAGGGATCAGGGGAAAAGGCAGAAAACTGTACTTGAACAACAATAAAAAAAAAGAAAGAAGGAAAGCTATGTTTAACAAGCCCCTCCAGGTGATTCTCATGCACACCGAAGTCTGAGAACTATGCCGTGCGAGTCCAGAGGGACAAGTTTTGAAAGAGCGGAGGGTGCCCTCCATCTCAGGGAGGCCTGTGTCCCTGTTGTTAGCGTGTTTGTTTACTCCAGCTGGGCCTGCTGGAAGCAGAGAGTCTGGTTTGGGGTGGGTTTGGTGGGAGGGTGTTTTGCTTGAGGGCATGAATTTCGGGAAAGCAAGCAAACTTGAAAAAGGACCGGTTTCCTTCCCCAGGCAGGATCCCTGCTGCTTGAGTATTAAACATGCCCATTTGAACTTTCAAGCAGATCAGCAACAACTTGGTTTGCTCTTTGATTTCAGTGTTTATGGTTGAAAAACATTTCTAAAATGGATCTTTTTGCCACTTTAGAGACTATACTAATACCCAAAGTAGCAAAGTTGTGAAAGATTTATTATCTTTACAAACCTGAGTGGATTTAAGATGAGCTTTCTGGTAGTATTACTCTGATTTTGTCTGGTGTGCTTGCTTGAGAGGAAGAAACTGGGGTGGATGGAATCCCTGCTGACTGCCGGGGTTTACACATGACCACAAGGTACATCATGAAGACATGCGCCCACTCTGCTACACGCATGTCTTCATCTTATTTCCCCTTAATAGCTATACGTGAAAGTCATCTGTCCAGTGGGCAGATAACAAGAAGTATGGCGCAGTGTAAACTCAATGGCGGCAAGGCTGGTTATTCACAGCTTTACCTCTAAAACTTAGAATTGTAACAGCGCCTAATAAACATGTTGAATGATTGAAAGAATGTGGTCATTGTAATTGAATTTTGGATCATTCTGGAATCTATAGGTCTCAGAGTTGCCACTTGGAGCATTAATTCTCATCATCTGGGACCATAAATATAGTATATATAGGCAATCTGGTTACATAATTTGCAGGGGCCAGTGCAAAGTGAAATACAGAGCTCCTTACCCGAAAATCATTAAGAATCTCAAGACAGCAACAGCAGAGTATTAGACCGAGCACGGGGCCCTTCTGAGTGTGGGGCCCTGTGTTTCTGCACAGATCCCATGAAGCAGAACCTACAGATAGAAGGTGACGTGAAATCTTACTAATCCTGGTAACTTCTGGAACTAGCTTTCCATTTTTTTGCAGAAATCCTTAAAATTACCTTTCTTTGTAGTTTTCTCTTTTTCCATGAAAGAGAAAGACAACATCAAAATGGATGGTATCTGTGAATGGACTGGATTATTCCAATTCTCTGCCATCTTGGAAAACACCCAGTCTTTACCATGTTGCTCTACAGTGCCTCCTACTGAAAAGATCAGAGTACTGATCTTTCCATTGATATTGGACGAGGCACATGACTCACTTTGGCCAATAGAGTGTTAGTAGACATAATAGGAACAGACTTTAAATATGCTTTGGTAGTTTGGCCCAGCGTCTTGTCCTCTAGCATGGGGACTGTCCTGGGTAGCTACTGGTCCAAGGAAAACGAGAGAAGTATGGAGAGACCTGATCTCCACCTGCAGCCCAAAGCAGGGCTGCTCCAGTTCTCCCACAGACCTGAAAAAGAAATGCTTTGGTAAGCCACTGAGATTTTAGAGTCATCGGTTACACAGCACTCACACAGCAGATGCCTGACTAATAAGGCTCCTGCAGGGGGAGCCTACCAAGCTGATGCTTTGCTGCATTTTTGTAAACTTTAGGGATGGTGAGAACAACAAAGATGAAGTGAGAGAAAGAGTCAAAATTAACGTTGAATGCTGATGTACAACCCAGAGGCTCCAGTCAAGCCAGGAAATACTAAAAAAACAAAGTGCTAAACAAAGTGCAACCAAACAGTGCTAAGTTGCACATCATTAAAGAGATTGTGTTCTAGCAGTTTCTTTTGAGAGATTACAACCATCTCACTGTAACCCTCTGAAATAGCAGCAGGAGGCAGAAGACTTGTTTTTTAGGAATGTTCGTCCCAGGTTTTAGCAAAGGTGGTCACACCAGCTCCAGGCTCCTCAACCCTGGCAGCAGGGAGGACCATCGCAAGAGTTAACAGGCAGCGTGGGAAGGTCTCCACCACTCAAGGAGAGGTCCTGCTCCTCACTCATCTTTGGAGCAGGTGGGCTGTGATCAGCTCTTGGGGTTGGGGGTGGGGACCTTTTCCAGAAATTTCAGTAAAAGCCCCAAGCCCATCCTTCAAGCCGGGGTTGTTGAGTTGCACTAACCCAGAATATATAAGCCAAGAGTGAAAAGGGGAGGTTCCCTGTAGCAAGCAGAAAAGTGCTTCCAAACCCTCTCCAAAGAGGTCTGTATCTTAATCCTGAGAAACTAGGAATAGGTTAAATGGCAAAGAGGAATTAAGGTTGAAATCAACTGACCTTAAACTAAGAGATCATCACTAGTGTCCTTAAAAGTAGAAGAAGAAGGCAGAACAGGGACAACTAGAGAGATGGTAGCATGAGGAGGACTTGGCCTGACATTGCTGGCTTTGAAGTTGGTTGGATGAGGCTATGAGCCAAGGAATGTGGGAGTTGCCAGAAACTGCAAAAGTCAAAGAATCAGATTCTCCCCATGGAATCTGCAGACACCTGGACTTCAGGTCAGTGAGACCTATTTTGTACTTCCAACCTCCAGAACCATAAAATAATAAATTTGTGTAGTTTTAAAACACTAAGTTTATGATAATTTGTTGTGGCAATGATAGAAAACTAACACATTCCCCAACAGGAAACTGGAGTGTGCTTACCCAAACAAGAGGGGAAATACTGAGCAGGCAAACACACAGATCAGAACAGATGCCTAGTGAAGACTAGAGCTCTGGGACCTCATGTTCTGTAACTCCCTAGATATTTTCCCAGAAGACAGAATGTACTTTACAAGGAGTCATTGATAGCAGTGTGCACCTGTTCCACAAAGCCAAAGCTCACAGCACCTGCTATAAGGTCCTCTGAAAAGCCTGAGAATGCCACGCCTCAAGGCACTCCAGACAGACCTGAAACCTTGTTCCTTCACTCACCACTGGGTAACCCTGGGCAAGTTACTTAACTTCTCTGTGCCACAGTAAAACGAGGAAGATAAATATCTATCGATGAAGTTTTGTGAGGATTAACAATGTTAATACACATAAGGTAAGAATCGTGGCTGACATATAGTTAAGACTCACTAAATGCTAACAGTTGCTATTATGACTAATACTACTGGGAGGCATCTGTCGTGATTAGTAACTTTAGGTCTGGAGCCAGACTGTGTTGGGTCAAAGCCAGCTCTGTCACTTAGAGCTCTGATGCTTGGGCAAGTTATTTTACATTTATGAGACCCAGCTTTTCATGTGTAAAATGGGGATATTAAAGTTAACTACCTCATAGAGTTGTGATGGGGGATTAATCAACTAACACATGTAAAATACTAGAACAATCCCTGATACATCCAATAAATGTCATTTATCACCAGCACGATTAGTAGTAGAATAGGGTGACGACCACTCTGGATGGTTAATAACTAAACAACCAACACCATGAATTCAATGGCATCTCACGTGATCATGACGATTTTAGGCTAGGAAAAACTGTGTTTCCACACTGTGGGAGTCGCAGGGAGCAATACCATCTTTCCTCTGTCAGGAAGTCCAATCATGGTAGCACCTGGGTGCCATGCATACATAATGCACAAAAAGAAAGAAAAGTGGAAGAATTAGTTATCAGAAATACACTGTAAGGAAAGACTCCTAAAAGGCATGCAGAGCACCCATCTGCTTCTATTTTGTCTCTACTCTGCAATTACGCAGGATAATTCTTGCCTTTGCTTTTGATCCAGTGTTTTTACACTTTGGAAGGTGCTAAAAATGTTAGGTTAAGGAACATGGCCATTTTCCTATTCAAAGCAGCCCTCTTGGCAATACCAAGAATTCCCAGTTTGGTAGATAATGACAAGAAATACGACAGCCTGTTAATAAACAAGAAAAGCACTCATGGCAATAGCTGATTTAATCAAAACATTCTGGCTCTCCCTCATCTGACCCACACAAGGAATGGACAAATCCAACTGGAAAAAAAATATTTGTTTTATCTTTAGCACATTTATTTACTCTTAGCACTGTTTAACTTGATTGGACAGAGAAGTGGAAAAAACAGAAATACATGAGGCACTGACCAGCTTTCTTTATCTCTGGCACCAGGTGGAGAGGGCCTGGTGTTGAGCAGTTTTTTGAAATCCTTTGCCCTCATCTTCAGGGCAGAGAATTAAACTGTCCATGTGCCAAGGTTTGGGGGTGGGAGTGCAGAATGAGAACTGAAAAAATAAGTCAGTCATTTAACAATCCTCCCCAGCCTTGTAAATAATTTCAAAAGATGAGAAACTCGTTCCACAAAATTTACTGCCCATTTTATTTTATATGTGCAAGGCATTGTGTAGGTGTTACAAGAAGGCAGAGACAAATCAGATATGATTAAATCCCAAGGAACTCCCAAAGGAGTCATGCAAAAGACACACAAGCACCTGGGGTGGGAGGGGTGGTGGTGGGAAGCTACAGGTGTGTTTCAGGTTGGGTTCTCCAGAAGCAGAGCCAGCAGAGGGCCTGTGTGCGAGTTTGAGGACATGAGCCAGGCAGGACAGGGCAGGGAGGAAGAAGCTAGCAAAGGGGCAAGTGAAGCCTGCTTCCACAAGGAGCTTTGAGGGATGACTGGTGCATGGGGTATGACAACAGTATATATCTAGTCTTTGTCCCTGAATCCCAGCACAGAACTTCCAAAACCTTTAGGAGTTATTATCTTTTGTATATTAATGAGATAAATCCTGTGGGGGACCTAGATAGCTTCAGGATGGGGGCTGATTACCAGAAAAAGCAACTGTGTGATAAGAGAGTTGGAACTTTCAGTCCCACACCTCAGCCTCTGGGGAGGGCAGGGGGCTGAAGATTGAGGTCACTCACCAATGGCTAATGATTTAATGAACCATGCCCATGTATTGCCACCTCCATAAACGTGCTAAGTAATAGAGTTCAGGGAGCTTCTAGGTTGGTGACCACATCCATGTGCCAGGAGGGTGGCACAGCCCAGCTCTGCAGGGACAGAAGCTCCTGCACTTGGGACCCTTCTAACCCTATGTATTAAATAGCTCTTGCCATGGCTAGAGTGGCTCAGTGCATTGAGTGCTGGTCTGTGAACCAAAGGGTTGCCAGTTCAATTCCCAGTCAGGGCACATGCCTGGGTTGTGGGCCAGGTCCTCAGCTGGGGGCGCACAAGAGGCAACCACACATTGATATTTCTCTCCCTCTCTTTCTCCCTCCCTGCACCTCTGTCTAAAAATAAATAAAATCTTAAAAAAAAATAGTTCTTCATCTGGGCATTCATTTGTATCCCTACAATGAACTATAATAGCAAGTGGAACACTTTCTGGAGTCCTGTGAGTTGTTCCAGTGAATTAGCAAACAGGGAAATGAGGTGGGCATTGTGGGAACCCTTGAATTTGTAGTTGGCCAGTATGGGTCACAGGGGGTGTCCAGCTGAGGCTGGCATTTGAAGTGGGGGCAGTACTGCAGCACAGGCCCTTTACCTTGTGGGGTCTGATGCTAACTAACTCCAGGTAGTGTTAGAACTGAATTGTTGAACACCCAGTTGGTGCTGGAGAAATGATTGGTGTCAGGAAAACCACATATTTGGTGTTAGAAGTGGTACCTATACCACAAAGACATTCTAACCCCATACCACCTAGCCTTTGGCCATGGCTGCCCCTGGGATAGAAGAACATATCCAGGCAAGGTGGCTTCCATGGGTCCAAGGCAACTCTCCAGAGAAGGGTGTGGCCAACCCTCACAGCAGCCATGGAATGGCCACACCTGGTGAAGGAATCTGGGCTGGACACAGCAGCATTGTATACAAGGTAGCACTCGGAGGAGCATAGGAAATTCCCGTAAGATGTGAACCGATCCACTGAAATCAGCAGGAGTCTGGAAGGTCGTTCAAATGCTAGTTCCTCCAAAAGAAGTAAAAAAGATTCCTTGGGTCCAGGAATCTCCTTCATGCAGAATCCAGTAAGACACAAGGTGATTGTGTTAGCCAAGGTTTTCCAGAGGAAAGTATGAACAGGAGCCTCACTGTCTGCTGTCTGCAAGCTGGAGAACCAGGAATGCGACTGGTGTAATTCAGTCCAAGTCCAAAGGTCTGAGGAAGGGGGAGGCAGGAGTGAAAGGATATAAGTCCCAACCTGAGTCTCAAGGTCTAAGAACGAAAAGCGCCAGTGTCCGAGGGCAGAAGAAAGATGTCCCTGCTCACACAGAGAACAAACTCACTTTTCCTCCACTTTTTGCTCTATTCAGGCCCTCAGTGGTTTAGACTGTGCCTGTCCGAACTGGTGTAGGCCATCTTTCCTCAGTCTGCCTACACGAATCTCTTCCAAAAGCTCCTTCACAGGCACAAGAAATGATACTTTACCAGCTGTCAGGGCATTGCTTAGCGTAATCAGGTTGACACATAAAATTAACCGTCACAGTGCTGCAATGGAATGTTTTCAGGGCAGAATTGGAGTGATGGGGCGTTTAAACATAACACCTGGGAGTGTATGGAGAAGAGCATCGGGAGGGCGCCTAGAATTAAAAATGAGGTTTCAGATGAAGTCCTGGTTGTGGGGGAGAGACTGTGTGTGTCCTCCTGCTCCTTTTCAGAAAACTGAGAGGACAACGAACACATAAGCGCTTATGGAGTGCTCACTACCTGCCAAGTAGTGCGGCTCATTTGACACGAGCTTTACAATATCTAATGCACCTTTCCTTATATAATCTTATTTACCTCCCACCACATTCTCGCAAGAAAGAATTATCCCTCTTTCAGAAATGACGAAACAGACTCAGAGAGTGAAGTGACTGGCTTATGGTTCCTCTGCAAACAAGTGGAATTCGGGCCCAGTGTGTCTGACCCCCAAGCAGCTGCACCCCACTGCGCTGCATCGCCTCCTCCTCAAGTTTTCTCCTTGCTTCCCTATGACTCAGTAGTTTTCAAGCTTCAGTGGGCTTTAGATGCACCCGGAGTGCTTCTTCAGTCGTTGCAGGGCCAACTAGGAGCGTTTTGATTCAGTTGGTCTGGCGCACCAGAGATAGGGCTGGCTACGGAATTCGCCGCCTGGGGTGCAAAAGAAAACGCAGGGCCCCCTCCAGGAGTGGGGATTCAGCCTCCCCTTCCCACAGACCAATGGCCCCTGTCACTGTCAGGGAAGGAAACCTCCGCGCCAGGACACGTTCAGTACCTGGATAGAGAGAGGAGAGGCGCCCCCAGCCTAGAGCGGGAACAGCTGCCACCTTGCCCTGGCTCGCGCACCCGAATGGTGTGCTTTTGACCCATGGCCTTCCTGCATTTGTGCACAGGCGGAGGGGTGGGGCAGAGGACAATGGCAAACGCAAGCCTCCCCTCATCAACGCAACCCGACTGCTGCTGCAGGTGGAGGGTGGCAGGGTCCTGGGGCAGGGAGGGTGGGGATGAGGTGGCTTAGAACCCGTCCTGGGAAAAATCGGAGGCAGGATGGTGTGTGAGCCCAGGCTCCAAGTCCCCAGAACCTGGTCCAGTTGAACTCAGGAAATATTCATTCAAAGATAAAATTAGTCTTCAACTGTGAGCTCTGTGTGAAAACACTAGTTGCGTGCCCATGAATTTGCCTCTGGCCAGAGAATATTTGCATTTCTAGTAAGTCCTAGGTGATTCTGAGAAACTAATGTTTCTTTTAAAAAGAGTGAAAGTGTTGCTCTACTGTGTGACTTTCCCTTGCTTCTCTGTAAATGATGATATTTCCTGCCTCTGAGGATTGGGTGACAGAAGAAATGAAAGCTGCCTGGAGCGTGCTTAGCACGGAGCCAAGAACTTTGGCCGCACTCCGTCCACGTTCACAGAGATACTAACAGTAGCGATGACTGTTGTTATCACTGCCTCTGTTTTTGTGCAGGCTGTTGTGTCTGGTGCCTTTATTGTTTCCTGCCCACTTCCTCTCTGCTGTTGTCTGGGTTCGGGGAAGGAACAGGAGAAGTGTAGGGGCAGGGTTGGGGGTGGGGGGGCATACCTCAGGTCTCAGTCCGGTAGTGCCAAAAGCCAAATCAAGAGATTTGTAAGGACCGTGCCATTTGCCTTAACAAATGTGCACTTTGGGTCCTCTGAGACTGGCACTGGAGGAAGAATGTGAATGTGAGGAAAGGGTGGGTAGGCCATTGCACCCCATATTCTCTTGGGGATTGAGCTTCTAGTCTGCAAAGGACATATAAATATCTCTAGGGACTGGAAAGCACCAGGGGTTACTCAGAAGAGGACAGATACAGCCCTGGGGATAGACATCTGGTTCTTGTTGCCATCCATCCCATCCTGTCCCTTCAGGAGTGAGTGGAGAGGTGCCACTTTCCCTTCCACTTCTAGACCAGAAGCACAGGACAGCAGCATGGCCAGCCACAAAGGGCTGGCTCCCCCCCACAGGCTTTGTTAAAGTCAGGCCAACGCGGTCTTGCTTGCTCTCCAGGGCACCCCTGGAAAGCATACACTGTTATCAAACTCTGGTGCAGGAAGACTAAATCTGAGAGAGAGAGAGAGAGAGTGAGAGAGAGAGTTGAGTTCCTCTGTAGTGGGTCTCAGCTTAGCGACCTCCCTGGGAGCTTAGAAACACCAATGCCTGCGGCTCACCCCCAGGGATCCTGATTTAATTAATTTGAGGGTGCACTCTAGGCATTGGTGTTTTTAAAAACTCTACAGGTATTGTCACCATGCCCCCAAGGTTCTCACCTAGGCCACACAGCTCTGTGAGGACTTTTTGGAATGAATAACCCCATGAGGCACCTTGGTTATTCAGAGCTATCCAGGAACTTGTCAGGATACAACACACCCACAAGGGAGAGCCACTGTAGGGCAGGGTGAGAATGGGGTGTGGAATCATTTTAGAAGGAAGCAGGAGGGCCACCAGGTGACAAGTCTGCAGAGTGTGACAAGGGAATCGGGAAGAGGAATCCGAAGGCCCTGGAGCAGCTGCTGGAGAGTGTTTTCACTGAGTGCCCGAGCCCAGTGAGGGTGCCCCGTGTTCGTGCCGGTTCTGCCTGGCCTGTCCTCTCTTCTCTGCCAGACGTGAGCTCCCAGCTCAAGTACCACCTCCTTACCTCAAATCAATTCTGCAAACATTTATAGAACATCGTTTCTCTGATGGGCAACAAACTAGGAACTAGAGTGCACACACAATAGAAGGCCATTGTTGTTTATACAGGCTCTTCTTAGAAGCTGGGCTTGAGCAAGTTACCTGCCTCTCGGTATTTTAGTTTCGTAACCTGTAAAATGTGATAATAATAGGGTTTACCTTGAAGAGTTGCTATAAAGTCTGAGTTAATAGGTCAAAACACCGAGAAGGATGCCTGGCATACATTAAGTACCTAATAAACATTAACCAATATTAAGATTAATATTCTTATTAACATGTAACATATAATGTAACATTATACTATGTAACATTACATATTATTTTATAATGTGTATTACATGTAATATTATGCTATAATACTACTATTACTACCATAGCTATCATAGTGAATAAGACAGATAGAGTCTTTGATCTTATGGAATTTACAGGCTAATGGGGAAAACCAGCAGTTACGATACAGTGGTGTTGGTATGCCTAGTAGTAGAGGTGGTGTGGGGATATTCAAAAGGGTCCCCGTACCAGGCTTGGGAGGTTATTGGAGATTTCCTAAGGGAAACGATGGCTTAGCTGAAACCTGAAAAATGATGACGAGGTTTTCAGAAATGGGAGGACTTGTGGGAAGGGAAGACATTCCAGGAGGAGAGACTAGCAATGTGAAGTCAAGAGGTGAGAGAAACACCCAGTTAACTTGGTAGCACCTTGTTAAGCAGGAGAGATGGACATAAAACAGGTACTTTATTATTTTTAATTGAACTTATTGGGGTGACATTGGTTAATAAAATTGTGTAGGTTTCAGGTGTACAATTCTATATGTGTCATCTGTATATCGTATTGTGTGTTCACAACCCTGAGTCAGTCTCCTTGATTATTTTTATTTAATATAATGAAATACTAGAGAGGAGGGTCCCCAACCGGGGCTGTGGCAGAGCAGGAAGGACCGATGGAAAAGTCCCGATGAAGCCACTGGACAGGAACACTTCCTTTTCCCAGGAATGCCCACTTGCCTTCCTCCCCTGGTTCCTTTGGTGCAACGACATCCCGTCCCAAGTCAGAAACTTGAGTGTGGTCCCCAATGCCACATTTTCTCTCACCCTCACATTCAACCCATGGCCCAGCCCCCCAGCGTTGCCACCTCACTTCTGTTACTTCTACTTGCCCTTAGTGAGGACTTTATCATTTGTCAAGAGTTAATTTCAACAACCATGTCTATCTATTTCCGTCTGCCCTGGTCAAATTCACTTTTCACTGCCAGGGTGATCTCCCCAGCAAGCAGAGCCAGCCAGTCTCTGGGGCAAAACTGTTTCCACAGCACTTTGCTCTTCCTGCAATTCCACCCACCCACAGAGCCACCAGGAGCTAATCACAAATGTGTGTAAAATACCTTCAGCACCTCTGGGGAAATGTAGCAGTGCTATTTTATTATTTATTTATGTGTTTTTATTTTTAATTTTTGTTGAATATAATTGACACACCACATTGTGTAAGTTTAAATGTACAAGGTGTTGAACTGGTGCATTATTATACTGCAGTGTGATGACCACCAGGCTTTAGCTCCATCTCTGTCATTCACACAACTGTCATTTCCTTTTCGTGGTGAGAACCCGTACGATCTAGTAAGGATGCTTTTTTAAATCTGTTTTCACCACTACAGGTAAGTCAGTATCTTTTCCTGTCTGTAATTTTACTAAACCTGCACTATTCTTTTTCTTGAATAACCTGAATTAAGATGGGGTGCTGTGCCTAGACTTTTTAGCTGTAGGGATTTAAAAAAGAATCACTGTTACCTCTCCATTTCATCTTCCCAGGGCGAGCGCCATACAAATGCCAAAATGTGGGTTTGAGGGAAGGAAGGTCATTCAGTGACGGAGTCTTCCCTGTGCACTGACTTCTTAGACTGAAAAATTGTAAGGTTTCAGCTTTCCTCTCTTCCTTGTCCTTCTCCAAGGTAGTTCTTTTCTAGTTTTACTTTTTATAGAGTCAGGTTTATTGGGGAATAGTTTACATAAAATAATATTGACCCCTTTAAAGTGTATAATTCAGTGAGTTTTGTTGATTGTGTACAGTCACATTACTGCTGCCTTAATCAAGTATAAAACATTGTTATCAACGCCAAAATCCCATCATACTCCTTTGCAGTCATTCTCCTCACCCACCCCCATTTCCTGGCACCAGATCTGTTCTCCAGAATGTAACATAAATGGGGTTATATAATGTGTAGCCTTTCGTGTTTGGCTTCTCATACTTAGCATACTGCTTTTAAGCCTAATTCATATTGTTGCACCTGTCAGTGGTTTTTGTTTTGTTTGTTTTCTGAGTATTATCCCATGGTCTCGATGTAGCATAATTTGTCTGCTCACCTCTTGATGAACATTTGGGCTATTTCTGATCTTTAGTTATTATGAACAAAATTGTAAACATTCATGAATAGGTCTTTGTGTACACATATGAGTTCATTTCTTTCACATAAATATCAGGAGTGGTATTGCTGGATCATATAATATGTGTATGTTTAACTTTATAAGAAATTGCCAAGCTGTTTCAAAGTGGTTTTACCATTTTCCATTCTCACCAGCAATCTGAGGGTTTCAGTTGCTCCATATGCTCGCCAATGTTTGGTAATGTTGGTCTTTTTAGTTTTAGGCATTTTAGTGGGTGTGCAGTGGTAATCTTCTCATGTTTTAAGTTGTTTCCCTAAATTCAAATTAGCATCATTTAATGAATGAATTTGCCATATATATATATATAAACACACACACACACACACACACTTTGGTGAAAGTGTCTGTTTAAGTATTTTGATCCCTTTTTAGTTGATTTTTAAAATATTCTTATTGAACTGTAAAAGTTCCTTATAAGTATTCTGGATATAAACTTCTTATCAGATACAGGATTTTCTAAAAATTTTACAATTCTGTGGCTTCTGTCCCCATTTTCTTAACAATATCTTCTCTAATAACAGTTTTATTGAGATATATTCACATAACATTATCTTTTGAAGATCAGAAATTTTTTATTTTGATGAAGTCCAATACATTAACATTTTCTTTTATGGGATGCAATTTTTGTGTCCTCCCTAAGAAACCTTTGCCTAGCTCAAAGCAACAAGATTTTTCTCCTATGTTTTCTCAGTTTTATAGTTTTGTCTCTTACATTTAAGTCTATGATCCATTTCAAGTTTTTTGTATATGGTATGAAGGGCTGAAGTTCACTGTTTTGGTATGGCTGTCCAATTGTTCAAGCATCATTTGTTGAAAAGCTATCCTTGATCCATTGAATTACCAGGTCACTATAGTTGAAAATCAGTTGACTATATTTTAGTGGAGCTATTTTTGCATTCCTTAGTCTATTTTTTTAAAGATTTTATTTATTTATTTTTAGAGAGAGGGAAATGGACAGAGAAAAAGAGGGACAGAAACATCGATGCACAAGAGATAGATTAATCAGTTAGTTACCTCTCTCATGTCCCCAACTGGGGACCTTGCCCACAACCCAGGCATGTGCCCTGACTGAGAACTGAACCAGTGACCACAAGCTGGTACTCAATCCACTGAGCCACACTAGGCAGAGCCCTAGTCTGTTTCTTTAATCTGTATGTCCATCTTTAGACCAGTATTGCACTGACTTTATTACTATAGCTTTAGAATAAATGTTGAAATCAGAGTGAATCTTGCAACTTCATTATTCTTTTTCAAGAATCATTTCTAGGTTCTTTGCATTTCCAAGTAATTTTATAATCAGTTTGTCAGTTTCTAAAACAAAAACAAAAAGACTATTGAGGTTTTGTTTAAGACTGGGTTGAATCTATAGATCAATTTGGGGAGAATTGACATCTTAACAATATGACTCTTCCCATCCATCCATGAGCATGATTTCCTCTTTATTTGTTTAGTTCTTCCTTAACTTCTCACAGCATTAATTTTTTAAAAATATACAAGTCTTTGCACATATTTGATTGAATTTATAACTAATATTTCATGCTCTTAATCTACTATAAATGGTATTTTTAACATTTTCAATTTCTAGTAGTTTGTTGCTAGTAAATAAAAAAACAACTTAATTTCTTTTAATATGTTTTATTGATTATGCTATTACAGTTGTCCCATTCCCCCCCTTTATTCCCCTCTGCCCTGTACATCCCCTCCCACCCACATCCCCCCGCTTTAGTTCATGTCCATGGGTCAAATATATAAGTTCTTTGGGTTCTACATTTCCTATACTATTCCTATCCTTCCCCTGTCTATCTTCTACTTACCACTTATGCTACTTATTCTCTGTACCTTTTCGTCTTCTCTCCCTACCCACTCACTCCCTTGCTGATAAACCTCCATGTGATCTCCATTTCTGTAATTCTATTCCTGTTCTAGTTGTTTGCTTAGATTGTTTTTGTTTTTGTTTTAGGTTTGGTTGGTAATAACTGTGAGTTTGTTGTCATTTTACTGTTCACATTTTTATCTTCTTTTTCTTAGATTAGTCCCTTTAACATTTCATATAATAAGGGTTTGATGATGATGAACTCCTTTTACTTGACCTTATCTGGGAAGCACTTTATCTGTCCTCCCATTCTAAATGATAGCTTTGCTGGATAGAGCCATCTTGGATGTAGGTCCTTGCCTTTCACGACTTGGAATACTTCTTTCTAGCCCCTTCTTGCCTGTAAGGTCTCTTTTGAGAAATCAGCTGACAGTCTGATGGGAACTCCTTTGTAGGTGACTGTCTCCTTTTCTCTTGCTGCTTTTAAGATTCTCTCTCTCCTTATCTTTCATCTTGGGTAATGTAATTCTGATGTGCCTTAGTGTGTTCCTCCTTGGGTCCAACTTCTTTGGGACTCTCTGAGCTTCCTGGACTGCCTGGAAGTTTATTTCCTTTGCCAGATTGGGGAAGTTCTCCTTCATTATTTGTTGAAATAAGTTTTCAATTTCTTGCTCTTCCTCTTCTCCTTCTGGTACCCCTATGATTTGTATGTTGGAATGTTTAAAGTTGTCCGGGAGGTTCTTAAACCTCTCCTCATTTTTTAAAAATTCTTGTTTCTTCATTGTGTTCTGGTTGAATGTTTCTTTCTTCCTACTGGTCCACACCATTGATTTGAGCTCTGGTTTCCTTCCCATAACTATTGGTTCCCTTTACATTTTCCTTTATTTCACTTAGCATAGCCTTCATTTTTTCCTCTAACTTGCAACCATAGTCAACCAATTCTGTGAGCATCCTGATTACCAGTGTTTTGAACTGTGCATCTGATAGGTTGGCTATCTCTTCATCACTTAGTTGTACTTTTTCTGGAGCTTTGATCTGTTCTTTCATTTGGGCCATTTTCTGTCTCTGCGCACATGTTGCATAGTAAGGGGCTGAGCCTTAGGTGTTCTCCAGGGCAGGGCCACCCACGTCGCTGTGTTGTGACGCTGTATGTGGGGGAGGGGTCTGAGAGGGAATAATGTTGCTTGCTCCACTCTCTGCTGGATTTCAGTCACTTCCCCGGCTACCCACAAGCAAATTGGGCCCTTCTGGTGCTGATTCCCAGGTGGGTGGGCTTGTGTATGTTCTACAACCCTGTTGGACTCTCCAATGAACCCTCCTGTGAGGCTGGGAGTTTCTCCCGCTGACACCTCAATCCCCACAGGTGTTTTCAATCAGAGGTTTGAGGCTTTATTTCCTGGAGCTGTAACCCTGGGTTGTGTGGTCTGTCTCGCTCCCCATTTCCTCCCGGTTTATCTGCACGTGACTGTGGGACCAGCCTGTCTGCAAGCCACTGCCTTGCCACAAGTCCTGTCCACCCAGCTGCCTGTCTCCACCCCTTTTACCAGTCTGGATGAATACATCTTCTTTAACTCCTTGGTTGTCAGACTTCCATACAGTTTGATTTTCTGTCAGTTCTGGTTATTTTTTGTTTTTAAATTTGCTGTTGTCCTTCTCTTGGCTGTGCCAGGAGGTACAGTGTGTCTACTTACACCTCCATCTTGGCTGGAAGTCAAAACGACTTAATTTTTATATTGACCTCATATTCCAAAACCTAGCTAAACTCACATATTTTTGTAGTAACTATTTGTATTTTTGATCTTAGAATTTTTTGTGTAGATTATTATGCTGTTTGCAATTAAAGACATTTTTACTTCTTCCTTTGTAATCTACATACTTTTGCTCATATTCTTATCTTACTACACTGGGTAGGATCTCCAATACAATGTTGAAAAAAAATTGTAAAAGTGGACATTTTTGCTTTGTTCCCAAACTTAGGGGGAAAGCACTCAATCTTTACCATTGTTTTTTTGTTGATAAGGTTTGTCAAATTGAGGAACTTTCTAGTCTGTTGAAATTTGTTCCTAGTTTGCTGAAATTTTTTTTAATGGATGGATGTTGGATTTTACAAATGGGTTTTTTATATGTATTGAGATAAGGATATGATTTTACTATTTTAGTCTGTTGAGATTGTGAATTTTACTGATTGATTTTGAATGTTGAGCCATCTTTGCTCTCCTAGAATATACCCAAGTGGGTCATGGTGCATTACCCTTTTTATATACACCTGAATTCAGTTTGCTAACATTCTCATGCTCATGAAAGATACTGGTCTATAGTTTTCTTTCTGTCTTATCTGGCTTTGCTATCTAGATAATGTTAGCCTCTAAAATGAGTTGTAAAGGTTCCCACGTCTATTTCTTTGGAAAAGTTTATGTAAAATAGGGGTTATTTCTTTTTTATCTTAAGATTTTATTTTTTTATTTTTAGAGAGTGGGTAAGAGAGGGAGAAAAAGAAGGAGAGAAACATTGATTGGTTGCCTCTTGCCTGCTTCCAGCCAGGGACCTGGCCTGCAACCCAGGCATGTGCCATGACCAAGAATCGAACTGGCAACCTTTTGGTTTGCAGGATGATGCCCAACTCACTAAGCCACATCAGTCATGGCAAGTGATATTTCTTAATCACTTTGCCAAAATTTGTAAATTTTACCAAAATTTGTTGGGTAAAATTCACCAGTGAAGCCTTCTGAATCTGGAGTCTATTTAATAGAAAAGAGTCTATACAAGTTGTCTATTTCTTTTTCAGTGAGTTGGTAGATAGTGGTTTATTCTTTTGTGGTGGTCTTTATGTGAGGTGTTGGCATATTATAATTGTCTTCTGATTTCCCAGTTGCCATCAGTGATATTTATACATTCACAAAACTTTTACTTATTGTGCCATCTTTCAATGTCCATGGAATGGTGGCAATCAACAGATCACAATACAGCTAATCTAGCTGAGAAGGACCATGTGGCAAAGGACACCCGATGGTTAGAGTGGAAGGCATTGTAGTCCTTGGCTAAAAATATTATGTTGAGAAAAACAGGATTTGCCTGATGACTATATTAGACAGATTTGTCTCTTTTAAGTATGGGTTTTTAAAATGGGAGAGTAATAAAGGGGAACAACAAAAATCTCCTTCCCAGCAAGCACTGCAAAAGCCACAAGGAAAAATGACAGGACTTACCAGCATGAAATTCACAGTTATTTCCAAATAGATTTTTTTGTGTTTCATAAGTAACAAAACTTTAGTGTTTGTTTTAGAATTATAGCCACATACTAAAATGTAATGATTTCTTGACTGGGAATATTTTAAAACAAAACATAAAGAATCCAACTTTCCCCTCAATTCTTTATCCCTAGCCTATGTTTAAATATTGTAATAGCCTTTGAAAATATTTTAGCCACATTTGTTGGAACAGCACTTTCAGTGATTTGAATGACCTATTTTAAAAGTAACTTACCCTCCAACCTACTTTTCCACTTAAAATTTTGTCTTTGTTCATACTAAACCCTGTAGTGTTTTTCTAAAGACAACTTGTTTGCAAATACACAATAATGTACATAGTTACTTTGGCTTAATTTACTTAAATGTAAAGTAGGTATTTTTTCCTACCATCCTCAAAGGATTGTTATAAAAATAAAATCAGGTATATGCTATAACATGTTGGAAGAGAAATTAAAACCATCATATGACATCATACCGATGACATTACTGCTTTATTTTGTGGTAGATCATGGCCATTATAATTTTAATGTTCTAGAACTGCAGAAAAGGCCTGTATGAGTGATCAGCTGGCCTTTGCACATGGAATGTACGTGGGAGTTTCCTGTGGCTTGAGGAGGTGGCTACCCCTCATATGGTTTAGAGCTTGCCTCCTGTAGCTCTGCCACGTGCCTTCGGTTAAAGTTAGTCTCACTCCTAATTGCCAATCTCTAGGTTGGTTCACTGGGTGCTGTTGTTTCTCAGAATTTCATGACTAAGCCAGGAGTGGTGTTTGTTATTTACTAATAGGTATTTCTTCTGCCTGCTCTGCTTACCACATAGTCACATCAGGCCTTGACCTTTGTGAACTTCTCTGGAAAATCAAACATACCTAGAAGCTGCCCAGGCTTAGGTTTAATAACACCATCAATTGCTCTTTGTAAGGTCATGAAACAGAGCTTGGAAGTTCATTTGAACAAGAAGAAAACATAATAGCTCATTAAATACAAATTTTTCATGAGAAAACAAGAATACAGGGAAGCTAAGTGGCTTGATCAAGGTCTCCTCTTCCACGAAGCCTTTCTGGGTTTTCCAAGATGGTTGTAGTGGTGTTTTCCAGCGGTTTGCAAAACTACTTTGTGCATTCCTACATGAATTTTTATCCTGTGTTAGAATGCTTGATGGTGTCTCTTTCGCTAGGCTCTTATCTTCTTAGGAGTAGGCCGAGTTATATCTGTCCATAAGTCCTGGTACATTTTAAGTACTCACGGATGTTTGTTGAGTAGGTGACTTTCTCACGTGCTATCTACTAGGAACTATAATTGTGAGGCCAGCCTCACACAGACCAAGGAGAAACTCCAAGAGAGCCGAGTTTCTCTTGGTAGCAGACAGACCAGAGTCTGAGGGCCAAGCCATAGATTATGTTGAGAAGCACAACCAGGCAAGGGAAAATGAGAGTTAAAGGGATCCAGGCCAGAAAGAAGGTAGAAGTGTTTCAGCTTCCTCACTTGTAGATGCATTCATTCACTCAATAGCTTTATAGTATTCACCAGGGCCAGGAGCTGCTTTAGGCTCTGGGGATACAGTAGTGAATATAACAGACAAAGTCCTTGCTGATACTCCAGTGGGAGGGAGATATTAAACAAGTGACAAATAAAAAATCATTATAACGTCAGGTAGCGCTAAGTGCTGGAATGAAAAATAAAGCATGGGAAAGAAATAGTCAGTGATAAGAAAGGGGGGACCTCTCTGAGCAAAGACCTGAATGAAGTGAGAGAGTGATGTCATCAGAATACCAGGGAAAGAGCGTTTCAGAGAGAACAACAAGTACAAGGCCCTGAGGCACACTTGGTGTGTTTGAAAAACAAGGAAGTCAGAGATTAGACTGCCAGGAGGCAGAAAGGAGATAAAAAAATAATTCTGCACAAGTGAAATCCAGCACCAAAGTCCTATGACTCACGGTCCTCTGACTAGAGAGACCAGTTCTGTAAAAGAATGTCCCGCACAAGGCTGCAGGCAGACTTGCATCTCTCAGGAGTATTTTCATGGAGACCATCCACCTTTAGGACCTCACCTGAGGTCAACAGGACCCTGGGTATTCAAGTCAGGCTTCAGGCTGTCAATTAACGCCCCTCACCCCCCAAGTCTGTGCCTCCAGAATGTTTTTCTATAGAGAACTCTTAGATGGAGCCTCCACCCAAATGCCTGCAGGGCCAAGTAGGAGCATGGAAAAATAAAATAGGTCAGGTGGGAGAACCCAGCCACCCTTTGCCCATTAAACACAGGGAAACAGCTGGTTAAACAGCATAGGCAGACAGTGGAAGCATCACTTCCACAGAGAAATTCGTTCTCTCCCATTTGTCTTGAAATAGTCAGTTGTCTGGATCTATCTTTTACTGCCTTGCTTCTGGTAGAGACTTTGGTCAAGAGAAATATTTCTCCACCATAAGAAAAATGACAATGCAAGGGTGACAACAAATGGCAAGTAGTGCCCAGGGTTGAGGTCTGCTGAGCACAGAGGATGCTGAGGACTGTAGTGAATGTGCCTTCCTAAGGGGGCAGCCACTACTGTGCTTCAGCTGATCACTGCCTTGAGACCAGTGTTGGGTCCAGTGTTGACAGATCTTAGGGCTGGTTAAGAGAAAGCAGAAAGCTGGATCTCCCTGGGGGCGAAGTCTCCAGATTTTTTATTTGGTTCACATTTTTTAGAATCTTGGCATGCCAACCATAATACTGGGGGTGGGGGTGAAATATGGCCCATATGCAGATGGTTTGTGAACTCTGATCTATAGATTTTACCAGAATTTTTGGGAGATCCATTACTTAACATTAACAACCATGTCCTACCTAGGACATGACTTCCCTCAAGTTTTGTGGGAGCAAAGACCAAGGGCATAGCCATCTCCCATGTTCCTGGGTCCCAAAAGTCTAGGGAAGAAACATCTGACTGGCTTCTCTCCCTACCCCCATCCATGTCCCAGAGCACAGAAGCCAGTGACATTCCTCTGTCCACCAGTGATTGTTCTCCATTATGGGGATGAAGCAAGAATGACATTGTAAGACTTCTGGTCAAGATGGCAGCGTAGGAAGACATGACTCGCCTTTTTGCACAACCACATCAAAATTACAACTAAAATATAAAACAGCCATCACTCAAAACTGTCAGAAATTGAGTTGAATGGACAACTGACAATTATGGAATTAAAGAAACCATATCCATCCAGACTTGTAGGAGGGGTGCAGATGCAGAACAGGCTGGTCCCTTAACCATGTGTGGTAGATAAAAATTAAGGAGAGATATTTTGGGAGTGAGGAGTCTTAGCCCCACACCAGGCACCCCAGCCCAGGAGATCTGCTGCCAGGAAGATAAGTCTGCACAACTTCTGGCTGCAAAAAAACCAGCAGGAATTGAGTCAGTGGAAGAAAGTGCTGGAATCCCAAGTAGTTCATCTTAAAGAGCACACATGGACTCACCTTCTCAGACTCACTCCCTCTAAGCTCCAGCACTGGGATATTAGCTTGAAAGGCAGCAGTGATATACAGGGAGTTGTCTGGCATCAAGGTGAACAGAGGCCATTGTCTCTTTTCTAAACCCTCCACACACAGAGCCAGCAAGCTGGTGGCATAGCTGAGACTCCATCAACCTGGCTAACACTGTTTGACCCACCTTGGAGATCCCCAGAGACTCCACCCCACCCAATTTACAGGACCACCCAAGCTGCTTTTCCATATGAATGGCTGGTCTTAGCTCATTTTTCACAACATCCTAAATCCTATCAAATAAGCAGGAGCTGGCCTAAGTGCGCCTAGGCCCAGCACTAGTAGCAACCAGACTAGATTCACAACTTGGCTTTACCAGGGAATCTCCAAGCCCAGCACAAGTAGCAGCCATGTCAGATTGCTTTATAGCTCAGGCAGAGTGGTATCAGGCAAAACACAGGTTGGGGCTGACCTTGGCCTGCATCACCCAGGAAACTCCAGGGCCAGCACACTCAGTGGATAGCTAGAGACCACATCAGAGCACCACCACCCTATCCCTGCACAGCTGATCCACCACGGAGTGGGGAGATTGGTGGTAAGTGGTCATAGCCAATCCTTGCCCCTGACTGGCTTGGGTAAATCCCTCCCATTGACTTTCCAACAGCAACCAAGGCTCAACTACAAGAGGAGGGTGTACTCAGCCCACGTAAAGGGCACACCTTGAGTACCCAGCTTAGGTGGTAGGGGGAGGCTGTGCCACTGGACCCTACTGGACACTTACTATATTAGGCCACACTACCAACACACAGAGTCATAGCAGCTCTACCTAATACAGAGAAACAAACACAGGGTGGCTGCCAAAATGAGAAGACAAAGAAACATGGCCCAAATGAAAGAACAGATCAATACTTCAGAAAAAGAGCTAAATGAAATGGAGATAAGCAATCCATCAGATTCAGAGTTCAAAACACAGGTTATAAGGATCCTCAAGGAACTTAGTGAGGATCTCATAAAAAAGATCCAGTCAGAAACAAAGGATACACTAATTTAAATAAAGAACAATTTATAGGGAAACAACGGTAGAGTGGATGAAGCTGAGAATCAGATCAATGGTTTGGAACATAAGCAAAAAACAACTAATCAGGACAACAAGAAAAAAAATAATCAAAAAATATGAGGACAGTAAAAGTAGCCTCTGGGACAACTTCAAGAGGTCCAACGTTCATATCGTAGTGGTGCAAGAGGAGATGAGAAAGAAGTTGGAAATCCATTTGAAAAAAATAATGAAATAAAACTTCCCTAATTTGGTGAAGGAAATAGACATGCAAGTGCAGGAGGCACAGAGAGTCCCAGACAAGATGGGTACAAAGAGGCCCACTCAAGACATGTAATTAAAATGCCAAAGGTTAAAGATAAAGAAAGAATCTTAAAAACAGCAGGAGAAAAGAAGTTAGTTTCCTACAAGGGAGTTCCCATAAGACTGTCAGCTGATTTCTCAAAAGAAACTTTGCAGGCAAGAAGGGATTGGCAAGAAATATTCAAAGTCATAAAAAGCAGGGACCTTCAGCCAAGATTACTCTACCCAGAAAAGTTATCATTTAGATCGAAGGGCAGAGAAAGAGCTTCCCAGACAAGAAAAAACTAAAGATTTCATCATCACCAAACCAGTATTAAATGAAATGTTAAAGGGGTCTATTTAAGAAAAAGAAGATCAAAACTGTGAACAATAAATACCTATCTATCAATGATTGAATCTAAAAAACAAACTAAGCAAACAAGAACAGAGACAGAATTGTGGACATGGAGAGCATTTTGATGGTTGCCAGATGGGGGGGGGGATGTGGGGGAATGGTAAAGAAGTAAGGGGATTAAGAAGTCCAAATAGGTGGTTACAGAATAGCCATGGGGATGTAAAGTACAGTATAGGAAATGGAGTAGCCAAAAAACTTATACACATGACCCATGGACATGAACAATGTTGGGGGGATTGTCTGAGTGAACAGGGGGTTACTAGGTGGAGTGGGGAAAAAGAGGGAAAGATTTGGACAACTGTAATAGCATAATCAATAAAATATAATTAAAAACAAACAAACAAAGAATGATGTTGTAGAAGGGAATTCGTACTCAGAAGCACCAGAGGAAAAGTAAGAGATGCCCATTAAAGTAGAAGGTATGTCTCTTCTTTGTTTTCCCAGTTCTCCATTCCACTCCTTCCCAAGGGTCTCTCCACATTCAACCCACTACAGTTCATGAGAGTGTCTTTGATTGCAAGTTATGGAAGCCCAAATAAAACCAGGTTGGGGAAAAAAAGCTCATTGTCTCCTGTATCCGAGAAGCCCAAGGGTAGCACAACTTCAGGCATGTTGGATTCAAGTGCTCAGTAATCTCTCCCTGCTCATTTGAACTTCTGCTTTTTTTCCTCTTACCTTTACTCTTTGATGGGCCCTCTCCAACTGGTAGAAGAGTTGGCTTACATGGTCATTACTACTCATCATCTCAGACAGAAAGGGACTGTTTCTCTTGCAGCACTTACATCAAATCCTAGAAAAAATTTCTTGGCCTGTGGTACTGTGTCCAGAGGCAGAGGGTATTCCTATCGGCTAGCCTGGATCACATGCTCTCCAGAAGAGTGGGTCCTAGAATCACTGGACGTCTGAGAATGGTGTGCCTGTGCACGCATATGTATGTGTGTGGTGGTGGTGGTGGTGAGATGGCAAACTCTAAAAGACGTGATGGTGGTCACTTAAAAGCGTACCTTCTGCCCACAAGTGCTTCAGAAGTAACAGCCGAGGATAATCCAATAGCTTCCCTACTCCCAACACAAAAACTAAAACTCTTCTCTGCAACTTGGCAGAAGTTCAGTGTGGAGTACTTATCAATTAGAGTATTAGAACATCTGCATTGCAAAAACAAGAATGTCCATTTTGGGTTTGGTACATTGAGGGGATTTTCAAGCCTTGGCAATTTCTCAATGCAAGGAACAGAAGAAACTCCAGCTGTGTGAAATCACTCTCCAGTCCCTCCGCTGGGTGCACAGTGACAGTTCTCCTCTGCAGCCATGTGCGTGCTGGCCCGCTGAAGAGCACTTTTCACGCTACAAATGTAAACCTGAAGACAAGCTCCAGGGAATGAACTACAAGAGGTTCTCAGGCAGTCTCAGGAGGCTGACAAATAGATGATAATCCTACCTATAGGCAGAAAAAGCCAAACGCACTGAGAGTAAAAGGATGATAGTTGAAATAACAGCTAATCTTTACTATTTGCTGAGTGCCAAAGCATTTTTTCATAGATTAGCTAATTTAATTCCTGTGACACCTCTATAAGGTAATTTCCATTACCTCTGTAAGAGGCTAAATAATTTGCCAAAGATCAATATGTATCAAGCAGTGGCAGAGTGAGGATTCGTGTGTAGGCAGTTTTACTTTTTTTTTTAATCTTCACATGAGGATATGTTTTATTGATTTTAGAGAGAGAGGAGGGGAGAGAGAAACATCAATGTGAGGGAGAAACATTGATCGATAGCTTCCCACACGTGCCCCACTAGGGCTGGGACCTGCAACCCAGGTATGTGCCCTGACTGGTGATGAAACCCACAACCTTTTGGTGTATGGGACAACGCTCCAACCAACTGAGCCATGCGGCCAGGGCTAGGCAGTTCAGCTTTAAAGCTATGCTGCTTAAACATTCATCCGTCTATTCACTCATTCAGCAATTGTGGAATGCCTGGTACATGTTGGGAACTCCTCAAGGGGCTAAGATACTGTGAATAATGCAAAGGCAAATACATGTCCTCATGAAGCTTACATTGTAGTGGGGGATAAAGACAGGAAAACAGACCCATAAGTAAAATGTACGCTAGGTTAGATAGTGATCAGTGTTAAGGAAAAAGCTAGAGCAGGGAAGAGAGACAAGTGTTTGTGGGAGGGTTGCTTCTGATTAGGGCAATAAGGCAAGGTCCCACTAAGAAGGTGACACAGTAAAGATCTGGGGAAGCAAGGAGGCAAACCAGGCAGATATCTGAAAGGAAGAACATGATAGGTAGAGGAAACAGCATAGATAAAGGCCCGAGGAAGGAGAAAGAGCAGCATGCTCTAGAAATAGCAAGGAGTCCAATGTGACTGGTACACAGTGATCAAGGAACAGAGCAGGAGGAGATGGGACTGGATCTTGTAGGTGGCTCTTAAGATTTGCAAGTGATTCTTAGGATTTTGTCTTTTACTTAGGTGTGATGCAGTCATTTGGTTCAGAGCAGAGGAGGGACATGAAATGACTTAGATTAAACAGGATCATTCACTGCTCTGGCGGGGGTACAAGGATACTAAGAAGGAAGTTACAGCAGTAAGCCAGGCAGAAATGGGGTGGATCAGGCTGGTATGTGGTGATGTGGCAAGTGCTTCATTTCTGCATTTATTGTGAAGTCAGAGTCAAAGGACTGGTTGACAGGTGGGATGTGGGGTGTGTGAGAAAGATCGTAGTCGAGGATGACTCTTAAGGTTTTTGAACTGAGCAACTGAAGACTGGAGTTGATATTTGCACAGATGGGGAAGATTGAAGGAGGAATGGTTTTTGTTTTTGATTTAAGGGGGTATTGTTTTAAGGGGTTATCAGGACTCAGTTTGGAATGTATAAAACTGCAGATGCCTATTTGACATTCAAAAGTGATATTGAGGCAGGTCTGGAGTTCAGGAGACAGACACATCAGGACTAGAGTTATAAGCTCTACAAATTACACGCTATTCCTTTAGAGTAATTGAAGACACTGGCCTACGGGCAATTTTGGGAAAACAGTGACTATCAAAAATACTAGAACACTGTTAAGAAAAGTCAAATTTAAAAATTCACCCATATTCTGCCACCCTAAAAAAAGAAAAAACCTGCTTTCATTTCTCCACATTCCCTTCTGTTTTTGTCCACATGCAAGCATAACTTCATAATATAGTAACAGCTTGAAATAGATGGTTTTATTTTACTTTTTCTTTTGAATTTAACATGATCCCATAAACCCTTTTCCTACAAGCCTCCCATATGTATTTCTTGTGGATTAAAAATGGCCCAAAAAGTGCTTGGGCATTACTGAGAAATATTTCAGAAACAAAAATCAAAAATCCTACTTTGGTCCAGCTGGTGGTGTTTCTTGTACACTTTGTGGACAATGACTCTCTGTGGAGGTGCCTGGAGCTGAGACCTG
The DNA here is from genome assembly GCA_028533065.1 of Trachops cirrhosus. Taxonomy (NCBI): domain Eukaryota; kingdom Metazoa; phylum Chordata; class Mammalia; order Chiroptera; family Phyllostomidae; genus Trachops; species Trachops cirrhosus. Next base: position 77,928,450 of record CM052539.1, read on the forward strand.
AATGATGAGCACTGGCCATGCACCTGCTCTGGGAAGGGCACTCCAGGAATGCAGACAGCACGTGCAAAAGAGGGAACAGCATGTGTCAGGGGACAACGGGAAAGCACATTAAGAACGGATGCTGGCGGATTCATTTCAATTGACAATTAAATAGAAATGTATTTTATCTTACAAATGTTTAAAAAATATCTTTTAATGTAAACTACAGAAGAGTGAGTACACCCTACCTCTGGGATTCTCTACCAAGGAAGAAGAAACCGTATGGAATAATTTAGAACATGGCGAACCCTAGTAGACGTAGTGCTTCTTAAAGGTTCTGGTTTCAAACTATACACAACCTCTACGTGGAGTCTGATTTGTTCATTCATCCCAGTCCCTCACCCAGAACCAGAGTGCAGTCTTTGTAGAAAAGACCGAGGGTCTAAAGATGGTAAATGACCCGTGCAAGTCTTCGGCTACTTTAAAGAGGGTTTTAACTAGAGTTCAATGAGCTCTGCCCTCCACATCAAAAACTAAAAAACAAAACATGATTGCGTGCACAGGACTTCCATCTTTCAGAAAGTCATTGCTTACCCGGGAATTGCTCGCCTGCCTATCATTTGAATAGTTATTTAATGAAAAGCAGTAAAAATGAGAAAACCAAGCCCCCTGACTCCTCGCGGTGCAGACGGGGAAGCGGTTTACGCTTCCTCCCAGAGCCAGCAGAGGGGGCACCAGGCAAAGTTTGTGAGCTGCACCGCCCCACGTCTCCTCCCCCGCTTTCCTTGCCCAATTTCCTCATAGCCACCACTTAGACTAAAAGTAGTCATTGACCTTTCATTTGAGCAGTGATGCAATAGAATAGTATTTCAAAGAAAACTGGGTTATCGAAATTTTGGATCCGGCTTTCCCGTGAATATTAATAGTTTTTAAAAAGTAGGTCACATTTCAGGTGCGGGCGGGCAGGACAGGGAGATCAGTTCCAGCTCAGGCTAGGTGACCTACAATCAGGTGGGAGGCGGTGAAGGGTCCCTAGACAGGGAAGAAGTGGCAGGATCTTTCCGAATTCTCGGTCCCTGGGCGCTAGCCCTGAGGAAAATCTCGGAGACACGCACTCTCCGGACTGCAGGCACTGAAGCCCATCGCCCAGCACTACCCAGGCGTGTGGGTAAGAGAGCAACCCCCACAGTCGGCTTAGGTGAGAGGGAGCCGCCAGGTGGCCGGAAGGAGACTAGAGTCGGGAGGAGGGGAGGAGCTGAGCTGGGCTGGTGCGGGAGACGGAGTAGCACCTCCCGGGGGAGGTAACTGAGAGCGGCCTGCGCACTCTAAGGAGGAGCTGCTGCGTGCGTTGTAGGGCTTGGGCAGAGGGGAAGGCCTCAGACCCGCTCCCTCCGGCAGTCGGAGGGCTGGAAAGGGGCCTTCCCCACACGACTCAAGTGTCTTCGAGCGGGAGGGACCTTTCTGAGGACCTCCAGTCTCTCCTGCCTGCCCCTCACAATATGTGCGACTGGAGGGTCGCGAGAAGGGACCAAGGGAATGGGAAAAAGACCCGCCCCCCGCTGGCTGAGAACGTCTGTTATTCGTTCGATCCCCGCTGTATTCCTGGCATGGCTAGGGCGCACGTTGGCAGACGGGTTGTCTCCTGCGTGTCCCCGAACAATCAGGAGAGCGGGATCAAACAAGGGCGACTTCCCAGGGAGCCACAGGGTTCTGCCTGGCACCGGAGGACTCAGAGCCCGCCTCCCCTGAAGCCTGCGCAGTAGCGCTCCAGCCTTTTTAAAGCAGTAGCAGAGGCCGCAGTCACGTGGGGGCAAATTCCTGGAAAGTTCCTGGAAAGCGGCCTCCGCAGCAGTCGGGCGGGGCGCTCCTGGAGCTCAAACCGAAGAGGGAGGCGGGGAGCTGGGGAGGCGAGTCCGGCTGGGAAGTCGCGCGCGCACACAGCGCTTCGGTACCGACGTTTAACTCTTGCCAAGTCTCGCTGCCGCCACTGTCGCGGCTCGCAGGCCCTGGGCTTCCCTTGAAGCATGAGCCTCCTCGCCCGCGGCTACCAGCGCTGCGCAGGCTGTGGACAGTGCGCGCCGGGACTCCGGGCGCACCGCCTCACAATCCTCTGTGCCCGCAGTCGGGGTGCCGCAGGGGCTCCCGCCGGGGCAGGCGGCAGGTACTGGTCTGGGGCTCCTGAAGGCTCTGCCCTAGGAGGGTCGCTGGGGAGGAAACCCGGGCACAGCCGCGGGTGCCGGAGGCCTTGGCTTCCGCAGTTTAGAGCCACCAGGGGAAGAGTCAGAGAGCTGCGGTTCCGCCCTGCAGCCGGCGTTTCTGCCGGCTTTCTTCGGTTCCTTCCCGGCGTCGGGAAGTCTCCAGAACCTTTTTTCTCCCAAACTGCCATCCAAATTAATAATCCTCTTTAATAACCTGATCTCCCGTTCCTCCCCACCCCCTGCCTCCCGCCCTGCCTCCTTACTCCTCCCTTGCTCTTCCCACCTCCTTGATCACAGTCGGAGGGAAACCCAACAGCTGCTTTGGCTGGGGGGGGGGTGGTGAGCCCAGAAGGGGGTGTTGGAGCCTGGGGTTGCAGGGAGTGTCTAGGCTACAATCCCTGGGTCTTTTGTTTGCCCTCTGCGCTGAGAACTCCTGCCGCGGCCGCTGAGCGCCGGTCTTGTCGCATCCCCAGGCGTCTTGTTACCAAATTAAAAGTCAACAGGGGATACTGGGGCAGGCACCCTTCCTTTCCAGCCCCCACCCCTCCGCCCCAAGTCCGCTGGGGAGGCTTGCTGGGTGTGGAGGCGGCGGTGGCCAAGGCCAAGGTAAGGGCTCAGTTTGGTTCTCTTGCCTGTCTCGCGGCTCTCGCTGCAGCCTGCTCTGCTACGACCCGGCCCCAGGCTCCGAACACCCGCGAAGCCTGAGCGCTCCGGTCGATTCCTCGATAGCGCCTGTGGCAGCAACAACAGCAGCAGCCGCCAGGACTCGCAGCGGCGCCCCCCACCCCTGCCCGAAGCTGAGGGAGGGTAGTGAGGCTTCCTACAAGCCGGAGATACGGCAACTCGCCTCGCGCACCTTGGCACCCCAGGCTGCTGGCTTCGTTCCCAAGAACCCCGCGGCACCATAGGGCACCGAGTTTGTGCTGGGCACTTTCTCGCCGGGGCTCCTTGGGCTGTGTGGAGTGTGACATAGGAGTGCAGTTTTGGGAGCTCTCCTGTTAATTGCCTTTAAACAATTTTTACCACTTGTCCTTGACTAGGGCCTATTTACTACTGTGCCTACAGGTGACTTTTTGCTCTTCCATTCTGCTAGCCTGCGATTTCAGCGAGTTGGCCTGGGCGGGAAGACACCGGGTTCCCCACCCTCTTCCTGTCTCTCCCTCCCGCCTTCCCCCACCCCCACGCCGCGCCCCTCTCCCTCTCGACAATTCTGGCCTCCCGGATCCCTTACATTCTCTATCTTCCTGTCTCTAGAACTGGGTCTGGGCAGTGACTGGATGCTTGGGGTTAAGTGGTGCAGGAGCATAGACTCGGAGGAGTCCCCGGGATTTTCCACATCGCTGTCTCCCCACCCACACCTCGGCCAGGGGTCCAGTTCGGACTGACCCAACCCAACACTTTCTCTTTGCAGGCAAACTGTGGGTGACCTCGCCTGCGGGGGACTTTGCCATCTGTCCACTGGGACCTGGGGAGGAAGAATCAGCAGCTCTCCACCCCCTCCCCCTCCACCACCATTTTGGATACTCCGCAGGGACGTGTTTTGGGGTTCCCACTGACTTCCAGGAAGGACGAGTGCCCCTCTCTGACCCCAGCTCCGGTGGCTACCTCTGTTTGCTGCGGTGACCCTCTTTGCCCATGACCCTGCGGTGCCTCGAACCCTCCGGGAATGGCGCGGAAGGGACGCGGGGCCAGTGGGGGACCGCGGGGACCTCGGAGGAGCCGTCCCCGGAGGCGGCGCGTCTGGCGAAGGCCTTGAGGGAGCTCAGTCAAACAGGTAGGGAGCGGTAAGGCCGCCACACGTTCTGGGGCGGGGTGGAGGGAGCGGGTGCCTCCCCAAAGACTCGGCTGGGGGCTATGCTGGCGTGGAACCCAGCAGGAAAAAGGGGAAAACCTGGGAAGCAAAGGATGGGGTGGGAAAAGTCCCCTTGCTTCCTGCCCCTGCCTCGGAGAGGTTGCCCACACGGTCCTGGATCCCTTGGGCTGTGAAATGAAAGTGGTTCTTGAGAGTCTTAGGCTTGGAGAATCTTAAAAATTGCCCGTTAGGGCCGAAAACTGTTTTTTTCGAGCAGACGGGGGGCGGGGGTGGGGGAGGTGTCAGCACTAGGGCTCAAATTCCATCAGGAGAAAGAGCCTGGCGCCTTTCTTTGTGCGGAATGCAGGGAGGCGAGTGGGCGCAGCGCTGCCCGTAGCTTCAGCTGCCATCCCGCTCCCGGGCCGAGCAGCCGCTGCAGCATGGGATCTTGATGGCCAAGTGCAGGGACCAACAGATTGCCGCGCAGGCGGCTGCCACGGAGCCTTGAGGAGTGTTCACAGCGAAGCCCCTGCTAAGCGCACAGCCCTCAGGGGGTCTTTCGAGTGCAGTCCTGTGCTTTGCACAGTTCGCTGTTGTGTCTCAGAATCTGAAGGAGAAAAATGTGAAAAGAAAAATCTGGCAAACCCTGCGGGCTTTCAACATCTCTGGATCCTAAAAGCTTACGTTTAGGTCAAAGTTGATGTTTTGGTAGCACTGGGGAGAGGGGACTGTTCCCTCATTCCCTCACTTGTGGTTGTGGGTCATCGGCTTTTCCCCCCAGCTGGAGAGAACCGGCAGATTCAGAAATCTGAGCAATCATTCATTCATTCACTAATTCATTCAGTCATTTTTGAGGAAGGGCATATTGTTTAAACTTCTTTAATGCAGAATATCACTTTTGTAAACGGGATGGACCGGGTAGATGGTGCAGGCAGATCAAATCGAGAATGCTGGGTAGACCCAGGGACGGTTGGAATTGGATTTGAGTTAGGGCAAAGTCTAAAAGATAGCAGAGTTGAAATACTAATTGTCAATTGGGGTTTCCCTTATTTCTCAGTGACTGATAAGGTAGTTGTAATCAAAACAGCAAACAGAAGCTATGGTACAAAGAACTGTGTTTTTAAAACAAGTAAATAGCAGTGTTTTCTAGGGCTTTGAACTGAGATACATCCGTTGACAGATTTGGGGAAGAGGAGAGGGGGACACCAACCATCCAAAAAGTTGCTTCTGTTGTTTTACTCCATCAATTAGCTGCAGTCGGGTTTTCCACTTTTTTAAGGGCATAGCTTTTATTTTAAACTTCTGATTTATTTCTAATTTGTTCTAAGTCTTTGATTTCACAAGGGTGGTGCTGGAAAGCATCGTGCTTTGTCAGCCGGTGTGTCATATTGCAAATATTCTTTCATTAGGAGAAAATCCTGATGCTTTAAAGAACAGCTACAGAAAATTACTTAAAGATAAAGCTGGCTCGCATTTTGTGTGCATAAAATAACATGGACCCCCATTTTCATTAAGTTTCTGTCGAAAGTATTTGTGGTAGCCTCTGGTACACTTTCACTCACATACCTCTTTTTAGAAAAATTGTTGTCAAGTACTTGCCCCACTTAAAACATTCTTCATAATAACGATTTTACTCTCTTTTCTTTTTCTTTCTGAATAAAAACCCCAGGTTGGTACTGGGGAAGTATGACTGTTAATGAAGCCAAAGAGAAATTAAAAGAGGCACCAGAAGGAACTTTCTTGATTAGAGATAGTTCACATTCAGACTACCTACTAACAATATCTGTTAAAACATCAGCTGGACCAACTAATCTTCGAATCGAATATCAAGATGGGAAATTCAGATTGGACTCTATCATATGTGTCAAGTCCAAGCTTAAGCAATTTGACAGTGTGGTTCATCTGATTGACTACTATGTTCAGATGTGCAAAGACAAGCGGACAGGCCCAGAAGCCCCCCGGAACGGCACTGTTCACCTTTATCTGACTAAGCCGCTGTACACGGCAGCGCCTCCTCTGCAGCATCTCTGTAGACTCACCATTAACAAATGTACCGGTACCATCTGGGAACTGCCTTTACCAACAAGACTAAAAGATTACTTGGAAGAATATAAATTCCAGGTATAAGTGTTTCTTTTTTTCTTAACATGCCTCACATAGAGTATCTCCGAATGCAGCTACGTAAAAAAAGAACCCTAAAACCTGAGTGACTGCTCTGGATGACTACATGGAATTCTAAGAACAGCTGAAGGAATCTAACTTAAATGTGTGACGAGGTAGTGAGGTAAAGTTTCCTCAACTATTTTCACCTGAGTAACGCTTCCCTTCCTGAGGCTAAGACCAGTTGATCTTTTAAGTTAAAAATTAAATATCCCAAGTAAAAGCTGAAGTAACATTTTTATCAGAATGCCTTGCCTTTGAGATTCCTTCCTTTTCGGCTGAAGGTCCAAGCACCGATGAACGAACTCCACGGAGGGGTGCTGAAGGGGAAGGAAACTAACACAGGCTGACTTCAGTTTTACATGCCTGGTGATCTGAGTCTGTTTTGGACATGTTATGTTTTGCATTCTGATGTACCTAGGGGTTTTGTTGATCAGATTTACTTGTGAGCGTTTATCCTTCATTTTATGCAATTAACCAAATCAACCAAAAAAAGTGACCATGAAATCCTGTATTTGTCTTTTTACTACGAGTATGAACTCTCATGTGAACGAGTACTGTAGTAATCCATTTTAAGGGAGCCTTACTTCAGACATATTTCAAATTGGTGCAAACGGAAAAGACTTTGTCTTTTCCTTTAAGGCTAAAGACAAGAATGTCCTGCTATACAGGTGCAACCCAATGTTCATTAAACCATGTAGATACAGACATATTACCCTTTGAAGTAGCTGTGTCCCAACCTTTTGCCATGGATTTTTTGGAAATAGCTTTAGAAATTTTCAAGGTGTCCTTGAATTGTCTAACCATAGACATTAATGGTTCTCTCCCTTCTACCATGTAGAACACTTTGACTTAATTTTCTTCCAGATATAGGGGGATACCTGCCTGTTTTTCAAAGTGTTTATTTACTGCTGTTACTATTTGATTAGAATGTATTAAATAAAAAAAACTGACTTTTACAAGTTGCACTTATATTACTTTGAATTGTAGAAATCGTACATTTTCGTGGTAGTGGTAATAGAGGGTTGCCATAAAAACAAGTCAGGTGAAATAAGCCAAATAAATATTCAGTGAGAGGTGGAGCATTACTGGCCCTTCTGAAGCTATGGGTCATTCTTGCCATTTGCGTTTTGGGAAGCATGACTTAGAAACTACGAGACTTGCCAAGTGGCCCTTATACAAGCTGAACAGGCATGATTGTAATGCCCTTTGTATTTCCAAAAACATGGTTTAGAAACTACAAAAATTGTAACATTTCCTAGTATTTTACAGGTTGAGTAGGCATAATGCAAAATAAAAATGAAGTACTATGGCCATGTACTTTATGCCACACACAGTCTCATGACTGTCGTGAATGTGCCGCCTTTTGGAGTCCAGATGTAAGAAATTTGCCTGCACAGCTGCGTGTGATGGGGTGTCCCTGGGAAGGGAATCTAGTGTAGCTGTGTCCCGAGTGAATTCTGCTAAGACAGACACATATAAATTATGACTATAAAGTATAGCAAAACCTGTGCAAATATTTTCATGAAACTCGGGAAATGGTTTTGTGCCTGTGTATTCAAACAGCAGAGCCAAACAAAAGATCCCTTAGGAAGAATTAATTTGTAGCCTAAAATTTAAAGAAGAGCCATACTTTTAGGGTTTGGTCTATGATCAAGGGTTAACCTTTTTAGTAAGATGTACAGGTTCTGTGCATTACTTACCCATTTTCTCCACTGAAAACAGTTGTCTGATGTGGGTTGTTTGACTTCCCTAGCAAAAATTCTACGTGGCCAGTGACAAGGGGCTTTGTGGGATTTGATTAAGGTCTGTCACACTTCTGCTCTCCTTGTTTCAAACAGTCTGCAGTTTTCCCGTTTATTGTGAATTGGATGCAGTAGTGGGACATGAGTACCTGTGGAACTGTGGAAAGTTCTGTATTATTGTTAGCTAGTGACTGAGGAAAGCAGAGGACAGCAAAGACATCTCTGGAGTGTGCTGTGGAACTGTTGCCTTACATTTCAATCTTCCCTGTTTCAAGTACGTTGACAAGCATTAGGAGATAATCTCTCTCTTTTCATTTTATTTTGTTTTACAGTTACTAATATAATATTGAGTTCATTGTGTGCTTGGTTCTTAGCTCTGTGCATGCATTATCTAATTTGAACTTCACACAGACAGAATGGGCAAAGCACAGTGATCACAGGAGGTACACCTGACTTGAGCATGAGGAGGCATTCCAGGAATATCCTGGCCCTCTTTATTCCTGGAGAGGAATTACAAAGAGCAAATTGCTGCTATTTCTACATTGATTCAGATGAGCAAGTTAGAGCAGGCCATAAAAGGAACCCTCAGCAGTTCTGTTGCCTTGACTGGAAAAGTATAGGTGCCTTAATTAGCATTGTGCTCCGTGGGATTTCAGTCAGCTGGGCCCAGTGGTTTTCTCCTGGTGCTGGGGTGGGTCAAGAAGAGTTTCACTGTTTTACTTGGGGGCTGGTCCAAGATGCCAGTTACCAATTATTGGTAGTCCCATTTCATGGACTGTTGAACAAAAAAGTTAAGATATACACTTGTCTGAACCTCAACAGAGCCAAGAAAAATATCCAGGGATCTCTTTCTATGTAGGGCATTTTCAGACTTTAGTGAGGGTATGTATGTATTGTTGCTATGTTGAAAAGTACAGTATATAGTATGCCCTCAAACTTAAAATACTTTGAGTTTCCCTTAGGAGCAGAGTTGAGGCAGTGGAGTTTTTCATTCCATAAAAGTGGGCACTGGGGACTGCTTTTTAGGGGGTTGGGTTTTTGCGGGGGGGCTTTGGAGGAGAAAAAGCAGTTCAGCTTATGAGCTGAGAGTTCTTTTCTGGCATGTCAGTAAAAAAGTCTTGACTTCATAGTAATTATGTAATCCAAATAGGTAAGAGAATGGTACAGTTGTTTGGGAGTGTTTATTTTCTTGGGAAGGATTTTCTCTGCTTTTAGAAAACTGTACCCTGGTAGGAGGGTAAGAGAGAGACGTCATCAGATAATCCACGGGATGGAACGTCCTGAGACCAGGCCCTGTTCTGCTCCGAGTGGGTGTAGGCGCAGAGTGGTGGGGGCGAGTGGCTGTGGTTATAGCCAGCAGTCGGCTCAGACCTCTCGTCTCCCACTAGTCATTTCTAGCTTTTGGAGCAAAAAACGTGTTGTCATTCATTCTAGGCTTTCGTTTACTAAGAGGCCTATACGCTCCTCTCCCATTTTTAACGTCTTAGAATTTTGAAGCTTGAAACCACTTTTTCTGAACACATATTTCAGTTTTGCCATTTTACGGAAGACTTTCAGAGGAGGTTAGGAAATTCTTGTGGATACGCATAAACACACACAATTCAGAAAATCAATGGCAGAGTCAGTGGACACATATGAACAGCATTTGTAAAAACTGCACCCTCTATTCTTTGTTTAAACTGTCAATACTCTGTTTTGCTGCCTCATAAGCCCTGCAGCTCTTTTAACATCACATTTCTCTTCCTCTGGGAATTAGACGGTGGGCCTTTGGAGGACTGTACTGGAGGAGCCAGTTCTTGGCTCCTTCTAACCTGCTTCAGATAATCAGCTTCTGCTGGGTTTCCTGATGTCCACATTAGTGTTTTGCGTTCATTTTAACTCCTCAACACTTCTAACCTGTTTGCTGTTTTAATGTCTACAACCTGCCATCCATGTTCTTTCATGATCTCATTCCTGCCTCTGCCAGATGTGACTCACACACAGCCGTGTCCGGGTGACTGCCCACCTCCTGTCCGCACCGGTGGAGCCCGTCCTTTCTTCCATCCGCTCGTGGGCATGATGGCGCAGTTAATTCCTGCCTCACTCTCTGCCGTCTGTGTCCTCAGGTTGCCCTTTAGTTCGTCTGACACAGACGGCCCTGTTGGCCATGTGATACTTCGATTAAAGAGGGCAATTATATTCTCCTTGGGGTGGGTAATTGAATGATGTGGAATACCTTCAGATTAAATCTCTGAGTCTCTCTCTTGGATTCCTTTCAGGTTTTTAAACAAGTAGCCAGCCCCAAATACCACACTTCTGTTATGTGCGTGTTTTATGTATTTATTTTTATTTAAAGTATGAGAAGCTCCTTAAGTTGCATTTCATTTGATTGCAGTGGAAATGCCCTCCATTCCTTCCTTCTGCTTGTCTGTATGTAAGAATGATTCTGTGATAGTCTTGTTTCACTCTGATGTAGACATAAATATTTTTTCCCCATCTTCACATATTTTTTGTTTTTCTACTTTTTTTCTCGGTGGCTCAACTTCAGGTTACTTAACTTTATTACCAAAGTAAAGTAACAGCTGTTGCTACAGTAGCCTCTCAAAGCCCTGGAGCCCCCACTGCCGAGATAGTAAATAAGCTGAAATCACAGAGCATAGCTGGATATTCCTTTCTACACCCCCGGAGCTTTGTCAACAAGAGGCTGGATCCAACAATTGTTGTCACAGTGAATGGGGTTCATGTCAGTAAACGTTTAGTGAGCCATAAAAATAAAACTGCTTTTACAGACAATCTCACTTGGAACTGTATCCTTAACTTACAGGAACTCTGACTTGCCCTGGAGATCAGGTGCACGTTCTGTGAAATTACCCACGCGGCGCCGCCTCTTAGAAACAGAGGGAAGGGATACACAAGCCAGAGTCCTAGAGAGAGGGAAGGAGGTACGGCCAGCTGCCTTCCCCTTCTGTCTAAGCATAAATACCACCCAAGGAGCCCCATCTCTATGGAGGAGAGTGAGACTTTGTCACAGAACTCCATAAAATTTTCCTGTATTTTCCCAGTTTCCAACTGTTCAGATAAAAGTTTTTATTTTGCTAAATGGTTTTCCCTTCTGTTAGTTTGGTATGCTTTTTTTTTTTCCTGTTTAGATTTTTGTCCAGAGCGCTACTATGATCTTTAACATTTAGAAAAATATTTTCCATGTTATTTCTACCCAGAGAAGTTGTTTGATTTCCCATTTTAACCTCCCTTCTGCCATCTTGATGAACTTGACTGTTCTCAGGTTTCCAGCGTAGTTTGTTTCTCCTCATTTCTATTCCCAGGTTGTGGCCGTCAATACTATATTTGGTCAGAAAGTGTGTTTGCATTTTGCACATTTGATTAGGGCATCTGCTTTCAGTTATCTGCAGTAATAGAGGGCAGAGAAAATGGGATCATTGAAATTCATAAATACATGTAGCTACTTCTGGTTTCACCTTTCTCCCCATTCACTGATAGAAAAATTACTTCTTTGTTCACTCTATTTTCCCTGTCCATCAGACAATGAGAATGTTAATAAACAACAAAAGTGACTAAAAAGATGGCAAGATGAGAAAATTAAGGGGAATCAGTGGTGTGCTGAGGACTCCTGAGAGGGATTTTGTGAACTAAATTGTTACGGGTAAATCTTTGGTAGATAGAAACCAGCCGTGGTGGGACTATTTACACTACAGAAACTGGCAGCCACTACGAATGTATGTCTTTAGAACCCTTGATGAGGATGTGATAAGGTTGAAGAAGAGGGTAGAGGTGAGCAGGAACATACCTCAATAGGCCTTACTGAGGAGCTTGGAACTTGTGCAGAGGGCAGTGGATAAGAGCTTTTTAAAATGGGGGTGTAACTGAATTAGGTTTGTATTTTATATCCCCTGGAAGCCCTTTGGAAAATGGCTTGGAACAAAGTAAGAGTGGAATTAAGGAGACTGGTTAGATGTGAGCTGATAGGTGTGGAGGGGTGGGAAGGAGGCAGTGGTTGGGGAGAAGATTGGGGAGGCGTGCGGACCTGGACCCCCATTGGCTGTGGGCTCACATTTGTGCTGGACTTTGGGCCCCACAGATGCATGCTTCTCTGTGAAGAGCAGCTTCCACTCTGGGTGAGTTTAGGTAGTTGGCAGATTCCATTTCTGGAAGGTAGGGAGTGGTGGTGCAATGGGCAGAACCTTGACCTAGGAGTTAAAGAACTTGGGGTTCACTCTTGGTTTGACTCTAAGCCAAATACTGAAGCTGTGAAATAAGGAGCTTGGCACCTTCACTGCCCAGATGCAGAGCAGTCTGTCTCCCAGTTGGTGCGAGTGGCCAGAGGAGAGGCAAGCTCTACATTAAACTGTAGTGCAGACTTGGCCTCTAAGCCATAATATATTCTCATTTGTTTTGAAAAAAAAAAAAAACACTAACTTCCTCTTAACTCTTAACTTTTTCATGCCTGGAGTCAGTTAACTCCATTTTTATTCTGGTTAAAAGAATTTTGTGTTTTCATATGGCTATGGATCTCTGAGCTCTACCTATAAGCAAGGAGTAGTTTGGACTTGGGTTTTTAAGTCTTGGTTCTGATGGAGAAATAGGAATCTGCTGTGTGTTGGCTATTATCATGGTAACCCTTTGGATGAATTTTCATTATCAGGGGACCTGGAGGGCTGTCGTTGCTCTGTTCCCTGAGCCAATAGAATAGATGTGATCCCAGACAGTTGTAGACAAATGATACATTTTTACAGGTCATTTTTCCTGTTTACATAGATTGTTCTCATTTCTAATTGATGCTCAATGGACAGGGTGCCAGTGAGCTTTATTTTTCTTTTTCTCTGTCAAACAAGTCAAAGGAAAAAAGAAGGAAGGGGAGGAAGGAAAAGAAAAGAAATGAAGAAAAAAGGAAGGGAAAGAAAGGAAAGGGAAAGGGAAAGGAAAAGGAAAGAAACCAAACCACAAAAAAACCTGAAAAGTACTAAAGGAATTCTTAGAGTCTTTGGTAAAGTGAAAAGACTCTTGGAAAATAAGTAATCCTACTCTAATCTATTCATCTTGTTGATTTGGATTTTCTTGGATCTTTTTTAAAGTGAGGCACACCTGTGATCTGGGGGCACCTTCTTGGAGGGTGGGTATGTACAGACCTCATATCCAGGGGCTCGGAGCTTGGTAATGGCTGAAAGTCCCAAGAGATCCAGGTTGTAGCTGCCGTGGGATTTATGATGTTCCAGGGATGCCAGTGAGGTGGCCATTCTATAACAAATGAACTCTTGGGCTTCCAGTGAACTGGGAAAAGCTCGAACATTTAGTAATGTCAGGCATTATACTTGACACTTTACAAATATGACCTCATTTAGTGCTCCCCACAAAGCTTTGAAATAGATTCTGCTTTTATCTCCACATTACAAGATGAGGAAACTGACACAGGAAGATTTAGTGACTTAAGAGGGAGAGCTGAGATTTGCACTCAAGCCAGTCTGACTCCAAACCCATGCTTTTATTCACTCTTCTATCCTTTTTCTCAATAAGCTTACAAATGCTGTTAAGCTCTGAGGCCTGCAGCCAGCATGGACCTCAATGATGTGCGCTAGGCCATGTGCCTTTTAGTCACATGCAATGAGTAGAGGGCTATGACCCTGTCTGCCCAACTTGTGATTCTGGTATTAGTACAACTTTGGTTTCAGAAATAATATAAGATCCCAAACCCTGAGCATCCAGCTTGGAAGGATTCCTTCCATCTGAATTTCTGAATTTATACTTCTCCTCACGTCCTCTAATCTGTAGGATCAATCCAGTGCAACTATAACCTGCCATCTCTTCCCCATCACCCCTTTCCTTTCTCTGGAGGTAAATTATATGAACCAATGCATCAGTCATAATAAGGTAGGTTATGCTGTAAAACAAATAACCCCAAATTCTCAGTGGCTTAAAATAACAGTGTATGTCCTGAAATAACAAAGATTTCTCTACCCACGTATGTCTGTCTTGTGTCACTATGGAGGCTCTTAGTCATTCAGGAACCCAGGGTGATAAAGCCATCCCCTCCTCCACCATGGCTGATGGCCGGGCCGGGGTGCTGAGCCAGTGGGAAAGGAGGAATCCAAGGGTCTCTGTTGGCTTTTAAAATCCCTGTCACTTCCACTCCGAACTCATTAGCCAGAACTCTGTAAAATGGTGCCACCTACCATAAGGGGGCCAAGCAGCCCAGTCCTCCCCTGTGCCCAGGAGGAGAAAAACCAATATTAGGTGAGTGGCAGTAGTAACCACCACACACACCATGCCATACATTTCTTCCTCCTTTTTTCTCCCTAGTTTGGCTAATTACACCTCAGGTAAACTTTATAGGACACACATTAAGCCTCTTTAATTCCATTCCTCCTTTCATTTTTATCTTCCAAAACTTTTTCAAGTACTGCAAAATAACTTCTACCTTTCCTTTGTGTGAGCCATTTGTGAGACACAAGGAAAGATCTTAAGTCTTGAAGTGAAATTTTACATATTGAAGAGCTAGGACTACTAACTCCAAAAGCTTCTGAAATAAGTAGAGATTCCTTCTGATCTGCACAAATGCCTCCCTGGGCTTCCTCACCCTGCTAAATGTAAACTGATCTTTCCTCCTTCATCAATATTCAAGACAAATAATGCTCACATTTACTTCTGTTTATTGTTTTTTCTTAATCTAGCTACATTATAATAGTATTGAATAGCATTATTTTCTATCAACTTTAAATTAAACACACGCCCATTCAGGCACACTATGAATCAAATGGACTTCTGTGTGATAAATTGGCTACCTTGTCACCAGTGTAAATTGGCTTCTGAGGGAAATTGTATTCTAAATACCAGACAATGGGTTTGCAATCCTTGTTTTAGAATGCAGCCTATTTCTAGGTTGGGCTGTCTTTTTGTAGCATATTTATGTATAATCAGAACACCAGAATAAATGTTGTGTTTTAATGGATGATTATCCTCTACTGTATTCATGGGTTATTATCTTTAAAAACATTAGAATATGTAAAACGTATTTCACAATTTTATGAACACAATTTTTTCTTTCATTCTTCACTTTTTCTACATTGACCCAGATCAGAAACTGTAGTGTTATTTTTGACTACTCTTTATATTTCTCTCTCTCATTTATTTAGTCATTCACTCACTCAGTCATTCAGCAACTATTTAGTGAGCATCTACTTGTGCCAGGCACAAGGCAGAGTCCTGGAGAAAGTTGAAAAGTACAGTCTGTACCCTTAAGGGGATTCTGGGTAGTGGGGAGCCACATGCCATCGATTATAGTACAGTTGACTATTGAACTTGAACAACATAGGTTTGAACTATGTGGGTGCACTTATACACAGATTTTTTTCAATAAATGCTGTAAATATATTTTCTCAACATTTTCTCTAGCCTACATTATTGTGAGAATACAACACATAATATGTATATCATACAAAACGTGTTAATCACCTGTTTTTGTCATCGGTAAGGCTTTCAGTCAACAGTAGGCTTAGTAGTTAAGTGGGGAGTCAGAAGTTCTATGTGGATTTTTGACTGTGTGGAGTGGGGAAGTTGGCGCCTGTAACCCCCATGCATTCAAGGGTCACCTTTACAGTAAGATCATCAATATATCGAGGTGCACAAAGAGCAGCAGAAGCAGAGATGAGACATCTGGATCTGCTTGAAGGTGTCAGGTAAGGCATCAGAGTGGAGGCGGCTTTTTACCAGCCAGCAGGGTGAGGGAGTTCCAAGCACATTGTGGAGCTGTGAGAGAACACAATTCTACGCTTGTGTGTGGAGCTTCTGATGCAGAAGAGGAAGTGAATGGGCGGTCGGGAATAAGCTTGAGTTGCTGAGCAGAGAACAGAGCACCAAGGACTTTGCCTGCCTTTCAGAAGTTTGTGTTTCATCCAAGAAATAAGGGAGCCATTGAAGACTTTAGAGCAGAAGAATGATAGCATCGGATTTGGTGGCAATGGGGAAGGCTGGTCCGGAGAGCCCTGACCCTGGATCAGGGTTTCTTAACCCAGTCCTTGGACTTCAAGAGGTCCATGGATGGAATGCTTGGGATGTATGAACTTGGATAGGAAAAAATTACATTGTTATTGTCACTAAACTCTGAAATTGAGCCTGTCCTTCAAATATGAGTCTGAACAGCAGATTACAGTAGAATTTGCAGAATATGTGAGTTTATCACCAGTAGAAAGCTGGTATTTTGATATCATGATACAATTGATGCAGATACCTCAAAATACTCTTTATATGTTTCATTAAACCCAAATAACTAGCCTTTAGACCCATGCATACATCTTGTTATTTAATGAATTAATAAAGGAGTGCATATATTATTACATCACAAATTCGATATGTGCATTTTAATAGCATTCATCTTTTGTGATCTGTGTATTTAATTTTATGATTTAAACACAGTGTCCTGAGAATGGGTCCATAGTCTTCACTTGACTTTCCAAGGGGTCAAAAAAGGTCAGAACTCATTGGCCAGAGGAAGGTACCTAAAGCAGTAGTGGGAAGGAGGGTCCATTGCTGTTGTTATTTAAGTCTTAAACTTTTATCAAAGTCATACATGTAAGTGTGGTTTCAAAAAATCAAGTAGTATGGAAAAGACAATAAAAAGCCACTATGCCTTGCTCCTCTCCTCTCCATATGCCAATCCTGTACTTTTTTTTTTTTTTTAAACTTACAGTGGATCTTTTCCAGTTAGACTGGGAATTCTGTGCAGGAAATGCCTTATAATCCCTACTATGTTTTTCATTTTAGGTATTGAATAAATGACTGATAGATTCCAAAGGCACTTCCTGCTTCAAGGTCCTTATGTATGTCAGTTGTACCATACTGTAGTTGTAGAAGTCATACCACCTGTGACACTCTTAGACATGGTGCTTTTACCTAAAATTCTTAAGTTTTCTGCCATTTGCCTTCACATAAAATAACACAATGTGCAAATAAAAATTCCTTTTACCTGTGTTACTTGTTTTTGTGTGAGTTTAGGGTGATGGTGGGTTGAATAATCCTATGTAATCTTAAACCAGAAATTGAGAAGGTGGATTTAAAATTTCTCCCTATTATTTTTGTTGGGGGTGGGGGAGCAGTGCCTGTTCTCTCTTGGTAGTAGTGGTTAATTTTCATGTTGTTGCCCATGCTGAGTTGCAGATGAATTGCAGCTGAGGTCTTTGATTGGCTGGCTGTGCTCTTGTGAGGTCCAGAAACATGTATGTGGTTTGATGTATTTCAATGGTTGCCCAATAAAACTGATGTCTAGCACTTTTTCTAGAAAACACACATTTAGATATCTCCAAGTTGATTTGTAGGAACTTAATGTTACTACAATTTTGTGGCAGAACTTTTTCTCAAGTGACAGAAGAAATAAAGGAACTTCAGTTTTGAGGGTCCTTAACAGCACCTTCCATTAGTGCCAATATAGAGGAGGTCGACAAAGTACTGAACTGTTAATACGGATTTATGACAAAAATAAGTATCTGGACTTTTAAGACTTACTGATAACAGTAAAATACCGTTTTAGCTACTGACACTAGACTAGCCCCCAAACTTCTAGAAAAAGGCGCCTTTTCCCCTTATCTTCTAAATAGCATTTCTCAATGCAGTAACCATGGAGACTACTTGGATTAACCTGGAGATTTGACTGCTGTTTTGTGTTCTTGCTGTTTTTTGGAAGGAGGTGGAGCAGGGTTTTGGGGGAAACGGCGGACTCTGGAAAAGTTAGCTTCTCAATTTACACATGAGAATCACAGTCATTTTCTTCATTAATATTATAAATATTTGAACAGCACATTAGAGACAGGTAATGAAGACATGAGAGCTATTTACCTGGTAATACAATGAGTTAACTTTTCTTTAAACTTACTGGCTTCTCCCTTAACACTAACTGGCTGGATAGCAAGTTCATACTTGTTGACACTGTAGTTAAGCCTCAGAATACTCTTGGAGCAAAATGACTTTTTTTAAAATGCTTTTTTGAAATTTTTAGAGGAGGAAAATTTTAGATTTGGAAGAAATATTTAAGCTGCAGACCTTCAAAGCCACCCTTTTAAAAAATCATTTAATGAGCAGGTTAATGAAGCACGGGAAGAGAAAACTTTTATAGTTAACAAAGGAGGTGAAAACCCAGACTCGGCGCAAGACTGGAAAGCATTGACTTTGATTTACATATACAAGACCAGAAAAGGAACAGCGGCAGATATTTCTAGGAACTAGTTAAAGGAGAATGAAACAGACAGGAGTTAGGAGAAGAAGTGCTTGTCTGCGGGAGGAGGAATCTCCTAACAGTTTCCGCACTTCCTACTTTAAAATCTTCAAATTTCCTACAGGGGCTGGCTTTCGGGCTACGACGAGCGCTCACGCCGTCTGCTGGGAAGTCATCTTGGAGCCACTGGGTGATGCAGAAAACCTTGTTTGTGTGTACCCTGCTTGAATGCAGAGCCCAGGCGCCCTGTGGCGGGGGCTGCTCCTCCCAATCATGTGCTAGTGCCGCTCCTGGCTCCTGGACCTCCTGCAATATAGCCTAGGAAGAAAGGAGACATTAGAAACTGGCTGAGGTCAATGCGTTTAATATTGAAACCGTACTAGATGAGTCGAGTATTGAGAGTAAACAGCTGGGTTACCATTTCGCCGTGTATGGAATAGGTTAACATCTGTGCACGTAGACTTAGGTATCCTACTGCAGATGAGAATGTGGCTAGGCAAAGTGGTTTCCATGGACTGGCTCAGAAAAGAGCATCCATTCTGTTTTTGTTCATGTATGTTTACTATAATCTTTTATTAGGAGCTAGTTTTTCAATTCATCTAAAAGTGATGACATGGTTATTACCATGGTTAGAAATCTAGTCAGTTTAGAAGTTTATGAAGTGAAAAATAAAATTGCCAACCCTCTAGTCCCACTCTGCAGAGGTGAATGTTGTTAAAAGTTTCTTTTTATTCCAGAATTTTTAAATGCAAGGTAAGCATACATTTAAATTGTTTTTAAAACCATGCATGAATATGATTATATATTCTGTTCTGCAATTTGCTTTTTAAATTTAGTATTTGGGATTTCTCTATATCTGTGTAGCTTTATATATCTTTTATTGTAACAAAAAGCACTAACTCATTCATAGACATTTGCACAATATTCCGTGGTATAAAATGCACCATCATTCACTGAATTAGTCCCCGACCAGTTGACATTTAGGTTGTTTCCAGCTTTCTGCTATTACAAACAACAGTGCAGGAAACATTTCTGTGCTAAGGTTTCTTAGCTTCTAGGGATACATATGATGAGTAAATTTCTAGTAGTGGAATTTTAGGGCCAAAGGATATGTGCATTAACATTTTAATAGTTATTTGCAAATCATATTCCAAAACGGGTACACCAATTAATTTTTCAGGCTTAAATAAGTCACTCGCTTTTAAGTTGTAAGTATAATTGAGAGGTCTTCTTAAAATACAGTTAGTTTTTAAATGACATATTTTGTATTGAGACCAAATAAGCTTGTTCATTTGCTAATTAAATGACCTGGAAGTCAAATCTCCATTTCAGGGAGAGTGTCTCTGGAGGGCTAAGTGCTGGGCCCTGGGGCCTTAAAAACCAGCCAGAGGCTGAGCCCGGCAGCTGGGAAAGAAAGCCTTGGAGCCAGCAGACTCCCCGAGCTGAGGGGCAGGCACATGGCTTGCTGCTCTGTGGCTCCATATAAAACTGACTGTCTTCAGAAATCCTGGGGCAGAATTGAAAAAATTTGATGTTTAATAATATCATCTTCAATTAGTTGTTTTTAAAAGACATTGATGAAGCACAACTGTGGTACAAAATTCCTCCTCCTCCAACTCCCTGTCATCCCCTCTCTCTGTCCCCTTACCTAGCTTTCTCGCCTCCTTCTTCTGTGTTTGTTTCTTTTTCACACCAACCACTTACCGGAATCCTCTGTGCCCCCTTGTGATACCAGAAGGGTGGCCAGTTTGGGGGACAATGGAATTGATTTACTGTGACTGAAAGGTGGTTCTGGAGAGGGAATTAACTATGCCAGTGGGTATTACCACACTGGCCCAGCTCTCTGGCTTCTCCCCCGCCTCTGCTTATGACTCCAGATACTTAGAACATTCTACCTATACTACAGCACACTTTATTTCTTATTTTTAAGTTTTTGTTTAAATCATTAATACCTATTACACATGAAACCGAGGTACAACCAGGGACCAAGATGTAAGTCAAGTTGCAAAAAAACCTGTGGTTCAAGTTGCTAGTAAATTGCTTAATAAGTATTCATAGTAGCACTTATAATACTTTTTAGATTATAGCCAACTCTTTGGGAATTACGGAACTTTGACAGATATTTTACTTCACAAATTATCTGCTTGTTTGGAAAATGGCTCCTTCAAAACCCAGCTCTCTCACCCTCAAAACTCATCCGAAGGAAAAACACAGTCAGGCCAGAGTAGGATCTAGGTGTCAGTACAAAGGAAACTAACAAACAAACAAACAAATACGCCCTAAACTAAACTAAAATGAATTTCCCTTTTAAGGTCTGAATCTCTGTGGCTTTGTAAGCTACTTCATTATCAGACAGAGAGGCTTATGCCTTAAAGAAAAGGAAATAAACCAATAGGCACAGAAGGCCTGTCTGATCAAAACTCTTCATTTCAAACTCTTAATTTCCCTGTAACACACTAGAAGCCAGCAGGAAGCAAGGAGGTGAAATGGATTGTTCCACGTTGTCCCTAAATAGAACATTCTTCACAACAGGCAGGAAGCACCTGGGGGATTGCTTTAGAACTTTGAAAATAAATTGTTTTTTAAATAAGAAAGGAAAAAATAAATTGGTTTCTAAATTCAGCTGCTTTTAACATTTTCACACATACATTTTTATAATCTGATTTCTGATGATAGTGAATTCAAATTAAAAATGCATTTAAATTTAGGAAAGAATGCACATAACATCAAGATAGAAAATTTTAGCTTAACTCTGAATCTCCTTTTCTGTGACTAAAATTGACATTCAATATTATAGTACTTTCATTTTTACAGCTCTTTCATATTCTTTAAAAAAGCTTAAAAGTGAAACAAAGACGTTTCTTGACTATTATAGTCTCTACTGCCTAACTCTTCTAACTTTTTAAGTTCGCTAAGACTTTAGAAGATATTCTTTCCCAAATCTATCCTTTAATTGACAGTTTACTAATGGAATTGATATGATTTTCCCATTTTTACAATATTTTTCATAAGAAGAAGTATGCTGGTTCATTTTATTATTATTATCTTATTTCTTTAGATGTAATTCTTTTCTTTTGTAAATAATATTAAGTTAATTCATTCTAGAGAATTCTGTTGTTCTGACAGCTGATAATAGGAATGCATGTTTACCCAAATTACTAGGAAGAATGTTACATAAGGAGTTAGTGGGGGAATATCAGCTCACGGACTGTGAAGTGAAGGGAAAAATTTGTCCTGGTAGATCATCGGTCATTTAAAATGTTGTGTTTTAAATAACAATTAAAAAAGAAATTCACCATTATATAACCAGTACTTTAAGCAAATTTTACTACATTTTGTTAATATGTCAAATTGAATAATCCAACCAGAAATACAGGGGATCGATTCTTGTCAGCAATACTTTAAAAGTGGAGATTTATTAAGAGTTCTTGTATTACCTTGATTTCATTGCTTTTGCAAAATATGTGATGGGTATTAAACTTAGATTTACTAGTGCACTTAATATCTTGTCAAAATGAAACAAGTCCTTTTTGTCATAAATTTTATTATTTAAAAGCATTTGTAAAGGGAGATGGTTATGCTTTTGGAATCTCATTCATTACTGAAAATAAAATATGCTTTTCCTCTTTTTTTTCTTTTTATAGACAGACATGTTACTGATTCCAAGTAACTTTAGGAATACTTCACATATTTTAACTAATTTTGTGATTTCAGTTTTACAAATGGGTTGTACTTTAGATTGTCCCTCCTGAGATACCTGATTTGTGCACTTTGGAAGACATGTCTCACGCCCTGTCATTACAAGTTCAGTTGGAAGACCCATCCTTTGTACCACTCCTTGTCCTGATTTCAGAATTTCAAGTGGGCTTGTTGTCAACTTTAACGTACCTTTTGAGAATAAATTAACTCTCCAATTTCTTGTACATGTGTGTGCTTCTGGAGCGGGAATGCTTTGCTTCGGCCAACTGAAAGTGGAGCCGGGCCCTCCTCTCACAGATTAAATCTAATTTCAGTAGTATTAAATTTAGTTGGTTCCTAACCAAAGAAAAGAAGTGCCCGCATTTTTCTGTTTAATTTTCTACATCCACAATCTATAGTCTCACTGTGGTCTTTGGGAACTTCAAGTATATAGCTGTTTTTGGCTTTGTGTCTGGTTGATCTAATTCTATATTGTTTTGGCATTGAATTTGTAATTATACCCTAATGCAATCTACAGAGTTACATGAACAAAGTGAGCCATTTTACTTTGTATTCTTTTCTTTTTCTGGTGGGGGCATGGTTCTCCCAGCTACTTTCTCATAGCGAGTGGAGGGCATAGGCAATTGTGGTAATTTTATTGAGTTTGCTTATCTCTGTCCTCACTCCTACCTCCACTTACCCACCATTTATATACGTCCCAGCAAGAACCTCCACACTTCACCCAGCACAAAAACCTGGTTATGTGCTTGGACACTATCATGCATAGGAAGTGCGTTGGGACAAATAGATGTATTTGGATTTACTTCACAGGTAATAGGCTGTGTTTATTGACTTCTAATTGCACGCTTACTATATGCCAAGTTTTATGCCAAGCATTTTTTTAACTGAAAAGCATATATGTTTTTATTCTCACCTGAGGATATGTTTATTAATTTGAGAGAGAGACAGAGAGAAACATTGATTAGTTGCTTCCTATATGTGCCCCAAACAGGGATCAAACCCAAAACCTAGGTATACACTTTGACCAGGGAACAATCCCAACAAAACCTTTTAGTTAGCATACGGATGACGCTTCAACCAACTGACCCACCCAGCCAGGGCTATGTCAAGCATTTTACATGTATTATTTGATTTAATCACCAAGGGTGCCATATAATCACAATAATCACATTGTCCCCATTTTGCAGATGAAACTGAGGCTCACAGAGGTTGAAGTAGGTCAATCCCTTACAAAGCGGCAGGGCTGAGGTTTCAAGCTAGGTTATATGCATCTTTAATATCTGATTTATTTATTTATAAAATTTATTTATTTTTAGAGAGAGGGGAAGGGAAGGAGAAAGAGAGGGAGAGAAACATCAATGTGTGGTTGCCACTTGCACACCCTCCACTGGGGACCTGGCCTGCAACCCAGGCATGTGCTCTGACTGGCGATCAAACCAGCAATCCTTTGGTTTGCAGGCCAGCACTCAATCCACAGAGCCACACCAGCCAGGGCTCTTAATATCTGATTTAATATTTCATATATGAGATCTTCAGCTAGGCTTTGGAGCCTGAGTTACTCCCTGGGAAGTCACTGTGATAGCAGAGCCCTAACAAAAGGCTACATAGGGGTCTGGACACAGGTGGGTATTAACTTGGTTGTTCAATAAAAACTGCCCTGCCCCAACACCACCCACTACAAAGTGCTTTTCTTCTTGGTGGCCTCATGGGTGCCATTTGTCAAATGGAAATAATGTTACTTTAGGTGGGTTATGTAGTTCTCTTTTTATTTTAAAAAACCTGTTTTATTTTGAAATAATTATAGAGTCCCAGGAAGTTACAAAGATAGTAGAGAGTGGGACGGAGAAGACCCGTGTACCCTCCACCCAGTTTCCCCCAGGGTTGCATCTTACTCAGCTAGCACAAACAGAATCGTAGAACTGATATTGTTGTAAAGTGTACGAATGCTGTTTTATCACCTGCAGATTAGTGTAACCAACACCAAAATCAGGATACAGGACTTGACGGTCGCTAATCGTCACTAAGACCTCCCTGCTGCTACCCATTTACAGCCACCACCCCTCCCCCCCACCACTAATTTGTTCTCCCATCTCTCTGATTTTGTCATTTCAAATCTCTCTTCTAAAAAATTGTTTTTATTATGAAATATCTCGATCCAAAAATTACAAAAATGCTTTAGCAATACCTATGTACAACCACCACTCAGATTTAACAAATAAGCAAATGTAATAAATGTTGTATTTCCTTCACAATTAAAAAAAGCCCATATTGAGATTAAGGCCTCTTTGTCCTGCTCTCTGATTCTGTCATCCACCTACCATTCCCAGAGACAAGCCCTACTCCAACGTGACTGTGTGTCTTTCCCATCTGTGTTTTTATTTTTTTACATTCCTAGGTGTCTATAACATTGTATGGTATTGTTTTGTATGTTTTAAAAATTTACATAATAAATCAACAAATATTTATTGAGTGTTTATGCTATGCTAGGCACTACTCTAGATCCTGGGAACATGGTGGTGAATAAGGCAAAACCCTTGTCCTAAATATCTAAACGTATGACTAACTAAGATAATTGCAGGATTTGTAACTGTGTGAAAAGGGTAGAACTGGGTATAGTAGTCCCCCCTTACCAGAGCGGGGTATGCTCCCAGATCCCCAGTCAGCACCCGAAACTGCAGGTGGTCCTGAACCCAGTATACACTATATTTTTCCCTCTACATGCATACCTATTAAAAGTTTATTTTATAAATTTGACACAATAAGAGATTAACAAAACAATAATAAAACAGAACAATGATAACAATATACTATAATAAAAGTTATGGAACTGTTGTCTCTCTCTCAAAATGTCTTATTGTACTGTACTCCACCTTATTTTTGTGATGCTTTTGGGGAACCATTGCGTTACAAGGTGGCTGTTACCCATGCTCTCTAATTATGTTTCTAGAACATGGCAGATGATTTTTGTTTTTGTGTTTATGAGTGCGTGGGCTCTTTGCTCTGTATACTACACTCAGCTTTAGCATCTGCCTGCAGCATTGCAGGACGGTACCACAGTTAATCTGTCCTCCCATGGTTCATGCCCTGGTGCCTCCTTTGCAGTTTTAGGAGAATAGGTTCTATCGTCATCTTCTTTCAGGAGGGCCCACTTTCAAGTAATTGAAGACTTACTTTGGATACTGCCCTTAATCCACTTCTTTAATTCTACCAGAAATATGGCAGCAGCTTCTTCATTGGCAGATGCAGCCTCTCGGTAATTTTTACCTTTTTTCCGTCCAAACCTGTTCCTGAATCTGTGTAATCATCCCTACTTGCAGTAAATAGCTTGATGTCACTCGCTTCGGAGAAGCCCTTGCTGAAGTCTTGTGTAGGCTCAGTGCTTTCTGGTGCAACATGATGCCATTTGGAATATGTTTTCTGTTCATGTTGTCCACCCACAAATTTTATGCCTTTTCATCCCTAACTACTCATCATGCACGATGGTCATAATTTTTGCAGTTTGAGGTACAATAGCAAAGTAGTACAAATTTCTTTTTCCTTCTCGATTTCACGAATAGCAGATTCATTCTCAGCAACCTCAGCATGATTTTTTTCCTTATTAAATTGAGAACAGTTACATTTTCACTTAAGGGAAGCTCCTCATGATTTCTGTTGAGCATGTCGGAACGGCCAGCCTCACTGTTCTTGCTCCTTGGGACCATTATTAAGTGAAGTAAGGGTAGCCTGAACACAAAGACTGCGATCCTGTGACAGCTGATCTGATAACCAAGAGATAGCTACTCAGTGACTAAGGGGAAGGGTGGGGGTCTTCAGTGAGGAAACGCTGGACAAAGGGATGATTCATGCAAGACCACATGAGGTTTCATTATGCTACTCGGAGTAGCACTCAATTTAAAACTTATGAATTGCTTATTTCTGGAATTTTCCATTTATATTTTCCAACCATATTTGACTGCGGGTAACTGAAAGTTCAGAGAGCGAAACCACAGGTAAGAGGGGACAAGTGTATATAGGTATTGCGGTCCAGATTGGCAGAGAGCTGGGGGAACGAGGGGATTGGCAGGACACTGAGGAAAGGCCTTGCAGAGGATATTGCATTAAAATCAAACCCTAAATGATAAGAAAAAACAAGGCAAGCAAAAGTAACAGCAAGCAAGTGCTGATGCTCTCGCACAAGAGTGGAGTTGGTCTGTACGTGGAAGAACAATACACGCACAGAGGTTGGACCCGTGTAAACACCAGGAGGGTAGACGTAAGTGAGGTCTCAGGGGTGCAGGTTAGGGGAAGAGGGGCTCGGGGGATTACAAAAGGGCAAGGCGATTTTGGTAAAGAGTTTGGATTTTATTAAGGCTGCCATGGGAAACCATTAAAGGTATAAGCAGGATGTGCCACAGTTGCCTTGTGGGAGATGGCAAAATGAGGGACAAGAAGAGGAAGCAGTTGGATTGTTGCAGTTTTCCAAGGAAGAGATCAGCCAGGGGGATGGTGACGCTTTTAGGATTCAATGCTGTGTTTCAAGATTTACTTATGTTGATAGTTTTAGATAAAGTTAATTCATTTCATTTTAATTGCTATGTGTATCCTGTTCTATTAGTATACCAAATTTTCTTTATCTATTCATTCTCTTATTAAGACTTTAAAGATATATTTGTTTCTCCTATACACAGTTCTAACCAAAGCATCCTTATATATGGATTCTTGTGGATAGTGTAGAAAACTTTCTCCAAGATACACATCTAGCAATAGAATTGTGGGGTCTTTAGGTATGCTCATTGTCAGCTATGTCAGATAGTTCAAAATTGTTCTCCAAAGTGATTGTACCAATTTATAGTCACTAGCTGTGTATGAGAATTTCCACTTCTCTACATCCTCAATAGCCGGTATTATGCTTTTAGCCATTGTCAATCTTATAGATATGAAATGAAAGGTCATTGTTACAATTTGCACTTCCTGATTACTAGCTAGTATTTTTTTCTTTATTGACTATGTTCTCAGCGCTATGCTTTACATCCCCATAACCACTTTGTGACTGACAATGCATAGTTACCCCCCTCACCTTTATCACCCCGTCCCCGACACTTTCCACGCTCTGGCAGCCCTCAGTCTGCTCTCTTTGCCTCTGAGTCTGTTTCTATTTTAGCTACTGTGTTTTTTGGTCCTTTGGCTTTCTTTTCTGAAATGTTTTTGTTCCCACTGTATGCTCATTTTCCTGTTGGGTTGTTTGTTTTTTTCTTACTGATTTGTAGGATTTCTTTGTATATTCTGGATAATAATCCATTGTTGGATTTTATGCATTGAAATATGCATTGAAAACATCTTCATTGTGTTTTATACATTAAAAATACTTTCTAATTTTTAGCTTGTCTTTTCACTTTTTTTAGATTTTATTTATTTATTTATTTATTTATTTATTTATTTTATTTTTTTTTTAAAGATTTTATCTATTTATTTTCAGAGGGGAAGGGAAGGAGAGAGGGAGAGAAATATCAATGTATGGTTGCTTCCTGTGCATTCCCTACTGGGAACTGGCCTGCAACCCAGGCATGTGCCCTGACTGGGAATCGAACCGTGATCTCTTGGTTCACAGGCCCGCGCTTAATCCACTAAGCTACACCAGCC
>CM052539.1:77955936-78007590 GCA_028533065.1 Trachops cirrhosus
GATTTTATTTATTTATTTTTAGAGAAATGGGAAAAGAGAGAGAAAGAGAGGGAGAGAAACATCAATGTGAGAGAGAAACATCAATCCATTGCCTCTCAAATGCACTCTGACTGGGGACCTAACCCGCAACCCAGGCATGTGCCCTGACCAGGAATCAACAGGCGACCTTTCACTTTGAGGGATGACGCCCAACCAAGTCACACTGGTCAGGGCTCTTTTCACTTTTTAAGTGATGGTTTGCATTTTAAAATTTAACATGGTCAGATTTATCAATCTTGTTCTTTATGCTTAGTACTTTCCAATCCTGGCATCATAAAAATAATAAAGTTTTGCTTTCCACTTTAATTATTTAATTGACATGAAAATTAATTTTGTGAATGAGAGAAAGTATGGATTAAAAGATTATTTTCTAAATAGACAACTAACTAATAGAGCATCAATAATTGAATAATCTTATCTCTTTGCTACTGATTTGTAATTTTTATTTCTGTTATGTATCAAGTTTTACCATAAGCATGCTCTATTTATGGACTGTCCGTTCTATTCTACTGTTCTATTGGTTTGTCTCTAGACCAATGCCCATTCTCTTGAAATTACTGTAGCTTCACAATAAGCCTTGCTATCTGGTGTGGTGAATTACCTTTCTAAGTTATCTGAGGCATTTTTGGTTCTTTACTCTTATGTTAACTTATGGAACAACTTGTCAATTGCCATGGGAAAAAATACTAATGGATATTAATTGTAATTACAATAAATTTATAGATTAATTAGGAGAGAATTGCCATCCTGTGTTTTCCCATCCCATATATGAACATGGTACATTTTTTCATTTATTTTAGATCTTTTAAGTACCTCAATAAAGCTTTGGAAAAGCCAAAGGAACTTGCATTGTCTATAAGTACCCCAAGTTTTTGTTGCTATTATTAATGAAATATTTTTGTTTGCTTGTTTTTAAATTATACTTTCTATTAGTTCTCTACTGGGATATGGGATCACAATTGATTTTTGAATATTTATTTGTACCCAGCAACCTTTCTAATTCTAGTAGTTAGGAGAGTCTTTTGGATTTTTTAATGTAGATAGTCATATTGTTTGTAAATATTTTATTAGTTGTTTCAATTAACCAGCATTTAGTTAATCTCCTTAAGTTCCTTCCAAGGATTCATGATTCTATTTAGTGCTTTTCTGTCTCTATGTGGGCAAAAATTAAGCATGGGCCTCATTTTTGGTACATAATATCTTGATACACTCTATAACACTTTCTTTATTCTTCCTTCCTACTCCCTTTGCTGTTGAATTTACTAGGAAACTTTCACAAAATTTTGATAACAGAAATAAAGTAAATACAATTTTTATAGTGTTTAGGAGATTAGACAGCACTGGTCCCTTGCTGGGGACAGTGGTGCCACTGTAGACTCGACCAGTGATGCCCATGTCACAGGTTTCAAGATGCGGACGAAGAAGAAATGAGAACAAGAAAATGATGTCAATCTTCGGTATTTGTAGAACAGATACAGACACACACCCATATCCATAGCTACATACACATGTGTATGGTACCTCTATGTGTGTCTGTGTGTACAAAGTCATGTGGGCCACAAAACGTTGGCATGAGAACATTTTTTTTGCAGTTGAAAAAATCCAATCCAGGAAAAGTGTCTGTTTCGGGTTCAAAGGTGTATGACAGGTCTCAAAGAGACTTTGGGAAGTATTAATTCTGGAGGTAAGTTCCTACCCTTTGATGGGTTGCTTGGACCAAGAGTGGTTCAAGTATGGGTGGAGCTCACCTCCTAGGATTGTGGTCAGGCTAGTCCACAGGGTGGGTTGTAGCCCCCTTCACTGCTCAGCTCCTAAGAAAGAAGAAGGCTCTTTTCTGCCTCGGAGCCCTGCATTCTACAATTCACTAAGACATTGGCCCTGGCCCTCCATGGGGCGGTGGTGGGGAGATACAGGGCACTGCAGGTTAGTGACCTCATACAGGATGCCCTTGGGTCTTCTGCTATCTTTGCCCTGTTGTGTCGTAGGTGGGATAGGAAAGGCAATAGGCCCACTCCTTTTGGAAAGTTTTGCGAAGGGCCTGGCCCATAGAAATTTGCTGGGTCTGCTTTTCTGGGTTATCCAAACCTCCCTGGAGTGAGGTCCAGTCAGGATGTGGTCTGAACTGAGAGGCATTTACCAGGACGTTTACCACTGAATCTGCTTGGTAAGAGACCAAGTCATAGCTGTTCCCCAAAGCTATGAGAGTAAACACTGCCTCCTATTTTTAGTAGTTCATTGCTTGCAAAAATAGCTCAAAACCCAGACCTTTGAGTCTCAGCAGCCTTCAGCATAACAGGCCAGTCCAGGGTAACAACCACCTCAACAATGTCGGTAACAGCCACCACTTTCCTGGACTTACTACATACAGGTGCCACGCTGAGTGCTCTATATGCATTATTTTGTTTCATCCTCACACGGCGTAATCACTGTCCTTATCCCTATTTTTCAGATGGGGAAACCTAGATTCAGAAAGGTTATACCACCTGCCCCAAGTCACATAGCCCTCCAGAAGCAGAGCCTAGTCCTGAATCCATGTCAGCTCAGCCGGATGCCACAGTCCACGTTTTTGACCCGTTTTTATCCCTGCCTTTCTACATTCGGTAACTGGCGTCTGTGGTGGAATGTTTATTACATGGAATCTGGTCCAGGTTTCTCAAAGAATTTTAGTTGATAATTGAATTCAAGTTTAATAATCAAGAGATTCTGTCCATTAATATGGGAGATGTTAAATATCATTTTCTTATTGTTGTCTTATTTTATTAAGCCATTGGATTTACAGATTAGCTTGTTCTCATTATGTTCTCTTTTCACAAAGAAACCCAAGGTATTTTTCAGCACAGTGGTATTTGGGGTGACTCCTTGACAATTTAAATGGCGCCCAGCAGTTGTGCAGAATGCAGTCTTAAAATGACCAATAAAAAAAACGGCCGAAAAAACCATCGAAGTATGAGCAAGCTCCCAGAATGGAACCAGAAATGTGGCCGCCTGTTTCCTGTTGATTGCTTTAGCAGAAAAATCAAGTTCAGGATCCTGTGTTTTCTGAGATGACTGGCATGATTATCAGGGTAGCTGCACCTGGAAAAACTTCTGACTTAACTCTATTGATCACATGTTAATGGCATGTTGAGAAACAATAAGATGGTTTGGTTGCCCAATGGAGGTCAAGGGAACACTCACATGGAGACAATATGCTTGTTTCTGATTGGGCAGCTCTCAAAGGTAAAACACTGTGCTGCTGGCCACTTCCTGGTGAGGCCCCATTGGGTACTGACTGTAAAAAAGCTTCTCTGGTTCTGTGGCGAGGTGGGGTGGCGGGTGGTGGCCTCGGAGAATGCCTGCCCTGGGAGTAAGAGTCAAAGCTTTTTAGCTTGCAAGTAACAGAAGCCTACTTCAAACAAGCTTCAGCAAAATAAATGAGTAATAATATTTACGTATACTGTTGACCCTTGGACAACATAGGTTTGAACTGTGTAGACCCACTTACACACAGATTTTTTTTCAGTAAGTACACACAGTAGTATAAATGTACTTTCTTTTCCTTAAAATTTTCTTAATAAATCTTAATAAATCTTTTCTCTAGCTTACTTTACTGTAATAATATAGTATATAATACATATAACATATAAAATGTGTTAATAGACTGTTTATATTATCGGTAAGGCTTCCAGTTAACAGTAGGCTGTTAGTAGTTAAGCTCTGGGGGAGCCAAAAGTTATATACAGATTTCAACTGTGCATTGGTGGGGGGATTTGGGTACGGGAGGGGCTGTGCCCCTAGCCCCACACATTGTTCAAAGGTCTACTATATACATACGTGTATTGAGAGAACATAAATGGGACAGGGGTTTTGCTGTAAGGATACAAGGTTATCTCATGGATTCCAAGGATGGCAAGTGTTTGGGGCTTTGGGAGGGACCAGAACGCCTTTGGTTCAGGGTGCTGTCCTCTCAGGAACCTTCTCTCTGGGACCCAGGCTCCTCGTCCCTTCCCCGTTGTATATGGACCAGCTCCTGCCTCTCTTCATGTGGCTGCCTCACAGCTCACTGTGTCTTCTGTCCTCAGCTTACACGACCCAAAGACCCTGACACTGCACCTCAAGTTCAATTTCTGGGGCACAGACTGTAGTTGACTCAGCACAGCTGGGGCCAGGAACCCCAGTTGTCAGGTCTTGCCAGGGAGGTGGGGAAACTGAGCTCAAACATGGCCTTCCAGGCTGTGACTGTGTAAGAGGGTCAGTTTTCACACATTCTTTTCTTTCTATTCTTCTGAACTCATAGTTTCTCCCAAAGCTTGAATTTTTGTCACTGTGACTCCTCTAATAGTGGGGGAAATGAGGGAAGTAGATGCTACCTTTGTATGGATAGGCCACAGACAAGTGAAGTATGGGTGAATGCCCTTTTTAAAAAAAATGATACCCCAACAACCTGCATTTTTATTCTGCAGACCAAAAAGAAATGATTCATTTTATTCTAATCTAATGTTTTTATGTTCGAAAGAATTTTATTGATTACTTATTAAAATGAACACTACCTATACTATAGTTATTACAATAACTACAGTAAAGAAATAATTTTGTCACGTGTTTTATAAGTACAGGTATGCCTATCAAATATTCCTTGATTGACTGTTTTAAGAAAAAACTGTGGTGGGTACTTTAGAAAGATTCAGATTTGTAAGGTGAATTGATTAGTCACCTATTCACACATCTTCTGGGTAAGTTCAGAGTTTTGCATGTTGGTTTTTTTTAAGTTGATTGCTCACACGCATGTAGGGTAAATGTCCAGGAAACAACCAGCCCTATCTGGCCCCCCCCTGTCCCCAGTCAGAGTGGTCTTGGCAACCTTATCTGTCAACACAACTTCTGAGTAGCTCTTTTGAATTCTCTTACTTCTTATTTAAAATTGTGCTCACAATGTATTTCAAATATGTAAAAACATAGAGAGTAATATCGTACCACTGCCACCCCCTAAAAAAACTTAACAAGGATGATTGTGTGGCATTGCTTTTAATAGTCTTCTAAGCTGTCAAGTGTTACATGCAGTGTAGAGCTGATATATATGGAAGATTAAAAGTTATTCAAAACTGTACTATATATATTGTCCAGATACATATACTTATGGAGACATAAATATGCAATGGGAGGATATTCAACCCTTCCAAAGGGCCATAACTTGTTGGAAATTGAATGGATGAGGCCAGGGGTTTTAACCATATCTATAGTGTTTTATTTTTAAAACTCATCTGTAGCAAATATGAAAAATGTTAATTGTTGATTCTTTGAGGTTTTTAGTGTAATACATAGTATGAGACAATTTGACTTTTCAAGTAGATGCTGGTCCCTTGGAAATGCCCTCCTCCTCCAGCACATTGTAATTAATAAAGAAGAATTACATGATTGATCATGGGTAGATGTCCTTTGCATGCAAATTCATTGCATGAATATTACTAGCATTAGAGAATGGAGTAGAAGGGGGAAAGGTCAATGTATTTCAAATTCTGCAGCCCTGATTTTCTTCTAATTGTCTGATGTTCTTCTAAGGGGTAGTAGAGGCAGCGTTCATAACCATCATCATCATCATCATAGCTAACATTCACTGCATGCTGTATAATGTGTCAGTACATGAAAATACTTTACATGGGAGAGTAGTTAGGATACAGGTTTTTCTGCCATAACAGAGACCCAAAATAGCGATGGCTGAAAAAAGGTAGAATTTTATTTGTCACTCACATAACAGTCTGGACATATGCAGTCCATGGCTGATATGATGGCTCCATGGGGTCAAGGATCCAAGCTTCTATTTTGTTTCTCTGCCATTCCTAGGATATTGCTTTCATATCATAATCTAGGATGGCTCTTGGCTCTTCATTGCTAGTTATCACTCATATTTCTTGGCCAGAATTGAACCACTTGAGCACATCTGACTTTAAGGGAAGCTGGGAAATGTAGTCTTTATCTGCACAGCCATGCATGGCAGCTATACAAGCTGGGTTTATATGTCTATAGAATAAGAGGACATGACGCAGCTGGTGTGCCTTAGTTGGCTTAGTAGGCAGTGTCTCACAAACTGAAAGGTCGCCTGTTCAATTTCTGGCCGGGGCACAGGTCGGGGTACATGTGGAAGGCAACCAATCAGTTTCTTTCACGTTAATGTTTCTCTCCCTCTTTCTCACTCCCTCCCCTCTCTCTAAAATCAAAATTTAAAAAAGGAAATTAAGAAAAAAAAATATGGTCACCAGGACCTTGCCTTAAAAAAAAAAAAAAGAGGAGATGGACGTGGGGGTGGCATAAGACTTCAGTGTCACAAGTATATAGTTTCTATTCAACCTTACAACAACACTAGGAGTCAAGACCAAACGGGTCCATCTGACACTTGAGAAAAAGAGAGATTAAGTTACTTGCTAAAGGTCACACAGCTAGTACTTCGTGGAGCTGGGTGTGGCTTTGTTTTTGTTTCTTATGCATTTGCATCTAGTTTGCTGAGTTCTAACACCAGGATCTGGGCTGGGAACTCTCAGTTGCCTTGGGACTGCCACACCTGAGCAGTGTTTGCTTGATTTTATCGCAGTGTTTAACATAAGCATCCAGGAAGGTACTGTGCTTTAGTGTGAAAGCAAGCACACACTGAATTTTGTTGAAGGAATTCTGTGACACTTATTGAGCAATGGGCAGTACATTTGGGTGTTGCCCAGTTGGAACTGGAAACCAAGACCAAGAAAATGTCGTTCTTTAGTTTGATTCAGAGTATACCTGGATTCTGGTTAGGCTAGAAAATATGCCTCTAAAATCCTTTAATAAGAAGGAAATCCTTTACTAGAATATACGTCCTAATGTGTTTTTCTGAGCCAAATAATGGGACCATGGACTATTTCCAAATTATTATGTAAAAATAGCAAATTTTCTAGAAATGATATTATTTTAAGGGGGGGAGTAGCACTGAAACCAGATGTTGCTTTTCTACAAAGCATCCAACCACTAGCATGTTGCATGCAACAAAATTTGGCAAGAGAGTGACCCTTCTCTTCCACCCAAATCACAATTGCTAAGAGTCGGCATGTGCTGAAAACAAAATCGCAAAAGGGAGACCTGTTTCCTGAAAGTTCACACCTGACGTTATTCAAGCTCATGCTGGATCAGAAGGATACCCCATAAGAAAAGGCACACAAGCATCCCCTTTGTAGATCTTCACCTTTGGATGTGTTAAAAGTTGAAGTCATGGTTCAGGATCAGGGTCAGGGTCAGGGTCAGGGTCAGGCAAGCGGGGCAGTCACTTCTAGCAGCAAAATTCACAGGGGTGCCAAAAAACTTAGTACTCAAGAGAAGCAATATTTTAATGTACATTTTTAAATGAAAATAAAATCATGATGAGCAAATATCAGATTTTTAAATAAAGACAGGCTGATGTTGTTGGTGTTGCCACATTGCATCATTGAGTGATGAGAACAGCCAAGGTCTTCAAATCCCCTGCTAGGCAGGTGTACGGGGGTCAGCAATGTGCTCACACGTACTGGGCAATGTGGGGCTTTATAAATTGTTATATATTTATATATGTCTTTTGATTATAAAGTTTTTATTAATTTTTCTCAGTTCAAAATATGTTGGGGATATTTTGATGAGCGTATGTAGAGTGCATGCTCTTCCTCTGTCTGAGGTGCCAACATGGCTCCACAGTGGGGCGCTGTGTGGGCCGCTGGGAACCTGCCCTTCATGCTGGATGAGCCATCGCTGAAGGAGCTCCAGACTCTGGGGAGACTTAAAAGAGATGGTTCCTTCTCTGAGACCACTGTGCTGAACACATGGTTGCTCACCCTTTGGTCGTCATGTCTCAAATACACTCGATCTTTTTGCAAAGATGGGAATCTTTGAGTTTGCCTATCTAGAGACGCATTCGTATTATCTAACCTAGTCTGGAAATCCCCTGGTCCCTATCTCCCCAACCTTCCCCTTCATAAATTAGTTCCCTCTTTTCTTCTCTCCCTTTTTAGTCCTTATTCTCACTTATAATTGCGCATGCTCATGTTTATTCCACACTTGCCCCCGTGCTAGGCTGCAGACTCCATGAGTGCAAGCAGCGTATCTAGCTGGCTCATCGCTGTGCCCCCAGGACCTCACACAGTGTCTACATGTTGTAGAGGCTTCATAGAGTATTTTTTAATAAATGGATTTATGAGTGGTTAATCTACATTGTCCAATTCCAAGTAAAGCATCAGATGCTTAATAAACATTATTGGTAATCTTGCTACAGGATTTTTTTTTTTAAAGTCAAGAATACCTTCAAATGTCAAATTTCTTTCTTTTTCTCTTTTCTTCACTGGGTCTTGATTAAGCAATATTTCTCCTACCTGACAACTACTGTTATAGTTGAAGCAATGTTTTGCAATATCTGGAAGTGTAGTAACACAAAGGCAGTTTGAGTTAGTGGAAAGAACATTGGGTTGCAAGCCAGGAGGCCTGGGTGTGACTATAACTCTAACAGAAAATGGGATGCTTTGGGTGGCGTGGGCCGGGTTTCCTCTGAACAGTGGAGTGGTTTCCTTATTCTCATTCTCTTATAGGTCCTTGGCCATGGGCAAGTCCCTGAAATCCAAAGTCCCCTTGGTTTTTTGTTTTTTTTTTTTTAAAAGATTTTATTTATTTATCTTCAGAGGGGAAGGGAAGGAGAGAGGGAGAGAAATATCAATGTATGGTTGCTTCCTGTGCATTCCCTGCTGGGAACTGGCCTGCAACCCAGGCATGTGCCCTGACTGGGAATCGAACCGAGATCTCTTGGTTCACAGGCCCGCGCTTAATCCACTAAGCTACACCAGCCAGGGCTCCCCTTGGTTTGTTTGTTTGTTTGTTTTTTAGGTCTGCCCTGCCCACCAGCTAAATCTGACCTCAAACCAGTACAGCAGAGGCCTCTTCAAAGCTCACTCCGTCCACTACTCACCATTCAGCAGCCAGCAAAGCCTCCATATTCTGTGTCTTTCCTATTTACCTTCTCTGAGGAGAATCTGCATCATTGAGATAGTCTCTTTGCAGGGCTGTTAGGAGGATTAGATGAATTAATATGGGTATATTAGCTATTATGATTATTCTACCCTCAGATATTTCTACTTGGGCCTTCTTCCCTAGAGTTGGTCACCTCTCCCAGGTGTGTCTGGGGACAGGCTAGGCACTGACTACAGCAGGGCCACAATGCCTGGCATGTAGGAAGGGCTACATAAACATTAGTAGTTTTTAGTATTATTTTCACATGTGATGTCTTGTTTCATGCTAAAATCATCTCCTAGGCCACATTGAATCATCTCTTATTTCCCAGAGCACCCTGCTTCTTGTACCCTGAAACAGGGTGAGATGCACCCTGTTTCTTGGGGAAACTCAGGTTTAATGGAGCCAGCACAGGCTCTGGAAAGTGATGTCCCAGAGTCCCAAGCCCTTGGACTTAACCGGTGATCCCTCAGGCAGGCTTCTCACTTCTTTAAATCTCAGTTTCCTAGATGAGGATAAAAATATCTACCTCCCAGAAAATGCCGTGAGATCAAAGAGGTAAAACAGAGGCCATCTATCTAAATTTTTGACCTGTGAAGGATGCTCAGTAAATACTGGACTATCTGAACACAGTCATTCATAGCTGTCCCCTGAGGATCTGTGGAAATCTCTAGTGGAACCTTCAGATGTGTTGCCCACTATGTAATATCAATTTAAAAATGCACCTACATGTATTAAAGCAGTGGTTCTCAGACATAAGCACACATACGTGTCTCATGGAGTTGGGATAACTAGCTCATCTCCGATGGCCCTGGAAGTCCTTTGTCTGGGGATGCCCCTCAGTCCCAGGCAAACCTTGGTCACTGTGCCTGGAGAATGGTTCAGACCCAGAGTCCTGGGCTCCCAATACCAGGAATTCTAATTCAACAGGTCTGGTGTACAGTGGGGCCTGAGGATTTGCATTTCTAACAAAATTGAGAGTCACTCCATTTTTGGAAGTTCACAGGGATTCTCACAGCCCTGCAAGGTTGGCGGTGTTACTCCATTTTATGGACATGAAAACGGGGGCTTCGCAGGGTTTTAGAAATTTACTTGAAATTACATAGCTAGAAAGTGAGTGACTCAAACCCAGGTCTGACACCAAAATAGATTTTCTCTATCTGCCCTCCTTAAACAACAGACTCCTGAGGTCATCAGGTCCCTTAGTTTGGGATGAATTCTTCCCAGGGAAGTGCCCAAGTGCCCCTGAGAAGTGGACTTCTGGCCAGTCATTACCACAGGTCTGCAGTGGACACACCAGAGACTTCAGTGGGGCCCTCTGCTCTGCCAATTGTGCTTACAATTATATATGTTCTCTCATTAAGAAATACAGAAATCATCAAGATGTGATTGTAGCTTTGCAGACTGCATTATTACAACACAAATTTGTACCATCAGCTACAGAAACCAAAACTGTATACTGCTTGCCAGAAAGTAGTTTAAGAATCCTCTTTCATGACAGTGTGTTATTGCTTGCCTTGAGAGTTATTGTATTTTGACTCTGTTTCAGCACAGCTTACTTGATTTCTGAAGTCCCCAAATGCAGCATTACTAAATGAATACAAGAATAAGCGAAAATTATTGTAACAAATTCCATTGAATTTTGTTACAGCGATCAATGCTATTATGTGTAAATCAAAAAAGCTTGCTTTGGTATTCAGTTTACATCGATTGCTTTCCTTTCTCATTTTCCACAAAGGAGTTCTGGTTCAGCTTGCTTCTCTGCTTTCCTTGTAAGTTGTCTCTCTGCTCACAGCACTGGTTAGTTTGGTCTCAGCCCCCATTAACTGATTGTACCTTTGACTCAGTGCCCATCAAAGCTGTCATTTCTGGCTTCACTGGGCACCAGGGAATATTGTTCTTTGATCTCAAGAGGTGCTAGAAGTTACCCTGGAAGCAATCCCTATCTCATAGGGTTGTTGTGAAGTCAAACTACAAGATGTGTCTAAAATGCCGACGTGGTACTTGGCATGAGGTGAGTGCCCGACCAGAGTCAGCCCATTTCACAGTCAGAGAAGCTCTCTAAGCTCTGCTTCCCTTCCCCCTCCCTCCCAACTGAGGGCTTTGCTTCCCCTGCCTGAAATCCAACCCCTCCCCACAATCTGGGTTGCACTTTCTCTTAGGGTACCATGTAGATCTCCTTTGTAGCACAGATCACAGTGGCATTACACATTTTTTTCTGTGATGGTTTTGTGGCTGTCTGCCACCTCTACCAGACTACAGGTGCTGTAGGCTCTGATGAGCCGCTCAGATCTGCCTTCAGTATTGAAGGCTGTCACTGCTTGACATAGTAGACATGTAGCCCTCAGCTGCCAGCACCCTTGGCCTTGAGTTGCCCTCACAAGGCCACATCCCCTTCCAATAAGTGATCTACATGGGGAGTATGAAGCCCTGGCTTTCTCGCTCTCCTGGGGACAGCTTTGAAAGCTAAACCCAGCTTTAGAACCTCCTGCAGCACTGACCCAGGAGGTTTTCTCGAACTTTGTATCCTGTTCTTATTCCCACTTACTTCCCTCCCTCCCTTGGGTGTTAATCTTAAGAGCACTTCTTAATAGAATTCGTGCATTCTAGCTGTGGCCTCAGAATCAGCTTCCTGTAGAACAGAACTTGTATTGTACTAAGGTGCATTCACTAAAGGTAGGGATTATATTGTTGTTGCGAATTGCGTGCATTCTCAGAGCCTATTATAGTTCCTGGTGCCAGTAGGATCTCCGTAAATGTTTGTGGAAAAAATGAACAAACCAATGAATCAGCAATGGTGGTGTCATTGGTAGTTTCCGTCTTTGTTTCACCCTCTCACCTTTCTTCAAAGTGAATATAAATATTTAAAGAATTAAAAAATATATGTTTATTGATTTGAGAGAGACCTTTTGAGGAAGAGAGAGAGAGAGAGAAAGATTGATTGGTTGCCTCCCACACACACCCCAACCAGGGACTGAACCTTCAACCTCTAGGTACATGCCCTGACCAGGAATCAAACTCCCAGCCTCTTGGTGTACAGGGCAATGCTCCAACCAATTGAGCCACACAGACCAGGGTGGGAATATAACTTTTACAAGGAATTTCTTGGGTTTTTATCAAGGGATCTATTTTTTTCCTCCTCATTCCCATCTTTTGTCACTTTCTCTGTTCCTTTTCCTCCTCCCTCTTCCCTTTCTAAAATCTGTGCCTAGCAAACCCTCTTAGATGGAGCTGAGGAGGGAGGGGAAGCCCCGGGAAAGCAGCTGAGAGATGGCAAAGAGAAGCAGCCAGGTGGGTTTCGAGGCCAGTTCGGCAGGCGTACCTTTCCTTTCGGTCAGGAGCCTGTGTGGAGCCCTGGGAGAAAAGGCCCTGCCGAGGCACAGAGGAAATCAATACCTGAAGGCTCTGCTGACTGTGTGGCTGTCAGGAGGTATTTTCTCATTTTGAATGAGAAGAAAAGGCCTTTTAAAACAGCAAAGGCCTTGTGCAAATAGAAAGAAAATGAGAACTCACATTTTGAGTCCACGTGAAAAATGGCCCGCCTCTTTGTTATTATTTTCTCACCCTCATGTAAAGCCAAGGCACTCAGTGCTTTATTTTCTGCAATCCAGTTTTTTGTTTTGTTTTGTTTTGTTTTGTTTTGTTTTGGATGCTTTCCTCCCCTCCTAGGCAAAAATGCCAGATTCAAGTCAGAAGACTGGGTTTGAGACTTAGCTCTGCTGCTTTGGTGTCTGTGAAGTGTCTCTGAGCCTCGGCCCCTCACCTATAAGGCGCATAATTGCTAATCAGCTCACAGAGCTGGGATTGGAGAAGCTCTGTTGAGACAATGGATAGGAAAAAGCTTTGAAAATTGCAGTGGTCTCTACGGAGAAATTGTCATTGTCACTCTTATTGCCACTTAATCTTCAGTGAAACAGAGTTTGAAAATTAAAGTTGGTATAAAAATAGAATGTACTTCAAAGGCAAATATGAAAGCTTTTAAAAAAATTATTCCTCATTTTGCATGATGTTTGGCCAAGGTCCCTCTTAGTCCACATGATTAAAAATTGTCCCTTATAGTGGACTGAGAATGTCAAAGTTCTACATAAACCAGCCATTTTTTCATTTATTCATTAATTCTTGACAGATTTGGGAAGCCACCGAGTCTATAGGTCAGGTTTCATTCAGGCTGATGAGGTAGAGGCTGTTTTCACAGCTCCATCATACATCCCCTTTTCTCTCTTCTGTCTAAGACAGTCCTGGTCTTCAGATGCAGCTCTGCTCTGAGAGTGGATGTCATTAGGAACAACCTTGCACTCTCGTGACTGGCTGTGCAGGGATCTATGCCTTTTTTGTGTAAAGCAATTTTCTGTAAAATACAGGACTTTCCCCTTCTGCAGAGGGCAGACCAATGAAGCTTCTGGAGCAGCCAGCAGAGGGTCCCAGGTCTGCCCCTTTAATGCCAATGCATCATCAAACCCTTGTACTATCCAGGGGCTGCAGAAATCTTGAGTTGTTTTTAATCAGGTGTGAGGGGTGGCCAGATTTTCAGCAGAAAGTTATAGATCACCTGTAAGCATTTTTGGAACAGGGATGTGCTTTTAAAAGCCTTGGTCCCAGGTGCAGGCATTTTTCTGAAGAATGAGTTTTATATTTTATGTGGTACAAGGTGAAATATGAAAAAACAGACATACACATCACAAAAATTACACAAGCAAGCAGATGCTGTGTACGAAGTCCTTCCTCTGTCTTTAAGATAACATGGTTACAGACTTCTTGGAGACAGCAATCAGCCTGTTTCTCAGATCCCATGCAGTACTGGTGGATCCTTTGTACATATGATACTGTGTTACTCTTTGCCTAAAATCCTCCAGTGGTACCAGTGCCTCTATGATAAAATCCAGTCTTCTTGGTTTGGTACTCCAGGTCCCAATCAGGCCTGGCCTTGCCTCTTGCCATTGTCCCATTTAAACTCCAAGTGGCAGTCACTTAGAACAAATTGCAACATCCTGAGCATGCCCCAACTAGGTGCATTGTGAATGCTGTTTCTGTTTTTCTTTCCTGGCTAAATTCTTCTCTTTCTCTTTCCAGGCCCTGTTGAGGATCTTCTTAGGATAATTTCCCTAACTATCGTCCCTTCTCCTCATTCCCTAAACCCTGTCTTCCGCTGGGTTAGCTGCCTGTCTTCTGAGCTTCCTTATCATCTTGCCATAGACCTTGACATTCCGAGTTGTTAATTAACAGTTTACTTGTCTGTACCCACCCCAAGGCAATTGTCTTCGAGACCAGAAGCTGTGCCTTGTTCACTGTTCATTCCCAGAGCCCAGTCCAGAGTTTGGGATACCATTGTCCCCTTATCCACAGGGAATATGTCCCAAGACCCCCAGTAGGTGCCTGAAACTGCAGATAGTATCAAACTCTATATATACAACGTTTTTCTCTATGTACATATACCTTTTCTCTTAAAGGAAGCATATCTCTGGGGCATATCAGAATTGCCAGCACCGCTACTCTTGCACTTCAGGGCCGTCATTTAGTAAAAAGCAGGCTTCCTTGAACGCAAGCACTGTGATAACACCACAGCTGACTTGATAGCGGAGATGGCTACTGAGTGACTAATGGGGAGGGAGTGTGTGCAGCGTGGACAAGCCGTGCAAGGGATGATTCATGCTTTGGGTGGGACTGAGTGGGAATGCATGAGATTTCATCACGCCACCCAGAACAGAGTGCAACTTAACATTTGTAAATTGTTTATTTGTGGAATTTTCCATTTAATATGTTCAGACTCGGGTTGACTGCAGGTAACTGAAACCGAGGATAAGGGGAACTGTTTTAGAGAAAGTGCATAATAACTGTTGGTTGAAGCCATCAGTGAACAGCTGATTCAGATACCATTTCTGCCTCTCCATGGGCACCAGCCTCTCTAGATGTTTCTCTATGGGGTCACTAGGCACGGATCCTGCAGAGTGGATGGGGATGGCCTGTATCTGTGGTGGGACTCGCTCCTCCCACATGTCTTATTGTTTAGGAGGTTATGTCTGTACTGTTCCCCACGTTAATTGGATTAAGGTATTGCCCTCTGAATGATGAAAACACTACATAGCATTCTCACGAGAAGTTAGGTAGTATTCAAGTCAAAGGGATCTTAGGGGTCATAAGTAGAGTCTATTGCTCTCATTTTGCAGGTCCAGACCCAGGGGTGGGAAGATTTGTCGAGCTCTCATGATCAGTTAATGGCTGAAAAGGACATTTCCTGCTTTTGCCTGCCTCAGTCCCTTTGGGGATCCAGCCCTTTCCACTCCGAGTC
This sequence comes from Trachops cirrhosus, assembly GCA_028533065.1. NCBI lineage: Eukaryota > Metazoa > Chordata > Mammalia > Chiroptera > Phyllostomidae > Trachops > Trachops cirrhosus. Next base: position 77,971,229 of record CM052539.1, read on the forward strand.
CACGCATTTTAGGTGGTGCTGACTTCACTCCCAAATCCAAGAAGAGCATGTGAACAAGAGCAAGAGCCTGGCCAATCAGAGCTTCAGGACAAGTGTTCCCGGGAGGCTTGGCTTCAGGGAAATAGAGAACAGAGAAGCCACGTGCGCTCTGGGGGCTGCTGAGAGGATGGGACTGCTGGCAGCCATCTTGCCTCGAGGGACGGAGGGCCAAGGGGAGCAGTGCCAGGAGATGGAGAGGGTGAGTCTGTCCCAGGACATCCCTGGAGAGGCTCACACAGCTGTGTCTGACCCCGCACCCCTGTAGGAACTCACTAATTACTGGGTTCTTTTTTGTCTGTTTTTTGCTTAAGTCAAATTCTGTCACTTTCAACTAATTAATCTAATTGATATAATGTAGAACTAGAACCCCACCTCTTAACTCCCAAATGCAGTGATCTTTCTGCTAAACCGCACTGGGCATTCCTCTGATTAACCCGGTGCCACCCATTGTCGCGTAACAGGAAGCAGAACTGGGAGAGAATGGAGACGAGAGGACTATGTTCTGATGGGAAGGGGATATGTGCTTCCAGAGGGGGCCTCTGGGGACCAGTGGGAGGCATGAGGTCACTGGGGTACTGGGAGGGGTTAACACTGAAGTAAACAAAAGAGTACATTAGAACCAAAGTTTGCCTGCTTCCGTGGTTTGACTCTGACACTCCCATGCACAAGGACGGTGGGGTGGGGTGCATATGTGGCTAGAAGCAGATACAGCTGGACTATTCTCCTGGTTTAATGAAAACACCTTTTGGTCTGAACATGGGAAGGTTGCTGGGGTGCAGATGGAAAAGCGAAGATGAAAGTCAAGACATTTTGGTCTTAAAATCTCATGACTCAGCTCAGGTGTGAGAAAATATAGTGCAGGACAGCCACAGCCATAATAAATAAACACTATACTTACTTGGCACTCCTCATGCGACTGTGCGGGGCCGTGTCCACGGACGGGGGTCCTGGTAAACAATGGCATTGCTGTGATGTGCTATGAGAGTACTTCCTGCTTTGGGGGTAGTTGGGTGTCTAGTCTCTGAGATCAGGTCCTCGTCACAATGCCCAGGAAGCAAGAACTGAAACTGAAGCCTGTCCCATGCAGGAATCCCATTCTGCCCACACACCAGCGTGGGATTTTTAGGTCAGCATCATCCCACGTATGTAAATCTCACCTCTGCATTCATATGCAGTTCATAAACAAGGAAAAACCGAACCATGGTGTAAGAAAGCAGGATGATGGTTACATTTAGGGGTGAGGTCGTGAGTGACTTAGGGAATTTGAGAGGGGTTCCTGGAGTGTTGGGTTCTTAAACTGTGTGCTGGTTATTTGGAGATGCTCAACTTGTGAAAATTTATAGAGCTATGCACCTATGAGCGGAATGCTTCTATAAGTGTGTTATTTCAAGAGAGAACATTACATTGTGTGCAATGCTCTCATTGTAGGCAATCATTTGACACCGTTGACGTCTTAGAAACAAAATGAATGGGGGCCACTGAAATTATGTGATAATACTATTCTGTTATAAAATTGGCATGTAGGTAATCCAAAATATATCCACAATAATTTTAAAATATGTGATAATCAAAATGAAAAGCTATTTTTAAAATATAGTAGATTGCTCACCATCCTCCAGGGGTCTAGGACACTGCTTGGAAAAAAGGAAGTATTATGGTACCTCAGAATCATAATGTAAATTGATCTCAAATCCATTCATATGATATCCATTCATATGGATTTGAGATCCACTTCTATTGCCGACCCTCTAGTTCAAGCCACCAGCCACTCTGGCCTGGGCCTTGGCAATAATCTCCCACTCTTGCCTCAAGTATAACCCAATGCCCACAAAACAGAAGACTAAATTCAAAATATGACTCAAATTACGCTCCAACCTGAAGCCTTTCAAAGACTTCCTAATAGTCTTTGTCTTAAAGTCCAGATCTTTTACCACGGCCCATCACACCCAGCGCTGACTGGTCCTTCCTGTCTCTCTGACCATCCTCCCACCACTCTCCCCCAAGCTCACAATTTCCAGCCCCACTGGACTCTTTCCATTCTTTCAACCTCCTGGGCTTGTCCTCTCCTTAAAGCTTTTATATATGCACTTCTGCCTGACGAGGGGTCTCGCAGGTCTTCGGATTGCTGGCTCCCATCTGCCTTTAGGTCTTAGTTCAAATGTCATTCCCTCAAGTAGCTTTTCCCAGCCATTCTTGATCACATCACCTTACTTTCCTTTGTTCATAGTACTCATGGCCGTTTTGTTTATGTAGTTGTTTACCAGAATGTAGGCCCCATGATGGTAAGGACTTGTCTGCTTTCATCATTGATGTTGGTAAGTGTCCCAGGGAGCAGCAGATGGCATACTCAAAAGAGTTTAAGTGAAAGGAATTTAACAAAGAGACCGGGTGCAGAAACGTGGGCAGGATGAAGAAAATCAATAAGGCATGGCAAGGCCCAGAGGAAGCCCTCCCCACCCTGGGCTTGAAAGGGCGAGACGAGGGAACTGTGTCCCACACTCAGTGAGCGCTGTGTTATGCAAGAAGGGTTGCCCCCCATTCCGGCAAGGAGGCAGGGAAGAAGTGGAGAGGGGGATAAACCACCCAACTCCTTTCTCCTACCCTCAGGTAGCCTGCCAGTATCTCCTGGCCAAACCCAATTGGAGGCCAGAGAACAGGGAAACCTGGGAGACGCAGTTCGTGGTAGTCAGCCTCGGGCACAGAACAGAGCAGGGAGGAGTGTGGGGTGGAACTGGGTGGGAACAAAGAGACAAGAAGCTGCAACCATACCACCCCCGTAACAATGTTGTTACAAACATTTTTGGGACTGCACTTCTCTCATTGGAAACATTCCCATAAGAGCCCATTTTTAGGGAGTGTTTAGTTAAGACTGATTAAACACTACAGTTGTTAATTACACTGAACGGATTCACTTTGAGACTTTAGTTTACTTTGTAATCCATTTTGCGATGACTCCAAGGGGAGAGTCAGAATAACAGTGTTTCTTGCCATATGCAGATGCATGAATGTCTTTGGGCAGCCAGTCCACCATCCATCCCTCCATCCATCCATTGTGCAGCCACCACTGCAGTCCACACTGCCCAGGAGGTGGCAACGCAGCCGTCACCACCAGAGGTTGGTGGCCTTGTCTGAAGATGCAGCTTTTTTTTTGGTGGCCAAGAAGCTGAACACAGATGTCTTCACAGCTCTTCTACCTTTGAGCCAAGACCATATAGATTCCACTTATTATGATACTGATCATCTGTCTGACATTACAGCAGCTTTTGAGGCATGAAGCTGAAATGACAACTGTCATTAGCATCTAAAATAGCAAACCATTCTCTTCAGTATCAGCACAACCCCAGGAGTATCCCTGAAATTGCCTCAAAGCACGGTAGAGGATGTGAGAAGGAAAGTTACTTAGACTAAGTATCTATTAAGAGTCAGAAATTTGTACTGAATGTTATACAAGCATAATGCACTGATTAAGAGCAGTGAGGTCTGAAGCCAGATTACCTATTTCACTTTGCCATGAGCGTGTGACCAGGCAAATTTCTTAACTTCTGTTTCCCTTACACTCTGTATCTGTTAAATGAAAGTAATAAGTACACCTCCCCATAAGCTGTTGTAAGATGTGCTTACCTATGAGGACTAGACTGGTAAGGCAAGCGGAATGGTACCTGGCACATGTTAAGTTCTATGTGAGTGTTTGCTATTATAATTACTGATCTCATTTTAAACTCATTTAATTTTAGTTTTCGCAACAACTGTCAGCCAATGGGTTGAACTTGGCTTCCAGACATGTTGTGTTTGGTCTGCACATATTTCTTAACTTTGAGCCAACATTTTCAAATCTGGAGTCTTATATAAAAATCTGGCCTCCTGGCTCTTCTAGAACAATCCTCATTTGGCAGCAAACAGAGGGTGCTAAGTGCTGCTTAGGAATGCACCTCAGCAGCCTGCCTTAGTACGGGGTGGGGGGATGATTTTGGTGGTGACTGATGGAAAATTGAGCTCATAGTTGCTTCAAGTAAGGGTTTATTGCCTCAGTTAAGAAGTCCAAGGCAGGGTAGTTCCAGGGTTAATATGGTGACACAGAAACATTGTCAAGGACGGCTGCCACCCCAGCCACCTCCATCACCACTGGTGTTTTCTGCCTTTCCTCTCTGACATCTTCAGCACATCAGCTATGAAGTTCTCCCTCATTTCTACCTATGCCTCCAAAAGGCTCACACATCACATTCAGACAGACAAATGCATGTCCAGAAAAAGAGATCTTGCCCTCCCATTGGTCTCTTTTTCTTATGAAGAAAAGCCTTTAAAAAAAAGTCCCTAGCTGACTTCCCACTGAGCTCACAAGTGACCAAGACTGGTTCGTATGCCAATACCCTAGTTGCCAGGGAGCCTAGGAAAGCATGTCTCACACTTTCCCTGCTTCTCCGGGAAAGAAGCGGCGAGGTCAGTGGGCAGGCCACTGAAGGCTGTGCACGTCTCATCCGATCACGGCTTGAGTGCTCACCCCCAGTTCCCCCTGCTTATTTATCTACCTGTGGGCAACCAACTTTGTGACTTCCCATTTTAAAGATAAACTGAAGGTGTTAGAGAAAACAGAATTTACCCAAAATGATACAACTAATAAATACTTGGAATGTTTGCTACATAGTAAGCATTCAACAAATGATACTACAAAGTCTCTGTCTTGTGGGGGGTTTGAGGCATGAAAATTTAGGCAGATTTTTAAAAAATCAGTTTGAGTTCTTTAAAAGGGAGACTTAACATAGGTTCAAAGTGGCGTGATGACTCTGATGTTCAGAGTTTGAGATTACATTGGTGTATTTACTCCAGCCGGATGGTCAACTGCACCAAGCAATATTTGTGGTGTCTTCAGGTTCACATGGAAGACGACAATTAGGATGGTTGGTTTGCACTCCAACAGGATGGCTGTGAATGTGACCCAACACAAAACTGTAAATTTACTTAAAACATTATGAGATTTTTTTTGTGATTACGTGTCACAATGTATTTAATGTGTGACCCAAGACAACTCTTCTTTTTCAGTGTGGTTGCGGGATGCCAAAAGGTTGGACACACCTGTGACAGGGATGTGGGCATGACCCTCTAGGTACTTATCACCCAAACAACTCTGCAAGGCATTGTGGGTTTTTTTTGTTTTTTTGTTTTTGTTTTGTATTTAAATAAAAGAAGAATGGAGCAGGCATGCGAATGTTGCAGGCATCAAAAATTGTTGGAACTTCTTAATGGGGTTTGCATGCCAGTCCATAAACCAATGGGGAAAAGCTGTAGTAAGTAGTAAGTAGATAAAGCTGTTTCTGATTCCATGCAAAGAAAGAACCCCAAACAAGCCCTAGAACAGGTGTCTTGGTGGAGAGCATATTCTTGGGTTAGCAATGATAATGGCTGATGCTTCTTACTGTTCTTTTCCAACTATGTCATAGGAGCTACTTTTAAAGCAAGAAGGTTGGAGCCCAGTCCTTCACTGGTTCCCAGATAATCTTTTTAAAACTCTCCACAACAGGGGAAGGTCCCAGTTTTCCCCACCTCTGATGTCTGTTTCAGATCCCTTCACCGTCGACATTTGCTCAGGCCGGTATTTCCCAGGCTGAATCATTCACTGACTATCTGGCTATCTCCTGGGGGAGCCAGATAGTTTGAAACATTCTCAGTGACTCATGTGTTCTTACCAGTTGTTTTAGTTATGTATTTTGTCGATGTGTCTCACACACACACACACACACACACACACACACACACACACAATGTATAAAGGATGCTAAAAAAGTTTCTACTTAGTCATGTAATAGTGAATTTCCACTTTCTCAGTGTGTCTTCATTCATGTATTAGTTTCCTACTTCATACAGATGAAATAAAAGTCTGATTACTTAATCTTTAACCAAATCCCAGGTTTAGCCAAGAGTGTTAAATTCAGGTTTCAGCCCTACAAAAGCTTAAGAATTCCTTGATGAAAAAGAATGTGGTGTCATGACTATTTGCCCATCGGATCAGTTGCTTTGCTACCTTCGACTGCTCTGGCACCAAACTCTGCGTCTGAAATCATTTGGTAATGAGGCTAACAGAGGCAGTGGTGCAACCCTATTTTATTATTTTTTAAAAGCCCTGAAAACATAGGGTGCTCAGTAAATCAGAGAAGAAGGCCTGATGAAAGAGATGGAAGTGAGAGGGATGAAGGGACAACACCACAAGGAACACTTAGCCCAGCTGTTAGAACGTTCAACCAAACGCTTGGTTCTTACAGCTTGAGATCATTGCTTCCGCCTTACCAGGCAGTAAAGTACAATGAGCCTCTTTCTGTTTATCCCACAGCTGCCACTTTGTCTTAACAATGTACTCCTTGAAAGCTTCTGAAGGTAATGTTGACCTCTGCTGAGTGCAGATATACCTTTGCAGACTACACTAAGTCCTGACTCCTTAGCACGGCACACCTCTGCAGCCTTGTCTTGTTGACTTTCCTCCAACCCTCCTACCTGGCTACACAGCCGACAGTCCAAGCATACCTGACTAGTCACACAGTTATGAAGCAGGCCCAGTGCTTTACATCAGAGCTTCTGAACACACTGTTCTCTTCCTAGAATGCCCTTCTCCACCTCATTGCCGAGAGAACTCCTACTTATCCTTCAACATCCCACTCAACAATTTTTTTAACTTTTTTGTCCTTCCCATCTCTCTGGAAGGACTGGAAGTTTGGATCCACCACTGTACCTTATGTGGACCTCTATTAGCACTCACGCTCTTGACCTTAATGTCGATCTCCCTCATATTTTAAGCCATCCCCAGGCAACCCCTTATCTGCACTCTGCCTCTGTAGATTTGCCTATTCTGGGTACATCGTATAAATGGAGTCATACAATATCCACTTCTGGAGCCCTTTGTGTCTGGCTTCTTTCATTTAGAATACTTTCAAGATTCTTCTACATTACATAATAGGTTAGTATTTTATTCCTTTTTATGGCTGAGTAATATTCCCTTGTTGGATACACCACATTTTATTTACCTGTTCATCAGTTGATGGACATTTGGGTTGTTTCCACTCTTTGACTGTTAGGGATGATGATGCTGTGACTATTTGTGTATAGCTGTTTGTGTGGACACACACATTTCACTTCTTTGGAGCATGTGAGTTGCATACCTAGGATTAGAATTCCTGTGTTATGTGTTAACTCTATGTTTAACCTTTTCAGGAACATCTGGACCTTTTCCCAAAGTAGATATACCACTTGATATTCCTACCATATCCATTCCAAATTCTCCACATCCACACCCACACTTGTTATTATCTGTCTTTTTTGATCATAGCTATCTTGGGGGGTTTGACATGGTATTTTATTGTGGTTTTGGTTTGCAATTCCTTGATGGTTAGTATATCTGAACATCTTTTTTATGTGTTTATTGACCATTTACATATCCTCTTTGGAAAAATGCCTATTCAGATTCTTGACCTATTTGTAATTGGTTTGTCTTTGTTATAATTGAGTTGTAAAGGGTTTTTGTGTATATTTCAGATATAATATGTTTATCAGATATATGAATTGCAAATATTTTCTCCCATTTTATGGGTTGGTTTTTCACTTTCTTGCTAATGTCTTCAGTTTGAAGAACAAAAGTTTTCAGTTTGGATGAAATCCAGTTTGTTTAGTTTTCCTTTGTTGCTGTGCTTCTGGTATCGTAGCTGAGAAATCATTGCATGGCCCAAGGTCATGAAGATTTCCACGTACATTTTCTCCTAAGAGTTTTATAGTTTTAGGTCTTACATTTAAGAGGCTTTTGACCTATTTTCAATTAATTTTTGTAAATGGTGTGAGATCAATTTCCTACTTCATTCATGCAGACATCTAGTAATTCCAGTATCATTTGTTGAAGAAATTATTCTGTTTCCATTTAATTGTTTGGGTACCCTTGTTGAGAATCAGTAGACTCTAAATGTGAAGGTTTATCCCTTACTCTCAATTCTATTCTATTAATCTACGTGTCTGTCCTTGTGCCAATCCCACATTGTCTTACTTATGGTGGCTTTGTACTGAGTTTTGTAATTGGAAAGTATGAGTTTTCCAACTTTAGCCTCTATTTCAAGGCTGTTTTGGCTATTCTGGGTCTCTTGAGTTTTCATATGAATTTTAAGGTCAGCTTGTTAATTTCTACAAAGAGGCCAGCTAGGATTTTGAAGGGATTGCATTGAATCTATGGCTCAATTGTAGGAGTGTTGCCATCCTAACATTATTACGTCTTTCTGTTAATGAACTTGGGATGATCTTCCATTTATTTAGGTCTTAATTTCTTTCAGCAACATTTGGTAACTTTCAGTGTATGCATTTTGCACACTTCTTTTGTTAATTTACTCCTAAACATTTTATTCCTTTTGATGGTATTGCAAATGAAATATTTTCTTAATTTCATTTTCTGATTGCTCATTGCAAGTGTACAGAAATACAACTGACTTATATGTATTGATCTTGTATCTTACAACCTCGATAAACTAATTTTTTAGTGCTAATAGGTTTTTAGTAAATTACTTAGGATTTTCTGTATAAAAGATCTTGTCACTTGTAAATATAGTTTTACTTCTTCCTTTCCCACCTGAATGCCTTTTATTTCTTTTCTTCCTTCATTGCCTAAATCACTGCAGTGTAGTGTTGAGTACAATGGTGAGAGTAGACAGTCTTGTTTCATTCTTCGTCTTTTGGAGAAAGAATTTAGTCTTCCACCATTATGTATGATGTTAGCTGTTGGTTTTTCATAGATGCCCTTTTATCAAATTGAGAAAGTTCCTTTGTGTTCCTAGTTCATGGAGTGTTTTATTTTGTTCTTTTATTCTTGAAGGGGTGTTGGAGTTTGTCACATGCTTCTCTGTATTTTGGCATCAATATTCATAAGGGATACTGGTCTGTAGTTCTCTTTTGTTGTTAATATCCTTGTCTGGTTTTAGTTTCAGGGTCATACTGACCTCATAGAGTGAGATGGGCAGTGTTCCTTCCTCTTTTATTTTTTGGGAGAGTCTGTAAAGAATTAGTATCAATTCTTCTTCAAATATCTGTAAAATTCACCTGAAAGTGCCTGCATCTAGGGGTGTTCTATGGGTAGCTTTTAAATTATTCATTGTTTCAAAATACAGGTTTTATTATTATTCAGGTCTGGTGAGGCCGTTAGATCAGCAGATGATTGCTATTGAAAAATAGTTTGTTACTCATACTTCCCAAGTTTCCACACACATGGGGAAATAACAGGGTTAGTCAGGAGGCAAAAGGAGCAAGGAAAAATGTTGGCAAGGACCCCACTTCCCCCGCCCTGTGGAAGACAGTGTATGCAGGTTTTGAATTGGCTAATTTGAATAATTTTTAGGCTCTGGGGCATAGGGGTTGTTTCTACTTGCCTGGTGCTCAGGTGATTAGTTAGGGCAGGACAATAATGACTCAGATTATGAAAGCCCAGTGGAGGAGTCAGTGGGGTGCGGGCTTTGGATTTGTTAGTTTTCACGTGAAATTTTCACTCACGGGTAGATAGATTTCTGTTTCTAGGAACTGGCTAAGCCTGAAAGAGTCAGTGTCTCTGGGGTCCACAAAGGCTCCAGATGTCAAAACATCAGAAATACAAAAAATAAAAAGCTATGATTAATAAACAAATGCAATCTCTTTACTTGGTATAGGACTGTTCAGATTTTCTATTTCTTCTTGAATCACTTTCAGTAATATGTGTCTGTAGAAATTTGTTCATTTCATGTGCATTATCTAATTTGTTGGCATAATATTTCGTAATAATCCTCTTTATTTTTCTAATGTTGACAGCAATGTACCTTTTCTCACTCCTAATATTAATAATTTAAGTCCCCTCTTTTTTTTCCTTCATTAGTCGGGCTGTGTGTTGGTCAATATTGTTGATCTTTTCAAAGAACCAACTTCTGATTTTATCGATTTTCTCTATTGTTTTTCTTTTCTCTATTACATTAATTTCCACTGTAATCTGAATTATTTTCCTGCTTCTGCTTGGTTTGGGTTTCCTTTTCCAGAGTCTTAAGGTGTAAGGTTGGATTATAGTTTGGGGATTTTTCTTTTTTCCTTTTCAAAAAAAGTGTTTACAGCTTCAAATTCCCCTCTAAGCACTGTTTTCACTGCATTCCATAAATGTTTGGATGCCAGGCTTTCACTTTCATTCATCTCAAAATATTTTCTAATTTCCCTAGTGATTTTTTTCTTTGACTCATTTGTTACTTAGAAATGTGTAGTTTAACGTCCATGTATTTGTGAATTTTCCTACAATTCCTTCTGATTTCATTTCCTTATGGTCAGAAAATATATTTTGTATGACTTGAATCCTGTTTATCTTTGTTGAGACTATTATACATAGCATCTCTCCTGGAGGACGTTTCACTGTGCCCTTGAGAAGAATGTGTACTCTGCTGTTGTTGAATAAAGTGCTCTATAAATGCTTGCTAGGTATACGAGTAGTTGGTTTAGAGTGTTGTTCAAGTCTTCCATTTCCTTGTTGATCTTATTCCTAGTTCTATCAATTATTGAAAGTAAGGGATCGAAGTCTCTAACTATTACTGTCGAGTTGTCTGTTTCATCTTTCGATTCAGTCGTTTTTTGCTTTGTGTATTTGGGGCTCGGTTGTTGAGTGCAGAGATGTGTTTATAATTATTATATCTTACAGATGAATTGACCTTGTTATCATTATAAAATGTCCTTCTTTATCTTTAAAATCTGTTTTGTCTGATACTAGTATAGATACTCCAGCTTTCTTATGGCTGCTATTTGCATGGTATATCTTTGTCTATCTTTTTATTTCCAGCCTATTTGTATCTGAATTTAAAGTGTGTCTGTTGTAGACAGCATATGTTTAAATCTTGTTTTGTTTTTTGTTATCCTTTCTGACCACCTTCTCTTTGTGATTGGATTGTTTAGTCCACTCATATTTACTGTTGTATTGAATAGCTGGATTTATGTCTGCCATTTTACTTTTTTCTCCTGTCTTATGCCTTCTTTGTTCCTCTAGTTCCCTTTGCTGCTTTCTTTTGCACTAAGTGATAAATTTCTAGTGTAACATTTTAATTCCCTTAGTGTTTCTTTTTCACTGCATTTTTGGTTGCTCTAGGTCTTGCCAAATATACCTTAGCTTATCAGACTAGACTTTGGTTTTATTCAAAGTTAATTACAGTGACGTATAGAAGATTTACACCTACATAGCTCTTTTTTCTCTTCCTTGTGTGCTGTTATTGTGATATATTTGCTCTCCTTTCTCTTCACCTTCTTCAAAAGATCTAGAATTATATAAAATAATAATGATAAATATTGTTGGGTTTATATATTTATAAATATATAAATATTTATATAACATACAATATATACACATATGTGTATATTTTACATAATTTTATGTCTTTTAAAGAAGTTGAGAGGAGAAAGGAGACCAAGTGTATATTTATAGAGTTTGTTACATTAACCTTCTTATTTACCCTTTCCAGTTCTCTTTATTTATTCCTGTGGATGTGAGTTGTCATCCAGTGTAGTTTTCTTATTCCCATACAGCTTTGTTTCCATCCACCTACTTTCTGCTGATATTGCCAAATACCTTGTGTTTCTATATGTTGGAGGCCCAACAATAGTTATATATACATTGTTTTATGCAATTGCTTTTAAAATAATTTCAGAGAAGAAATATGCATTTATCCTCTTTTTTAAAATTACCTACATAATTATCTTTCTTGGTGCTGGTTATTTTTTCATTTTTTGGCAACAAATTTTTATTGTAAAATAAGAAGCCAATATAAAAATGTGGTATAAAAAGGGAAGAAGAGAGGAATGTGGGTGAGGAATACCGTGTATGGAATCAAATTATTCTCTAGGGTCACTTGCTTTCAGCCTGAACAACTTTCTTTAGTGTTTCTTGTAAAGTGAACCTAATTGTTTACATCAAATTGTTGTTGTTGCTGTTGTTTTCACTTAATAATGTACTATGTCATTTCCTGTGACTCTTCTTCAAAACATAATTTATTACAACTAAATGATAGTCTATGGTCAGCATGTGTCAAACTGCTCTCCTCATGGGTTGTTTTTAACTTTTCATTCTTACAAATGATGCTATCATAAACATCTTTGCATATATATCATTCAGGAAACATTCCTTTTTAAAGTATGCAATTAATCTGAGAATATATTTATATCTAAAACCATTCAGACAATCCAAAGTCCCTTTCACAGGCCATCCTTATCTTTTCCTTATGTAATCACTTTTATTGCCTTGGTGTGGGTATCTTTTCATATATCTGTCTATGTATTGACTCATACAAAGGAAGGGAGGGAGATGGGGGCAGAGAGAGAGAGAGGGCATTGTTTTTTGTTTGTGTGGTTTGTTTTGTGGTGCTGGTTTCAGTCTTATGTCAATGAGATCATCCTGAATGTCCTGTATTTCGTCTTGTTTTCTTCTTTAACAACGTGAGTGGGGGATATTTCCATGTTATAATTCGAAGTCATTCTTTTAAAAAAACTGCTACGTAGAATTCCAAAGTCATTTAACAAACATTTTTTTGCATTGCTACTTTGTGGAAGGTCCTGAGGACTCAGAGACTATGTTCTTGTGGAACTTTACTGTCACAGTATGGATGTACGAAGATGAATTCTTATTTTGATGAGTGTGTAGGTCTTTTCCCAAAGACAGATGCTTAACAGAAAAATTACTGAATCAAGAAGTGTGACCAGTTCATATTTTCAGAAGGAATGTATAAGAATAATAGTTTCCTAATTTGATAGATGAAAATTTTGTTTTAATTTGAATTTTTATATTACTAGTGAGATAAAATATGTTTTGAGTTTATTAGCTGTTTGTATTTTCTTTGTGGATTGTTAGAAAAAAATTTTAACTCATACAACTCAACACCAAAAGAACAATCCAATTAAAAAATGGGCAGAGGACCAGAATAGATACTTCTCCAAAGAGAACGTACTGATAGCCAGTAGGCAAATGAAAAGACGCTCAATTGTTACTAATTGTCAGAGAAATGAAAATTAAAACCACAATGAGATATGACCTCACACCTGTCATGTTGGCTATCATCAATAAATCAATAAACAGCTAGTGCTGGCCAGAATGTGGAGAAAAGGGAATCCTCATTCACTGTTGGTGGGAATGCAGACTGGTGCAGCCAGTATGGAAAACAGTATAGAGGGTCCCCCCCAAAATTAAAAATGGAACTGCCTTATGACCTGGCAACTCCAATTCTGAGTATATAACTGAAGAAACCCAGAACACCAATTTGAAAGAAAAGCATCCCTATGTTTATCACAGTGTTATTTACAATAGCCAAGATTAAGAAGCAACACAAGTGTCCATCAATAGACGAGTGGATAAAAAAGTGGTGGTACAGCTCTGATTGGTGTGCCTCAGTTGGTTGGGCATCGTCCCACAAAGCGAAAGTTTGCATGGTTCAATTCTCAGTCAGGGCACATGTCTGGTTATGGGTTTGGTCTCTGGTTGGGGTGCTTATGAGAAGCAACAGATCAAAGTTTCTCTCACATGATGTGTGTCTCACTCTCTTTCTCCCTCCCTTTTCCCTCTTTAAAAATAAAAGTGTGGTTGTACATATACACAATGGAATATTACTTGGCCATAAAAAGATTGACATCTTACCATTTGCAACAGCATGGATAGACCTAGAAGGTATTATGCTGAGTGAAACAAGGCAGTCAGAGAAAGACAAGTACCATATAATTTCACTTCTCTGTGGAATCTAATGAACAGAATAAACTAATAAGCAAAAGAGAAATAGACTCATAGATACAGAGAGCTGATTTATGATTGCCAAAGGGATGGTTGCCAGATGGTTGGGAGACTGGGTGAAAAAGGTGATGGGATTGAGAAGTACAGATTGTAGTTACAAAATAGTAATGGGATGTAAACTACAGCATAGGGAATATAGTCAATAATATTGTAGTAACTATGTGGATGCAACGTGGGTACTGGAAATATCTAGTGGGAACAGTGTGTATAGTATATGATTGTCTAACCACTATGATGTACACCTGAAACTAATACAAAATAATATTAAAATGTAAAGTGTAATTGAAAAATAAAATTCAAATAAGAAGTTTGCCCAATTTTTAATAAGGTTTATTATTGTGTTTTGTTATTTATTTGCATAAACATTTAATATATTATGGATTTTTTCTTTTGTAGTTTCTGTTGCAAATATTCTTTCCTATTTGATTTATGTATCTAATTTTTAATGTTTCTTCAATGGACAAAAATATTTTTTAATTTTTATTTTTTAAAGATTTTATTTATTTATTTTTAGAGAGAGAGGAAGGGAGGGATAAAGAGAGGGAGAGAAACATCAATGTGTGGTTGCCTCTCACATGCTCCAAACTGAGTATCTGGCCTGCAACCCAGGCATGTGCCCTGACTGGGAATCAAACTGACAGCCCTTTGGTTCGCAGGCCAGCATTCAATCCACTGAGCCACACCAGGCAGGAGCTTTTATATTTTAAAGGTTTATTTTAATGAAGTCAAAGCATCTTTTTTTGGTCTTTTGTTGATTTTTTTTACTGTTTTTTTTCTCTCTTGTTGTTTCTTTCCCAAAGTCAAAATAAGGCAATCATATATATATTTAGCTATTGGTTTTATTATTAACATCAAACTTTTTACTCAAATCTGAAAAAAAACACCATAGGGAGTGAACAAAGATTTCACTTTACTATTTTCTCCCAAACTGTCCTCACACAAATTACAGAATGACTCTCGTTGCCCATTGTACCTCGTGCTATGGAACTCTGACCTCATTCGTCCATGAGAGACACTTCTTTTTATTTACAGTTTTTACTTTCATCACTGATCCCGCTCACATTTTTTTTATGCTCTATGAACACCCACCTTAATTTGTTTGATTTAGGTCTTTGAAAAAATGTATGCATTCTTATAAGATATGTATAGTTTGTTGTGTGTGCTTAAAATTTATATTCAATATAAAATCGCACAGATCATTGTTTCTTACTTGATCAGACTTGCTAGAATTGTGTCTATTTTGTTAATCTTTTCAAATAATCTGCCATTTATTTATTAGTCCCCTCTATTTTGTTTCTGTCTCTGCCTTTTTCTTTCTTTCCCTTATGTTTCACTGGGCTTTTTCTATAATGGTCAAGACTCTTTCATGGAAAGCATGTGCTAAATGTATTAACTTCTTAGCACTGCAGTAACAAAACACCAGAAATTGGATGGCTTAGAACAACAGAAATGTATTCTGCCCCTGTTCTGGATCTAGAAGTATGAAATCAGGTTGTGGGCGGGGCCATGCCTCCCCCAGGCTGTAGGGAAGAGCCCTTCTTTCTAGCTTCCAGTGGTTGTTGGTCATTCTTGGTATTTCTTGGCTTGTAGTTGCATCACTGCAATTTTTGCTTCCATCATCACATGTGCATGTGCCCTTGTGTGTCCAAATTTCCTTCTTATAAGGACAGATGTCATTGGATTGAAACTGGAATCACCTAATCCAGTAGGATTTTATTTTAAAAAAGACCCTGTTTCTAAACGTTACATTCACAGGATTTGGGTGGAGGGGGATCCTATTCAATCTAGTACAGTAAGTCTCTCTCTTTTATGTCTTTGTGGCTGTTGGATAGAGGGTATATACATATTTTTTAAACCATCATATTTTTGAACAGATAAAGGAATGTTTTTTTGGGGGGATAGTGGAAGTGTTAAGACTCCACCAGATTTCTGTTGAGCTCTCATGCTAGCAGACATGGAATTCCCACTAGTAGCATCAGTAATAGATAACTATATATTATTTGATCATATAAATTCTCTTCTAGCTTGTCATACCAAAGTGAGTTTCTGGGCAAAGACAAGTAAATTGATTCTAATGTGAGCGAGTAAGAGGGTGCAGGCTTAGGCAGAGCAGACCCAGTCATTTCAAACTGACATCTCTGGTTATGAAGGGGGCAACTGTAAGAAGAGAGATTCTAACAGGAGGGATTGTCTTTATCTCAGTTTTGTAACCACTTCTTCTGCCTCCAGGCAGAGAGAGTAACTGGAAGAAGCTCAGAGAGTCCCAAAGAAGTTGGACCCAAGGAAGCACACACCAAGGCATATCATAATTACATTACCCTTGATTAAAGATAAGGAGAGAATCCTAGAAGCAGCAAGAGATAAGGAGACGGTACCCTACAAAGGAGTTCCCATCCAACTGTCAGCTGATTTCTCAAAAGAGACCTTACAGGCAAGAAGGGGCTGGAAAGAAGTATTCCAAGTCATGAAAGACAAGGACCTACATCCAAGATTGCTCTATCCAGCAAAGCTTTCATTTAGAATGGAAGGGCAGATCAAGTGCTTCTCAGATAAGGTCAAGTTCAAGGAGTTCATCATCACCAAGCCCTTATTCTATGAAATGTTAAAGGGACTTATCTAAGAAAAAGAAGATAGAAAACATGTATAGTAAAATGACAGCAAACTCACAATTATTAACAACCACACCTAAAACAAAAACAAAAACAAACTAAGCAAACAGCTAAAACAGGAACAGAACCACAGAAATGGAGATCACATGGAGGGTTATCAGTGGGGAGGGAGAGAAGGGGAGAGAATGGGGGAAAAGGTAGAGGGAATAGGAAGCATAAATGATAGGTAGAAGATACACAAGGAGAGGTTAAGAATAGTATAGGAAATGGAGAAGCCAAAGAACTTATATGTACAACCCATGGACATATGGTGGGGGGAATGCTGGTGGGAGGGGGATACAGGGCAGAGGGGAATAAAGGGGAGAAAAAATAGGACAGCTGTAATAGCATCATCAGTAAAATAAAAAAAATTTAAATATTTTATTTATTTTTAGAGAGAGGAGAAGGGAAGGAGAAAGAGAGGGAGAGAACCATCAATGTGTGGTTGCCTCTCGCATGCCCCTTACTGGGGACCAGGCCCACAACCCAGGCATGTGCCTTGACTGGGAATCAAACCTGTGACCCTTTGGTTCGCAGGCCTGTGCTCAATCCACTGAGCTACACTAGCCAGGGCAAAATAAATTTTTTTTAATTAAAAAAAATGAATGCGAAATCTTTCCCCCACCAAAAACCAAACAAATAAAAATGCACTGTTGACTCTTGACACTTAGCTGCCAACCTCTGAGTAAGCATCTTATTGTAGTCAAGCCTCCAGGTTCTCATCTGGAAAGGGAAGCCATAATACTAACCTCACAGTGCTGTTATTAGAAGTTCATGAGATAATACATTGCGAGTTTCAAGCACTGCAGCTGGCCCATAATAGGTGTTCAATAAATGTGGTAGTTCCTTCTCCCAAACACTGCTTGATCATTTCCATTTCCACTGGAAAGTTAAAAACATGGGGCAAAAGAATTAATACTAAAATTTTCAAGGAATGTAAATGTCTCAAGATTTTATTTACAATCATTTTTCTAGTTATATTACAGCTATGTTTCTTTATGTTATTGTTGCAAGTCTGTAGGGTAAGTGGAGGCAATCTGGCTTCCTCACCCAGGTGTCTGGGTAACCAAGGGTAGCAGTGTCCCATAGCCTTGGAGGGGCCTGAGAAGCAGTGTTCTCATAGCCTTGAGTCTGGGTCTGATAAACAGTTCCCATAACATGAAATGGGCTCACATGCTCGGAATTATGTTATGTTGTATAATTTCTGGCATCTTGCCAGCTTTGTTCCCCTCTGGTACTTAAACAGGACTCCCTGCCGGGGGCAATGATGATGACAGAACACAAGAGGACAGGTGTCACGATGGGTGCCATGCTGGGGAGCAAGGGCCATGACAGGAGATGTGCAGATAAACGCTCAGCTTGCAGTGTGGGTGGCTTGCCCACCCGTGAATAAAGGCATGCCAGACATCCCAAAGGCTCCGTGAATATTTTTCCATCTGCACGAATACCATGAACCTACCTGGCTTTGAAGGGTCTCAACACAAAGTCAAGAACACAATTTGCAGTTAAACTGGTGCATGGGTATCTGAAAGTCAAAGACAACCAACCAAGGAAAACATGCCTCACTCTTTCACCCTTATTCATCTGCACTTTAGTCCAGGTTTTTTCCTTTTCCAGACTTTCTTATTTTGTCACGAGCTCTGGTCCTAGAGTATAAGCAGGTGGCACGTAAACGTAGACCCTCCAGTATAGAAATATTTATAGTTTTTATTTGCACTATTTGTTCCTCTTGTTCTTTCACCCTTCTTTTGCATTTACAAAACAGCTGCTGCGGTTAGCCCTCTTAGCACTTGTGAATATTGGGATCTGCTCTGTTGTCAAAATCTTTGCAGCTGGCTAGTATTTTGTAATCCATTCTGAAAAATTTAATAGCCCCTAGTTTTTCATGTCAGCTGTGTTTTCGGTCTTAGAGATGATTGTGAGTAAAGGTTGAGGCTTGGTTGGACCATCTACTCCCTTTTCCACACATCTTTAACAGGCACGGGGAAGTCAGATGCCTAAGGCTGATAGAAACCGACCAGTTGATTCCTTTCTGTTTGGTGTTATGACTTTCCTCAAATATGCTATTATTTATTCCACTTCTAAGTGTTGATTTGTACTTGATTTTATATGATTTATCCTTCCAATATGTGTGAATGTTTCCTGAGGGGTTTTTTTTTGTCTTTTTTTCTTTGTGAATGATTCTTAAACAGTTTCAGACTTTTGAATGGGTCCCAGACTTTTCAGTTTCAAGGGCCGATAAAAAGGAAAACAAAAATTTGATGATTGAAATCATGTTGCCAACATTTTATTTTGCCAGGAAGAAAAAAGAATACCATGTTCTATGATCGTTTCCTAAAAGGACACTTTAACATCAAAGCAAGCAAAGAAGCCATCTTACTAAAGGACAGTCCCTTCAGTGGAATGAAATTTAAAAAGAACTTGCTACATTGTCCTTTCTCTCTCTCTCTCTCTCTCTCTCTCTCTCTCTCTCTCTCTCTCTCTGGTCTGGGACCAATGAAAGTTTTTGTAAAGACAGGCTGCCTTAAGACCTCTATGCATATCCTGTTGCCAGTTTGCTTTGAGCACTTTGTTACCTTTATTTTGTCAAGGTTGAGGATTCCTGCCTAGCACGGTCCCCTCCTATTCCAGCAGCGCTCAAAGACCTTTCCCTGCTGCAGAGGCTTCGCTGCCCTGCCGCACTGGAGAGCCTTGATCATCAATTCTGTTAGGCCGGATGTCAAAGGCACTGGTGGTAGAGAAAGTCCAGCAGAGGTGGCAGCTGTTAGCTCTGAGGAAGCCAAGCAGCTGTTCGCTGTCATTCAGGGTTGTCTCATCATTCATTGTGCACAAAGCTGGCTTTACTGTTCTCCTCCATCCTTGTTCTCACCCAGGCTAGGAGAACCCAGTGCCTTTCATCTTGGTGCCATGACTCCAGGTCTTTGCCATTTGTCTTGCTTCCCTTCAGGGCTTTCTATAAGTTTTTGTGTCACAGTCTGGAGCTCGATCCAATGTCAAAACACAAAATGCAGGTGCCCGTAGGACAAGAATTCTTACCCTTTTGGCTTTGATCGGATTTCCTTTCTGAATTGCAAGCACAGCCTCTACACAATGGGGAGGAAAATGATGCGTCTGGTGTGGCTGAGCTGTCCTCTCTGCATGTTCATTTCAGTTCCATCTAACCCTCCCCCGAGGGCTGGTAGCTTCATGCGGTCCTTCACTCTTCTCCCAGAGTGCAAATAATCTGATCGAACTGATCACTGTAAGGGGTTAGGAGTGTCGTTTCCTGCCTCCCAGAGGTTTTTACACACAGTGAAGTAGAAGAGAGCCCAGCTTTGGACTGAAGGATTCAATTCCAGCCCTAGCTGTGCTCGTTGCTGTGAGACTTGGGCACTTGACATAATTTCTCTGAAACTTGTTTATTCATCAGCAAAAATAAGAATGGTAATAATATCTTTCCACAGGGTTGATGTAAACATTAAATGAGATCAAGAGTGGTCAAATGCTTTATAACCTGAAAAGTGTTTTGATTATTCGCTAGTCTTTTTCTTGGGTTGTAAACAGTAAAAACCTACCTGAGCTAACTTGAGTAGGGATATTGGGTTTGACCAACCAAGCCTTTTATATAAGGTAAGACTGAAAGGTTATCTGCCATCTCTACTTAAGCTGAAAGAGCTTTGATGGGCTGTGGAGAAAAACATCCATCACCTGGAGAAAAAAGCAACCCAGACATTAATTACAAGATTGCTCACCTTTATAGTTATTCTTATGCTAATATGTCCTTGTATAATTCTCACCCAGTTTTATGAGAATAAATTTACAGTTAGGAGAAACCATTGTGTCCTCTTAGGGCTAGAGTTACATACAGAACTTTGGAGAGCAGTAGCAAGAGTTATCAGTCTGTTGCTGAAGAGTTGATATAGTGAGTCATTTATTGGTTTATACCCTGAGTTTTATGGGAATAGAGTGTGTGCAGGGGGAGAGGGGACAGGGGGAGAGAGGGTTTCTGAAGGCTGTTTTTGACAGTGGAAGCCTTGGAAGTTTGTCTTATGAGTCTAGGAGCTTACAGTTCTGATTAAGAAAGTGCACCATTTTTCATTTCATGATTAAAAATAAAAAGGAATTTTTATGTATTTACTTGTATTTTTTTAGGCATAAAAGTGAGGACCTGCCTTCTATGAATCCTTAAATAAATGGACCAGGTCTCCTTTTCATGTGGTTAATAATGTCCATCAGGACGAGATGAATCAGCATCACCTCCAAGATAATGAGTAATTGTGCACCCTTCAGTTCATTAATAACCAACACCCTGCTTATGTTAACATAACCAATCTACATGTGGAAACAATTATTTAGATTTGTAATTATTGATAATGCTATTAAATTGATTTTGCAATAAGTTATCTAACAGTTTACGCTTATGAGTGGCTTTTTCTTTTTTAGCCATAGGAAATGAATGCACCAAATTTCTCTTTCTTTGCTTCAGTGGATTTTTCAGTAATTAAACAGTAAACTGACATTTGCTTGAAGGAGATGTGGACCATTCAAGAGCTGTGTACTTGATTATGAAATTCTATAATTGACTGCAAAATCTATAATCCTCCCTCATCTACACATGAGAGCAATCAATGACAGGCTGATGAAGAGTTTGAAGAAGTGAGTGTTAAAACTTGGCACTGAGGTTTGTATGAAGAGATTACAGAAACGTGCTGGTAAGGAAAAGGCCACACGACTCTGCCACAGTTGTCCTCTCCCTGCCTCACCTAGACACACGCCTCTGAGCATGGCGGTAGCCCCCAGAGCCCGAGTCTTTGTAATGATGTTCACAGGTGGAGTACTAAGTTTGCACTGATGTTAAGAACGGAATGTTTGTGTCACCCCCGACACCCACCCCCGCTTTGTATGTTGAAGCCCTAACAGCCAATATGATGGTATGCAGAGATGGGCCTTTGGGAGATAATTGGGGTCAGGTTAGGTCATGAAGGTGGGAACTGATTGGTGCCCTTATAAGAAGGGGAAGAGACCCCAAAGCTCTGTCTCTGTCATGTGAAGACACAGGGAAAAGGTAGCCAGGAACGGAAATATTTCACCAGGAATAAAATTGGACAGCACCTCAGTCTTGGACTGCTGGCCTCCAGATCTGTGAGAAATGTCTGTTGTTTAAGGCAACCAGTCTCTGGTATTTGCCATGGCAACTTGAGCAGACTGAGATCTAAGCTTCTGAGAATTTGATAAACAAATTAGACTTCTCAGGTGTATTCTTTGTACTCATTTTTTCCTCATTTTTATTAGCGATCATATCCTACTTCATCAGCAATTATGGAATATGCAATTGGGCCTCATTACTTTATCACATAAGAATTTGTTAAAAGTATACTAATGTAGCCACCTTAGCCTTAAACTTCGAACAGGAGACAAAGGCAAGTGTCTGTCACTGCAGTTGAGATTCTAACAGTTTACACCCAGGTTGTGAAAAAATAACTGACGACAGGGGAGTGAACTAGGTGCTGTGAGAACCCAAGGAGTGAGACTTCCAGGGGATTCCAGGAAGGCTTTCAAGAGGCGTGACATTTGAGCTTTACTGAGTAATAAAGATGTATGTGCCCTTGGCCACATAGTCAGTTGGTTGGAGCGTCAACCCAATACTCCAAGGTTGTGGGTTGGATCCCCCATCAGGGCACATACAAGAATCAACCAATGACTGCAAAATAAGCAAAACAACAAAATTTACATTTCTCTCTTTCAAATCAAGAAATAAAAAATTTTTATATGCATGTGAAAATTAATATCAACTCCCTGTTATCATAGAGTGTAAATTATGAAACATATTAAACACATACAAGCACAGGAAATACCATGACAGACTTCTGTATATCTACTACCCAAATGTAATATGATAAGCTTTGTTCTAGATATCTCCCCTCACTTTTTTTAATTTTTAGAATAAAAGTGCAACAGTTACAGCTTAAATTCAATCATTCATCCCTTTATTTTTTCCTCTCCAGAAGTAACATCTATCATAAAATTGATGTGTATCACCACACATATTTTGGAATACTCACCGCATAGGTAAGTGTGTACATATAGAACTGTTATGTGTCCGTTTTAAAAGCATGTCACAGCATTCATGATTTTGAGGTTTACTCACATCTGGATAGGTTGTTCACCCCCTATTTCGGGAGGGGCTATAAATCAGTAATGTAATAAACTTTCTTATATATATCTCATGTGCAATGGAAGCAATATTCTCTAGAAATGGAGTTTTTAAACCACTTCAAAGAAACGCTCTGACTATGTTTTAATCATTTCAAGAAGATATTTTTCCAACCTAACAAATTGCTTTATTGCTTGAACACAAACTGCAATATGAACCTTACAGTAACGAGGTACAATAACAATCACTACTTACTGAAGCTCCCTCTGTGCCAGGCACTGTTGCATGTGGTTTACATGAGTGACTTCTTCATCATATTCAATTTCTCCTGCTCTCTTTCTTCTTTATTTCAACATAATTTATATAACAAAAAACTATGTCCCCAGTGAAAGGACTTTTCATTATAATAAAGTCCACCATCAATTTTTCTCTCATGGATCATGCTTTTTAAAAATTATTATTGTGGTAAAAAACACCTAACATAAAATTTGCTATCTTAACCATTTGTAAATATGCAATGCAGCAGTATTGACTACATGCACATTGTTGTAGAACAAATCTCTAGAGCTTTCCATCATGCAAAACTAAAACTCTATACCCATTAAATAAGAGCCACATTTTCCCCGTCTGGTAACCACATTCTACTTTTTGTTACTATGCACTTGACTGAGATAAGTGGAATCATGTAGTATTTGTCCTTTTGTGACTGGCTTATGTCACTTAACATAACATCCTCAAAGTGCACCCATGTTATATAGTATATGACAGGATTTCTTTCTTTTAAAAAAATAAGTATATTTTATTGATTATGCTATTATAGTTGTTCCATTTTTCTCTCTCCTCTATTCTCCTCTGCTCTGCAACCCCCTCCCACAAGCATTCCCGCCCCCCCCACCCCCCACTGCCCCTGGCCTTAGTTCATGTCTGTGGGCTGTACATATACGTTATTTGGCTTCTCCATTTCCGATACTATTCTTAAGCTTCCCCTGTTTATTTTGTACCTACAATTTCTGCTTCTTATTCCCTGTACCTTTCCTCCTGGGTTTCCTTCTTTTTTCCTTCATATTATTCAAGGCTGAATAATATGACATTGTATATAAATACCACATTTTGTTTATCCATTCATCTGTCATTGGACATTTGGGCTGCTTCCACCTCTTAGCTGTTGTGAATAATGCTGCAAGAAATGTGGGTGTGCAAGTACCTCTTCAAGATCCTGTTTTCAATTTTCTTGGACATATACCCAGAAATGAGATTGCTGGATCATGTGATAGTTCTTCTTTTAATTTTCTGAGAAACTTCCACACTGTTTTCCATTGTAGCTGCACCAAAGGTGCACAATGATTCATTTTTTTCTGCATCCCCACTACTACTTATTATGTTATGTTTGTTTGTTCCTTTGTTTTTCTTTTTGGCTAGTTGCCATCTTATGGGTATGAGGTGATATTATATTGTGGTTTTGATCTGCATTTTCTTCATGATTAGTGATCTTGAGCATTTTTAAATATGCTTTTTTCTGAGTTCTACTTCAGCTTTAGTATTTTATTTTAAATTTTGTTTTCCAATTACAGTTTATATTCAATATTAGTTTATATTAGTTTCAGGGGTACAGCACAATTATTAGACAGTCATATATTTACAGAGTGATCCCTCAATATATCCAGTACCTGCCTGACACCATACATAGTTATTACAATATTATTGACTATATTCCCTATGCTGTACTTTACATCCCTGTGACTATTTTCTAACTACCAGCCTGTACTTCTTTTTGGTCATTTGCATGTCATGTCTGGAGAAATGTCTGTTCAAGTGTTTTGTCCATTTTTTAATTGGGCTACTTATTTATTTATATATTATGGATTTAACCCCTTATCTGAGAGTATCTTATGTGCATATATTTCCCCCATACTGTAGGTTGCCTTTTTACTCTGTTGTTTCCTTTTTGCATAGAAGAAACCCACTGGGTGCATAAGAGTTCTCATTCTTTGTATCCTAGACAGTGCTGGCTAGTGTCAGATTTTCTTCCCTTGTCCTTCACATTGTATCGACTGTAAAAGCCTTGGAACTGGGGACAGAAACAGTTCTAGAACCTAAGACTCCTCATTCCCAACCCAGGGCTCAGTAGTTAGTGTAAATAATAACCATTTATGGTCTTTTACCTCCACTTTCTACAAAATTTTCAGAGACATTTTAAGATAATTGCCAAAGTTGTGGGCCTGAAGTTTCACCTTTGCCCTGATAATCCCTCTCACCCCAAGTCTGGTAAAAAGGGGGTACAGCTAGTCTTACATCTCAAAAGCCTCCTGGAAAACATGACTGCTTATCTTGTGTTTTTCTAAGTGTGTATGGAGAATAAGGCAGAGTGTTGGGGGTGAAATTATATACTGTTATTTGGAAAGCCTACTTTCCAAATAGGGTACTTTAAGACATGGGTAAAATTCAAGGAAGAGTTGAATCAAAAAAGGTTCATCAATATAGGCCCAGTTTTTAGTAATGCAACTAAGGAGAAGGGTTGTTTGGACAGAGATGCTGCACAATTTAAATCTGGGAGGTTGATTTGATTCTGCTATTATGAAATCAGAGGGAGTGCTTTTATAGATCAACATACTTCTATGCAAATCATACATCATTCTATGGAACTCATTATTCAAAAGTAATATAAAAAGAAATTCTCTCTCCTTTATCTTTGTCTCAGAGGATTTCCTCTTAGCTGAAAGGTTTGAAAGGATAGGTATTCACACAAGTTAATAGGCATGAATTAAATCTTAGGTCTTTCCCCTGAGGAACACTCAGCCGGGAATTGGGCCCTGCATTTATGAGTGATGCAGAGAGACACCCTGGTAAAGGGCAGCATGATGGGTGGGTCCCGCACCACACTCCATGAAGCTCTCCTTTACTTAACCCAGACCTAGGTTTGTTTACTTGAAAGCTCATTAACCTTTAAGCCTTAGCATCTTCATCTGAAAATGAGGATACTAATTCTGACTTCTCAGGACTGTTGTAACAATTAAAAGAGATAATGCATTTGAAGTGCTTAGCATATAGGAAGCACTTGATAAATGCCACTTCTTATTTGTTTCTACACTCTCTGAATTCTTAAAAAGGCTTTTTTTTGTGGAATGTTGCATAATTTAGTCACTAATTGCATACTGTCTTAGGTAGTTTGCTACAGTTTCTTTTAAGTTAATTGTGTCTTTCTTATGGATCATAGATCTTATGAAGGAGGCACTATCTTAATAATATTCATATGCAAACCTGCTCCTTTACAGTGTATAAACGTGTCCACAGATTTTCTTTTCCATGTCTTTAGAATCTACCAGTTGTCCAGCCACAGCTGAACATAGATGAAGCGCTGAATGATATTCATGAAGCGATTGATGGTTCTTTGTCAGGAAGATGAATCCCTTCCAGAAGTGAATTCAATAATGGGGAATCAGAGAACTTCACTTTGAAGAAAAAGAACAATGCTTTTAAAAGCATCCTAAAAGAAAGCTTCTCACTTTGAGAAATTTTAGTCTGCTAGATTAAATTAAAATGCTTATGAATCCTTAACAGGAGCACTCTAGTGAAGTTAAAAAGTACCTGTGACACACTGTCCCTTTTTGAAGAGGAACACACAATATCATAATGGTACCTGAAGCCCATCACCAAGCAACGGAACCAGGTCTGGACTGCATGAGAGTAAACGTTCCTCTTTGTTCACTATGATGAAGAATTACTAAGTAGAAAATGCTTAATAGAATCTTACTTGCAACAATAACAGTCATTATTTTTCAAAGCACGAATCAGCAGTTGATAACTAATATTCATGGGGGTCTCTGACAGTAGATGACAGTTCTGTTCCCTGGATGAAAGAGTTTTAACAAAAAGCTTTGGATAGTCATTTTTGTAGATGGCATAGGGCTAGCATCTAGCTAAAAATCACCAATCCCTGTGTTCTACGTTTAACCCTGGATTATAAAAACCCATCTCAAGTAATTTCAATACCAGGTAATCTTGATGGAAATGTGTTTATTGGTTTGATTTAAAACAATGCACCCCACACAACATCACCTGGGAACCTGTTAGAAATGCAAATTCCAGAGCCCCGTTCCAGGCCTGCTGAATCAGAAACTCTGGGGGCAGGGCCAGACACTCAGCTCTCACCACCCGCTGGGGATTCTGATGCTCTTTGAAGTCTGACAACTGAGGGGATCAGGATCACCGTACAAGATACACAAGCAGACAGCTGAAGAGTTAAGTTCAGTTTGGCACTAGTGTAACATCTTGAACCACTGTTGAACTGTTGTACCATTTTGAACTCAGAAAGAAGCTTGTACAATGGAGGAGATTCTTCAAGGTAGCCTTCACTTCCTGCTGAAATTGGAGCCATCTATAAATGCCTTCTACCAGTTGCATCTGTAATAATCAGTTTTTGAAGAGCACATTTATCCAGAATATATAGTGGATTTTTTTCTCCCCAGAGACACTAAGGTGAAAGGATGTCCATTAATTATTACATGGGAGATTGGTAACCTGAAGAGTTTTGAAAAAACAAAATAAAACATAAACTCTAGAAAAAATATGGGCAGAAAATATCATAAACTTGGTATCATTTTGAAAGTTTGAAATCACGTGTATTAATTCAGGCAAAATGGCTGAAAAAGCCATTGCTCAGTTACATGTTGAGAAATAAATTTGGTAAATGATGGATTTCACCCCACTCTTCCTCTCTGTACCTCCTTTTTTAGTTTTGTGAAGTAAGGAGCCATTTCTTAGCTCCTTTCCGTTTTCTGACTTCTGTGATTGTACAATAACCCACATTCTGAAAAACAGCTTGTATTTTTTTCAAGGAGGTACTATGTGCACTAGCTCACTTGGCCTGTAGAAGAACCTGCTCCTTCTGTAGCGTAAAAGAAGTGTTTAATTTTGGAGACCTGAGTCTTAGAAAGCATGTAATAATCATTGTATAGGTTTGGCAGAAGCTTCAGACATTTAATAATCAACTAGCTTGGGAAATGCTGTTCTGAATGCTGTCTTGCTCTGCGTGCAGGATGTGCATCGTGGGAAGAATGTTCCTGTGCAGCCAAGCCTTGGCCTGCGTGTGCTTTCAAAGCAGACACCATCACTGCAGCTTTCCAGGAGAGAGCTATAAGCTCTAAGTTGGGCCTAAACTGCCCAGACCTTACTCTCCTGGGTGAATGTTTCCAGGGAAACTGGACAATCTAAAGGGAGCATAGTATCCATAGGGCAGTAGTTAGGACTTAGGACTTTGTGATAATCCTGGCTCTGCCACTTTGCTAGTTGTACCTACTTCAGAAGGCTGTGCAAGGAGTGAATAAAACTAAATGAGATGGTATGTGTACAGAATATTCCTGGCATGCAGTACATGTTCAATAATTTTGGCTTAAATATTAGAATTAAAGCTGTTGAAGGAAGCTGGACACTTTAAATTTGGTCTCAGTGAATACGTTCCTTTGTCTAAAAACCTGTGTTGTTCTGCGTTCTGCTTATTCTTCATGTTCAAATGTGTTTTAGGCTTATTCACTAATTGATTTATTGGTTTCTTAATTCAAGAAGTATTTATTTAATACCTGTTATATGCCAGACTTTCACAGATCCTGGAAACATAGCAGCCAGCAAGACAGCAAAGGTCCCTGCTCGTACAGACAAGCATTTTAATGGGGAGAGACAGAAAATACTCCCCTTTGCAATAAACAAACAAATCAATAGATCAATAAAAGATTAACTGGTAGTGATCAATGTTAAGAAAAAAACAAAAGAAAGTGGTGATGTGATAGAGTCTGGGGAGCAATTTTAGGTTAGGTATTCAGGGGATGCTTCTCTAGGGAGGTGATGTTTAAGATGTCACTTGAATGACAAAGGAATGCAAAGTTCTGGAGTTTAAGCAAGATATGATAGTGATTTAGATGAGGGTAGTGGTGGTTAGGATGTAGAGATGTGACTGGTTTAGGGGATGTTGTAGAGATAGAACCGAGAAGACTTATTGATGGATTGAATGGAAGTTTTGAGGGAAAGACATGAGTTAAGGATGAATCTTACAGTGTTTGGCTAAGTGGGATGTTGGTACCATATACAGAAATGGAGCAAGCTGAGGAGGATGAATAGGTCAGGGGAAAGAAGGATCAGGAGTCCAGATTTGGAAAGATTAAGTTTGAGTTGCCTATTGAACTCCAAGTGGAGATGTCAAGTAGACCAGAGCTACACATTTGAAAGATTTTTTCACCTTTAGATAATATTTAATGGAATGGGCTGGATGAGAGTACTTAGGGGGAAAAAAGTACAGTTAGAAATGAAAAGAGGTTTTAGGAATATTCTTAAAATCTCAGGCTCTTATGACTCATAACAAAATCCAACAGAAATAACGTCTCTCTATATATACATAATATATAACCTAAAATGCTCATACAATTAGCCACATAAAAATGAATTCTTGATTTTCTCATATTGTTCAGCATACATTAGTGGGAGCCAAAAAGAAATGTGGTTGTAATACACTGGTCTTATATGCATTTAATGACCTATGTTTTTGAGTGCCTACTGAAATTATCATATTAGGTGCTGCATGTAAAATGAAATCGATAGGACAGTCCTGTTATTTATTGGTCAAACATATTTACTAAGCACATGCCGTGTGCATAGTACTAGGCCATATAGCATTGATAAAATAAATATAGGCTCCCCAAAATAAAAAAGCAGTTCTCTGTCCCCAAGAGAAGATGGTCTAAAACTGCCACTCAAAAGGACAACAAACCACTCAAAAGTCACAGGGATAGTGTGTTTCCTTTTCGTTCTGCATCTCTGATGTTCTTAAGCCATTAGGAGAAATCATGTGGGCCAATTGAACTTGATGAAGTCAGCCACAGACCATAACTCATTCTGTCTTTCCCCTTCCCTTATACTTCTGGTCAATGGGAGAGCTTCTCTGGGTGGAGAGAAGCTTATCTCTGCCCATCTCATGCTTCTAGTTGACTAGTCATCAAAGCATCCCACATTCAAATTCTCATGATCTGGGGAGAAGAGACATAAAGAATCCATTAGCACTTTTAATGGCTAAGTTCTTTTTCCTACTAAATTAGTCTCCCAAAAGAACTGTTCTAATGCTTCAATGTTAATATCCACCATACGTTCAACACTCTATACTTCTTGTATAACTAGTAGATAGCCTGGATGCATGCCCACTTATTGGTGCAACTGAGAAGGAAGGGAAGCGCCCTTGTCTGTGATAATGGTTGTATTGCTTTACCAAATGCAGCTGAGCCTTTTGGTGGATACTTGTCAGAAAGAACTGCCCATCCTCAATTACGCTGAAATAAAGATTGCTATATTTAGTAATCATTGTTTAATTTTTAAATGGACTTTATTAAATAACCCCAGATAAAAGCTTTTTTCATTAAACTACTTGATACATTTACTAAGTCATCCTGGCAAACCCATGGTGATGTAGTTCTGCTTGGAAGGAATCTCTCAGTGAGGTCCATGTGAAGTTTTTTGAAGGTTACTGTGGCCAGTTGGTAATAGAATTATTCAGGGATTTTTGGGGATGGGATTAAAATAATTTCCTTGTGTTTTATGATGTCAAATTCTGTGGTCTCAGCCAAATACTTGGCCATATTCTTAAATAGGTCCAAACTCTTTTCTGTTGTTCACTGAGAAACACCTTGGCCCCCTTCCCTGACAGCCCTGCAGCTTGCTTCTGTGTCGCTTCGCTTGAACAAGAAGGGAAGGAACACGCGATTCCTCATCGCAGAATGTTAAGTTAAATCCTCTTTATGCCTGCTATCCAAAGTGTATGGACTTCTATTCAATCAACGATCCATGACATCAGCCCCACAGGTATTCGGCAGAGAATTTAGCTATTAAATCTTGCCATTTAGAATACCTCGTTGGTTGTTAGGTAGTACTTGGGAGTTTAGATGGCACCCATTTACTAGTTTCTTTCAGTCACTGCATTTAGTTATACCAGTCAGTATCTAGAATGTATGATCTTGTGCTTTACATTGGTTAATATCGGAAATATACAACTGAAGAACATTTTAGTATCTTATGCAAAGTGACACAGGAAAAATCAGAGTTTGTTAATTTATCTGAGATTTTTTATATAAAGAAGCACATGATAAATTTCTGCTTGAAGCCAGTGTCAAAGAAATTGTAGCAACTTTTGATGACTCATTATGTTTTCTTTATTTGAGAGATGTAAACTGTACAACACAAAAGTTTTTTTTTTCTTTTCATTGTGAATGCTAGGAAACTAAGAACTTATTTTTTCGTGTCCTAATATCTTTAGGTGTCCTAATATGTTACCTTCTTCACTGTTTTTTAATTCTCTCTTACTGTGTGTAGTAAAACTTATAACTACTGCAGGTTTTTTGAAGAAAAATAGGAAAGGTCACCTCACTAAAGAGGCTTTTTCTGCAGACTCAATTGAAATGAGCTTCTGTCCCCTAACCCCTTGACTGGTTTTTCTTATCTAAGCACTGTCTCTTAATTGTATTTATAATAATATGTAATTATTCTTTTTTGTTGCCTTGTTTATGTTTGTCTCCTCCTCCGGACAGTAAGCTTCATGAACACAGAATTTATCTCTCTTCCCATATGTTAGCCCTAACTCACCCTAGCACATAATAAATGCTCAATAAAAACTTACTGCTGAATCCTGTTTGGCGACAAGATTCTGGGTTTTAAGGGTTGTAACCTTACTTCCAGTTATGTATGGTTGCTGAAGCAAGGAGGCAAAGCTCGTGCCAAGGCCAAGTCGAGCTCTTCCGGAGCCGGCCTCCATTTCGCCTGGACACACTGTATCGCCTGCTGCGCAAATGCAACTACCACAGCCGGTGGGGCTGGGTACGCCAGTCTACAAGGCAGCAGCGCTGGAGTACCTGACCGCAAAGATCGTCGAGCTGGCCAGTAACGCCACGCAAGGCAAGACACACATCATCCCTCCTCACCTCCCGCTGGCTACCCACAACGAGTTGCTTAACAAGCTGCTGGGCAAAGTCACCATCGGCCAGAGTGGCATTTTGCCTAACATCCAGGCCGTTCTTTTAGCAAAGAAAATCTAAAGCCACAAGGCCAAAAGTAAATAAATGCTGATAAAGTAAAAAACAAACAAACACTTATTGCTGTCAAATTATGAATAAATTGCAATAATCCTGGTAGCATCAATCACTACAATCTCATAATACTTTAACATCTAGAAATGTTTTGGGGGTATTATATTAGTGCATGATAATTTGCATAATAATGTATTTGGCTCCTTTAAAAGGTTTGCAACTTAGGTTTTGTGAAGTGTCCCAGGATTCTCACAATAGGCCATTATTAACTTAAGATCAAAATGAGATATTAGAGAACTAAAAGAATCATTATAATTGATAACTTAGTAAATTAATAGTTTTTTGATGTCTATTATTCAGGTATAGCTAACTGGTGCACATTATTCAGGTAATATGATCTATAGCATAATACTTTTATCCAGAGTTATACAGGAAGGGGACAGCATGGCTGCATATTTCAAGCATATTTTTAGGGTTTGCAGTTACAGGGATAGATGCCTATATTTCCTTGGACAACTTCCATATTATCTTTTTTGTGGGGGTGGGGGTACAGGGAAAGGAGGCTGCATGGAATTCCTGTTGCATGTCAAGAAGATAGCAAAGATGAAAGAATTTAGGTCCAGAAGTCTTCATACCTTCCTGACAATGGGCCTTCATCATCTTCCTTGTCTACTCTTTCCTCCCCTCTTCCCTTTCTCCCACCTTCTCTTCCTTTAGTTGTCATATCTCCTTGGTCTCCTCCAATCTGCAGCAGGTTCTCAGTTTTTCCTTGTTTTTCATGGTTTTGACACTTTTGAATAATTGTCAGATATTTTGTGGAAGGTCCCTCAGTTTGGGCTTGTCTGATGTTTTCTCACTAAAAGATGGAGACTATGAATTTGGGGGAAGAATTCCATGGAGGTAATTGTGCTATCCTCTTATCACATTATTTGGGGCACATGATACCAACATGACTTATTTCTGGGGATGTTAACCCTGATGAAATGGTTTAGGAGGTGTCTGCTAGGTTTCTCTGCCGTGAGGCTTTTTTTTTTCTATACTCTGTTGGTTAGAAGTGTGTCTTTTCATCCTCAGCTTTATTGAAATATAATTGACAAATAAAAATTATATATATTTATGGTGTATAACATGACGCTTTAATATATGTATGCAGGAGTGGGCAAAAGTAGGTTTACAGTTGTGTGTGACACAGAAGTTATTCTTTTATTATTTATTAATTATTATATTATTTTCCACATGAACAACTGTAAACCTACTTTTGCCCACCCTTGTGTTTGTGAAATGATTACCACAATCAAACTTATTAACATATCCATCACCTTGCAGAGTTATCCTTTTTTCTGTGATGAGGACATTTAAGATTTACTTTCTTAGCAAATTTCAAATATACGATATAGCATTATTAGTGATGGTCACCATGTAGAATATTAGATCTCCAGAACTTATTCATCCCGCATAACTTAGACTTTGTACCCATTGCCAAACATCTCTTCTACTTCACCCACCAGGTCTGAGAAACCACCATTCTATTCTCTGCTTCTGTGAGTTTGACTTTTTTAGATTTCACCTGTAAGTGATACCATGCAGTATTTTTCTTTCTGTGTCTGCCTTATTTCACTTAGGATAATATTGTCCATGTTTATCCATGTTGTAGTGTGATAGGATTTCTTTTTGTTTTGTTTTTTTTTAGTTAAGACTTTTTTTTACAGCATTTTAAAGTTCATAGCAAAATTTAGGGGAAGATATAAAGATTTCCCATATACCCTCCACCCTGCACATTCATAGTTTCCCCTGTTATCAAAATTCCTCACCAGAGTGGTACATTCATTACAACTGATGAACCAGCATCAACACATTGTAATCACCAAAACTCCATAATTATCCTTAGGTTTCACTCTTGGGATTGTGTGTTCTGTGGATTTGGACAAATGCAAATGATATGTATTCATCATTATGATATCATATGAAGTATTTTCACTGCCCTAAAAATCCTTTGTGCCCCTTCCTTCTATTCATCTTCTCCCCACCACAGGGTGACTGATCTTTCTACTGTCTTCATAGTTTTTATTTTTTACAGAATGTCACATAGTTGGGATCATAGAATATATAGCCTTTTCATATTGACTTCTTTCACTTAGGAATACTTCTTTAAAGTTTCCCTCTGTCTTTTAATGCTTGATAGCTCATTTCTTTTTAGGGCTAAATAATATTCCATTGTCTGGATGTACCACAGTATATTGAAGGACATCTTGGTTGCTTCTAAGATTTGACAATTATGGATAAAGTTCCTATAAACATCCACTGATGTGGATCCTGGCCTCCAGGATCCGTGTGTGTGTTGTGGTTGCTACGAACAAATACACACAGACTACAGAAATCTGTGGAGAAAAAGGGATGGTGTGGCCACTCTCTGAGAGAGAGGGTGAGAGGGTGAGAGGCCAAGAAGGCCCCATTGCCAGCCTGGACAAGCTTTTATTGCTTTCTGGGTACATTAAATCGAGGGCAGTCTTCATTTACTATGCACAGGTTCGCAGCAGATGATTACCTTTTACAGATAACAAAGGAAAGAATGTTTCTAATTACTTCAAAGGGAAGGATGTTGCAGACCAAGGGGAAAGGTTATTGAATTGGTTATACTCCATACTTGGGAGGTTTAGCACAGATTTTAGGAAGTTACAGTAAGACCTTGTTGCCTCAATTCAGGGTGAAGGAGTTTTAGCAAAAGCAAGTCTCATAGCCATCTAGGCTTCATTCAGGCCTGATTCCCCACGGGAAAACCTCTCCGTGGACATGTTCCTGCGTGGCGGCTCGCTCCCCACTGGTTTTCCACATGAGTGCTGAGCTACATTTCCACGCCATGCAGAACGGTTCCCTACAATCCATGTTCAGGCTTTTGTTTGGACATAACTTTTCAATTCCTTTAGGTAAATACCAAGGAGCATGATTGCTGGGTCATATAAGAGTATGTTCACTTTTGTAAGAAACTGCCAAAGTGTCTTTCAAAGTGGCTGTACCATTTTGCATTTCCACCAGCAGTGAATAAGAGTTCCTGTTGCTTCACATCCTTGTCAGCATTTGGTGTTGTCAGAGTTCTGGATTTTGGCCATTCTAGTAAGTGTGATTTTCTTTTTTTTTTCAAGGCTGAAATTATATATATATATATTCTATTTATTCATCCATTGATGGACACTTATGTTGCAGCTGTTGTGTATAATGCTGCAATTAACATGGGAATGCAGTCCTGGCTGGTGTGGCTCAGTGGATTGAGCACTGGCCTGTGAACTAAAGAGTCCTCAGTTCGATTCCCAGTCAGGACACATGCCTGGGCTGCAGGCCAGGTTCTCAGTAGGGGGTGCATGAGAGGTAACTACATATTGACAATTCTCTCACTCTCTCTCCCTTTCCCTCTGTCTAAAAGTAAAGAAATAAAATCTTAAAAAAAAAAGAACATGGGAATGCAGATATCTCTTTGAGATACTGATTTCACTTTCTTTGAATCTACATCCAGAAGTGGGATTGCTGGATCATATGATAATTCTATTTTTATTTTTTTTGAGGAATCTTCACAATATTTTTTTCTATGGCTGTATCAATACAAGTATGTACGACATTTTTTTTTTTTTTTTTTTTTGCTCACAGGTTTAATAGTTGGTTAGTTTCCAAACATATGGGATTTATGGAAGCTATCCTTTTGTTAAAATTTCCAGGACTTCCAGCCAAGATGGAGGCATAGGTAGACACACTGTGCCTCCTCACATGACCAAGATAGGGACAATAACAATTTAGAAACAGAATAACAACCTGAACTGACAGAAAATAGAACTGTATGGAAGTGGGACACCCAAGGAGTTAAATTAGACACATTCATCCAGACCGGTAGGAGGGGCAGAGTCGGGCAGCCAGGCTCGGGTTGCAGAGCAGAGAGCATTGGGACTGGACTCATAAGGCAACAGGGGCGTGCAAGACCGCAGCAGGCAGACCCTGGGTGCGCAAGTGGGGCTGGCAGACCCCGGCTGAGGGATGGTTACCAGCAGACCCAGTGAGGCAGCGATTGTGAAGCAAGACATGGCGTGCAACACAGGGTTCCAGCGCTGGAAAATAGAGTTTGGGGCACTGATTGAAAAGGAAAGTGCCACGGGGTGCACAAGCCCACCCACATGGGAATTGGCACCAGAGGGGCCCAGTTTGCTCAGGGGAAGCGGCAGAAGGGACTGAGGTCTGACAGAGAGCGGAGTAAGCACCATTGTTCCTTCTGGGACTCCACCCCCACGTACAGGGTCACAACCCAGAGACTGGGGTGCCCCGCCCTGGTGAACACCTAAGGCTCTGCCCCTATATGTAACAGGTGCAACAAGAACAAAAAAACCCCAAAAAACAAAAAAACAAAGAGATGGCTGAAACAGAAGAACAACTGAAAGTCGCAGAACCCATCCTTTTAAGTGACCAAGGGATAGCCAGCCTATCAGATGCACAGTTCAAATCACTGGTGATGAGGATACTCACAGAATTGGCTGATTTTGGTCACAAACTAGATGAAAAAAATGAAGGCTACAATAAGTGAAATGAAGAAAAATGCACAGGGAACCAATAGTGATGGAATGAAAGCTGGGTCTCACATCAATGGAGTGGACCAGAAGGAAGAAAGAAACATACAACCAGAAAAGAATGAAGAAATAAAGAATTCAAAAAAAATGAGGAGAGGC
>CM052539.1:78007690-78047170 GCA_028533065.1 Trachops cirrhosus
GGCTGGAAAGAAGTATTCCAAGTCATGAAAGACAAGGACCTACATCCAAGATTGCTCTATCCAGCAAAGCTTTCATTTAGAATGGAAGGGCAGACCAAGTGCT
This sequence comes from Trachops cirrhosus, assembly GCA_028533065.1. Classification (NCBI taxonomy): domain Eukaryota; kingdom Metazoa; phylum Chordata; class Mammalia; order Chiroptera; family Phyllostomidae; genus Trachops; species Trachops cirrhosus. The sequence continues at coordinate 78,007,794 of CM052539.1, forward strand.
TCTCAGATAAGGTCAAATTAAAGGAGTTCATCATCACCAAGCCCTTATTATATGAAATGTTAAAGGGACTTATCTAAGAAAAGGAAGATAAGAAACACGTATAGTAAAATGACGGCAAACTCACAATTATTAACAACCACACCAAAACAAAAACAAAAAGAAACTAAGCAAACAACTAGAACAGGAACAGAACCACAGAAATGGAGATCACATGGAGGGTTAGCAATAGGGGAATGAGGGGGGAAAAGGTATGAAGAGTAAGTAGCATGGATGGTAGGTAGAAAATAGAGAGGGGGAGGGCAAGAATAGTATGGGAAATGTAGAAGCTAAAGAACTTATGACACATGGACATGAACTAAAGAGGGGGAATGTGGGTGGGAGAGGCTGTGATGGGTGGAGGGGAGTGAAGGGGGAAAATGGGACAATTGCAATAGCATAATCAATAAAATATATTAACTAAAAAATAAAAAAGAAATGTAAATAAAATCTTTTTAAAAATTTTTCCAATTTAATTGTAAAATTGGAGAGTACATAGTTTGTATGCTATTGATTTTTTCAGAATTTATTGAAGTTGCTTTATTACTTAATTCATGATACATTTCTGTAACTGTTTGAGGTATGCTTGAAATGAATCTCTTTTTCTCCATGGCTTAATTTCCACATCTATGAAGCAGGAAGAACCAAAATAACTCCCTTAGTTTTTGTTTTGAAGGTTGCAAAGCCAAGACTAAATTGAAAGACAGAAAAATACTATACTTGTTCTTCCAGCTTTATGACTCTTTCTTTTGCAGACAGGCAATGAGTATATGTTGGTGCAAGTAAACATCGTAGGGGAGAGATAAAAAGGAAAATATCTGTCCTTCCTGAAAATGGATTGGTTACCACTGGGTAACAGGTGCTTACTCCTCTGTGGGAGTGGAGTTCCAGCCTACAGGGTGCGACTGGACCGAGAGGAGGAGTAACCACCTGTGACAGTGATTCTGATCTATTGTGGATTCCTTCAGGGCCTGTTGGCCTCAGACATTTACCGTATTTTCAGACTATAAGATGCACTTTCCCCCCCGACCAAATTTGGGGGGAACAATGTTTGTTAATGCTGCTGTTGAGTTCTGTTTACATTTAAATTGGTGAAATACTATGTTATTTATGTATATTTTACCACATTTTTTTGCTTCAAAGAATTTTTTCCTATTTTCCTCTAAAACCTAGATGCATCTTATGGTCTGAAAAATATGGTATATAAGGGAAGCTGAACCTTTGTTGTGCTTCTCAGAAGTATCACTGCACACTAGAATGGGTGGTGGTCCTCCAACAGACTAATTGATGGCAGTGGCTAATCAATCAGAGAGCTAGCCTGGCCACTTAGGAGGCATCAGGGACACTCATCTAAATCTGCCACAGGAAGAGGATTTTGATGGTTGAGGGCTTCACCTTATGAATTTAATTCAGATCTTTAATTCTAACCTCTCAGGTTGTTCCCCACAAGGACTCTATGCCCCTTGGTTCCTGCACTGATTCTTCTCATGCTGTCTCATTCACTTTTCCTCTGTTCTGTGAATTCTCATGGAACTCACTATTTGCTCTTCATCTTCCCCTGGATATCATCATCAATATTGCTTTCTATTTTTTGGAATGTCTAAAGCCTTTCCAAATACAACAAATCATCAAGAAGTGTTTTAACCTAGGCAGTTTTTATACAAGTGTTTTTTGTGCTATTTGTTTGAACTTTACTGTATGTTGGAAAATTATCAAAGTTTACTTTGCAGTTGGAAAAATATGTGTTTTTCCTCCCTCAAAAGTCAGGAACCTAAGCTATTGGCAGTATCACAAGAGGTCTGCGCTTTATCTGGATAAAGACAGAGAATGGTGCTAATACAGTCCACATACAGACGTCTTGCTCAGGAAAGGACAGCAATTCCAGGATGAAAGAAGATGGAGAGAGTGGAGAGACTACCTGGAACTTAAGAGTATCAAGAGTAGGAGGTGGCACCAGAATGATTGGCAATATTTTGGGCTGTCATTAGAACGACAGACTCTTCACCAGGACTGTGGGGTGTGCTGTGTACTGGCAATAGCATGAAACCATAGACAACTGGTTCAGGTTTTGCTATATGTGTGTATTAACTATGAGATTCTGGCTAAGACACTTGACCACTTTGATTCCACACTCCTCACATATGTAAAATGCTAGTTATAAAATTAATACCTGCCACTCATGTAAAAATATTGTATAGTAAAATGGTAGATTGGTGTAACAACACTTTAAACTGGTTATAACAATTAGAAGGTTTTGAGGTGTGAGATTTAGAATTGCTCTCCACTAGTTTGCTTACAAAGATATTTCATCTTCCACTAGAGATGTGGGTTGTGAAAACCTCTATGGAAATAACGATACTTAAGGAGTTGTTGTTGTTACTATCAACTAATTTTTAGCAGTATGTATGAATTTCTGTATATACTATCCAATTAATTTGAAAGTGAATCAAAAATATATTTATTGACTGACTCATCTCATAAAGGAATTTCATAAAGGAATTTGAGGAAAGAACCTCAATTTACTGTTTTTGTATCTCTTTTATATATGGATCATGCATTTGTTTTGGCTTCCAAATTAAAAATGTGGTGAACTCAGCAGATCTATCACCTAGTATCATAGTATCAGACCCTCTCTCTTTTTAGCATAACTTTCTGTGCTTCAGCATCTGAAAAACTCCAAACTACATGTTCCAGATACCTTTGCTTAACGTTCCATATGCTAATTGTTTTACCAACTGCATATGAGGGGAGAACCAAATAAACCCCTGGAATTTAATAATAAAAAAGTGTGTATTTATTTTTACATGTTTAAACTTCAGGCATGTTCAAAGTACTCCCCATTTGATACAATACATCTATCAATATGTTTTTTCCACTGCTCAAAACAGTTTTTGAACTCCTTGATTTTGATGCCTTTTAGAGCTTCTGCCATTTTTTGTTTCACCTCTTCCACATCAGCAAAATATTTCCTTTTGAGGATTTTTTTCCTCAGGGAAAACTAACAAAAAAAACTGCTGGGGTGAGATCAGGTGAATAGGGAGGGTGGGGCACAGGGGTCATGCCTTTTTTGGTCAAAAACTGCTTAACACATTGCTGTGTGGGCAGGTGCACTGGTAACTCACTTCATGAAATGGGCAAATGCATTTGAAAAACTCTTAAAAAATCACTGAAGCCTAATGCAGCCTCTCACAACAACACCAGCTGATTCACTGACACAGATGGGTTACTAGAACACTCACTTAGCAAGGGAAGCCTGTACTACAAGGGGCCCAACCCTCCAGAAGATAATTTGGGTTTTGGGGGTGTCCTTACCTCGTACATCAGAGTAAGTTTGCAGGTTCTATTTTGATGCTGCTGGCAAATACAGCTGTGGAGACCTTGTTTTTTTCTGCAGCAGCGTTTCGTTGCCCAGTCTGTCAGTGTTGAGAAGGCTGGAACTGTGGGGTAGTGGCTTCCTGACTCCATTGTCCTGGTTGTGCCCATGGGCCAGTTTGTCACTGTTGTTTAGGGAGTTATGCTTGTATTGTATGCCAGGCCTTTTCCAGTCTTTCCAATGATTGTGAGTGTACCCAATTCACCGCCATGAAAAATCCCTTTCTGTCTGGAGTAGCTAGCTGATCACTGGAACTGAGTCCTAACTGATTGACTTGTAGATGCTTTGTGAGCAGGAACCTTGTGATATAAAGAAATGACCTTGCATTTTTTTCTGGAGGGAAGCAGATGATAAGTAAATGATTAAGTAGAAGTTTTAGTAAGATGGTGATAATGTTACAAATAAAGTTGGAAAAAGGGCAGTGCAGGAGATGGATTTTGCAATTTTAAATAACGGTTATGTGAGGCCTCACTGATAGAATGTCTTTTGAGACCTACTGTTTCAATTACATGCAAAGCCGTGGTGGAGTTACAGTGTTAAAAATGCAATTATTTTTTTTCTCAGATATCTCCCTCTTCCCAAGTAATGCTACTTTTCATCTCCAGCTGGTTCTATTGTTTACCCACAACAAACATGGCAGTAAAGGCTTCAGCCCGACACTTGAGCGCTCAATAAGGTTAACTGCAGCACTTCCTGTCTTTGCCCTCAGCAAAGATGGCGATAATACTTCCTGTTCTCGGTTTTCGCCTTTAATAAAGATGGTGCTTATGGCTCAGATTTCCTAACACTGTGGATTCCGGTGGCAGTTTTATTTATTTATTTTTTAAGATACGTGTTTGCAGACGTAAGTAACAGGAAACCAGAAACTCCGTATCCATCTTTTCTCGAAGGCCCGGTGCAGCGTGTCTGTGGCCTAACGGCCTGGGCCGACAAGGCTCCTCCTCCCTCCTATCTGCGCGCGGCAACCCGAGTCGAGCCGGTTTGGGGGGCTGGTGGTGGCGGGGAGCCCGGGGCCCAGCTCTCCCCTCGGTCCTCCCTGAAGGTTATTCCCAACACCTTTTTAGCGGGTCAGGCTGTCCCAAAAACCTCTCGTAGTCCCTCCTGTTCGTGATACCAGCTTCAGCGGCTGAGACAGGGAATAAAAACAAGTTGCAAACGGGCGCCGGCAGCCCGAAGTGCACAGGATCCTCGCCTGCCACCCCTCAGACTGGGGCCGGGAGCTGCTTGGAGGGCTGGGGGCGAGAGGTTGGGGAGCGCGGGCCGTGGTTCACTTTGTGTGGGTGGCCCGCCACTTACACAACCTCCCCTCAGCTCATTGGTGCGGTGGTCTTGGCAATATGCTTTCAGACCCCGTGTGGCAGGACTGGCCTGTGGATATTTTTCTTGTAAAGAAAAAAAATCCCACTGAATGTGCCATGCATATGCATGTAGTCACAGTAGTGTCGCGATGGCGAGTCTGAATTCTTCGAGGGATGGGGTGGAATTTCTCACTATATACAAGATTACTGGAGACCGGACACAAACACTTAAATGCTTTTCTTGAAGGCGATGGTGTATAAACCTTTTCTCCTAGGGTAAGAGATTCTTAAACATTAGTACTGCTGGTTTCTAGTCCCCCGTGCCCATTGCCAAGCAGGTTCTGCCATGCCCATGTTCAAAAGGGCACCTGCAGGCAGTTTCTGCAGTGGTGGGGCAAATCTGCTGAAGGCACTATTCAAATAAAGCCGCTGTTCCTCCTCAACTATGTTAAAATGAAATGCCATTTAATGTAATACTCGGATAAAAGTTGCTTTTAAAGCAGGGTATCTGACCACTGCCCCCACCCCCAAATCTTTTTATAGCATAAGGAATTGAGCTGGGACTCCCGTTGTGTGGAAAGCAAAATAAAAAAAAAAACGATTCATATTCAGGATTGTTCATTATGTTTGAAACAGTTGAAATGAATTAGGCTTGGTTTAACAGCCAGAAGTTTAACACCATGGCTGGCACTCTAGGGTTCAAAGATGTCCATTTATTTCAGGAGATGACATTGCAGGGCAGTAGCTTTAGGGGCACATCAGTATTCCTGTAATCTGAGCTACAATTTTGTCTCTTCCCAGGGGGAAATGGAGGCTAGAGACAAGCAATTGCTTCGCTCCCTTCGCCTGGAGCTGGGTGCAGAAGTACTGGTGGAGGGACTGGTTCTTCAGTATCTTTACCAGGAAGGGGTCTTGACAGAAAACCACGTTCAAGAAATCAAAGCTGAAACCACAGGCCTCCGGAAAACAATGCTGCTGCTGGATATCCTACCTTCCAGAGGTCCTAAAGCATTTGATACATTCCTAGATTCCCTGCAAGAATTTCCCTGGGTAAGGGAGAAGCTGGAGAAGGCAAGAAAAGAAGCCATAACTGAGCTGCCTGCAGGTATGCCTCAAAAAGATCACTTCAAACCAGCTCCAAAATTGTTGAATTACAGCCTTTGGATTTGAAATTGGGGTTTTAGGCTGGGAGGGGATCAGCAGTTGCCAAAAATGGGTAAGGAGTTTGGTCTGAAGACATAATGCATTACAGGGGTGGGTTGGGGAGGTGGAATTAGGAAGTGCCTGGAAAGAAGGAAAAATGAACCATTTTTTGAGAGGGTGAGGAGGGCGCTCAGAGAACATATACTTAGAAATGCTTCCAGGGAAACTTGGCAAATCACTTGGGAGGCATGTTCTCATCTGAGAGCCAGGTCATATCTCAGTTGTTGGCATCAGGAGCCATTTGGAAAGTGCAGACGGGAAAGCAGGCATTAGGCCTCCTGGTAACTGCTTCATGGGGTGCCAGAGCTGCTGGCTGGAAAAGGTCAGGTTCTTGAAGGAGGAGACAGCCTCTAGGAAGGCTTGCCTTGCACCTGTTCCCTGGGCTGTCCTACAAGGCCAAAAGGGATTATCTGGAAGGCAGGCTTAATTTGTTTTTAAAGGTATTGATTTAAAGTCATCCCGTGTAGTTTGGTTTTGTTCAGACACCCAGAGTATTTAACTTTGTAAAGATAGTAGTTTGTGATGGTTCTCATTTTGAACTTAAGGAAAGTTGAAACTATGGAAAAGAGAGCCCTAGTGCCATTAACCTGGCACTAGGTTGTAGCAGGAAGATGTGATATGAAATACTTGTTCCCTCCTAACAGCTCCCATGATTTATACTTTTTACAAAAACCAAGGAGCAAAGAACTGAACTGACAAAAAAAATTGAAAGTTGACTTGCAGATTTTTAACAGAGTTAGGAAATCAACATTCTCTGGAGTTTTTATAGCAGCGATAGTCTGAACTTCTCCAATCAGTGGTCCCTAGACTTTGTTACTGCTGTTTTTAAAGTACCAGTATATCTGGTTAAAAAGCAAATACCAGTAATAAAAGGACACTTTTATTGTTTTTGCCTCATGGATCTCATATTTTAAATGATTTTTCCAGATGTTTATTAAGTACTGATGATTAATTTTTCTATTTTTATTAATGACATATGTCTGAATATCTGATCAGCATGAGTTAACCAGATAACTTAGGAAGGCCTAGTAAAATCCCAGTGGAAAAAGAAAAAAATATTTTCATTTCTTGGCATGACCAAATTACAAGCAAATGTATGTTTTATGCTTTTTGAAATGCTGGAAATAGTTGGTCTTTGAAGACCACAGGAATTCTCAGGTATGTGAACAAAGACAAATGAAAGTATCTAAGACATTTCTACTCCTGTATTGAAAGCAAAATAAATAACATAGAATTGGGGAGATGTTAAAAAAATATTAGGATATCTGATGTCTTTTCCTGATATGTGACTTAGAGGTTCTTCTTGGCAAAACATGGTTGGAAACAACAAAACAGGCAAACTGAAATCCCGTTTCTACCAAAATATTTATTTTAATTTTATAATCACTTTGGGTGAAGTAAATAGTACTGTTGTATATTTTTAATAGGGGTATGACGTCGTTGTCATTTCTTCATTTTCATTCAGAGAACAAGGAATAAACTTTAAGATTTTTTTAATCAAATGATGCAAGTTACAGTGAAGTTGAGAGAATAATAGTTTTGTTTTGTTCTTAAGTAAGCAGAACAAAACAATATAGAGTGGGAAGAAAAAAACCTAGTGTGTCTGTGTTGAAGTTTAGAAAAATAATGTTAGTTTCTTGATTATGTGGAAGTGGTCAAATGTGATGATAGGTTGGCTACTGCACAAATTAAGCACTCTTAATTGTTTTCTTGTTGAGTATCATTGCTGAAAAAATATTCTGAAGAGAGTTTGATTTACATATATCTGTATATGCTTTCTGCAATGACAATTGTGTAAACTCACTTTTAAAATAATTATTGTTAATTATTGAATATTTTAAGATCACAAGATGTACATAAGGTATGGAGAATAATGGTGCAGTAAACATCTGTTTCCACATCACTCCGTTAAAAACATACTACCATTGCCTTTGAGGACCCCTGGGTGCTCCTCCCCAGTCCTACCTCATCCCCAATCCCCACTCACTGATAAACCCTGAATTTGGGGTTTGTCATTCCCTTCTTCACTTTGTAGTTTTCCATTTCATAATCATCACTTTAAAAGTCTGCATACATTGTAGAAAATTCACTATGCCATAATGTTAGCTGTATGTATCTATGCACATACATACATACATACATACATACACATATATGTGTAAGGGACGGAGGAAATGATATTATTTTAAAGGAGTTGTTAGGAATGGCCTCTTATTTGAGACCTTAAGCTTTGTGTTTAAATTAATTATTAATTAATTTCATGGCAGTATTTTAGTTCTGAAATTAAATTGGGACTTAACTGAAACTTTCTTTTTAAAAAAATCCTGGGAAAAAAATCAGAGTTGAAGTGCCTTGAATTTAATGTCCCTGTAAAAAATTGTGAATGGACCCAGAGGCCTATTTTTCAGAATCTCAGTGCTTCTTCAGTATTGTAATAGAGTAATTTTAATAAAATTTTAAATTGTCCTTTAAAATTTTTGTAAATTTTTGAATTTTGAATTCAAAATGTGTAGGAAAATGTGGTGCTTATCTATGTATGTATATACATCAACCTCTTCTGACCCTTTTCAATGATTTTGTTTGCAATTATTAATTGGTTTGTATAAATTTGGTGGTTTCCTCTTAGAAGGAATGGCTTTCTCTTTATCTAAGAGGCAGGTCTTTCTCCAAGAATGAGCTGATTTCATTTTATTGAAAAGTTTTCTTGTTCCAGGGATCCTTGGTTTCCCCTTTGTTTGTCTGAGTTGAATTTTTGTATTTCACTTGTGAATTTTGAGCTGCCTCACAGGCCTTATTTGGTGCTTGATTTTAGTTAGTTCTTTTTATGTATGTTCTGGATTTAAACCTTTGATTCTCTCAGAATCTGCCTAGATGACTGGTCCTCCCTATCTCTGTTAGTAAAACTCTAGGATGTTAATGGAGAATTGATTTTGTGTTTTTCTCACCCTATAAGGACTCTTATCTTTCAAAAGAGGAATTCTGGCAATAAAATGACTTAATCCAGCTTGGCACCATGGAAGGAACACATTACGGTATGTCTCGTACTGGCCAAGGTCACATAGTAGACACTAGGTCAGTTGGAGATCCTCTCTGGGCTCCTGTCAGGTCATTTAGGAGATGAGGATAATGATGAATTTGGGTGAAGGCCACACATGCCTGCTGGCCTGCCTTCCCACTACTCATTGCTCTGTCTGCACTGACAGGCTCACTCCAGTGCCTGAGCTACTCTGGATCTGGCAAGGAGGTGTAGGGGCAGCCCCAGTCTCACTAGCTGGTAGGACTTAGTCTAAGTGATGGTGGGAGTGACTCCTAGGCTCCAGGACTTCCCGTTCCATTGTGTTGGCCCTGGCTATGGGACTGCGTCTCTGCCCTGGTCCTCATTTAACAGTTGGGCTGGCAACCCTGCCTTTAACCCTTTAGGTTTGGGAGTTATTTATTTATTTTTTACTTCTCTAAGCCAGATTTCTGCTGCACTGGCAAGGATATCTTGGAACAAAGCTCTGTGCCTCCTATGTTAGCATCTGATGCTGTAATTCTTTAGCCTGCTAGAGTGACTGTCCTGGGGCTGACATTTACTTCAACCTGGAGTGAGCTTGAGCTAGTCAGTCCTTGCCATGGACCTTATGCCCTTATCTCCATGGCTGCCCTCACTGGAGCAAGACACGTGGCTGGCCTGTTTCTCTGCTACTCACCAGCTCTAGGGCTTAGCCCATCCCTTTTGGAGCTGGCATTGCCGGACCATGTATAGCCACTGTCTCAAGATACATTCTGGCTTCCACATGTAGACTTGGTTGCATCTGATGTTACTGAGCAATAATGGCAAAAATTTTAGGCATTGTAATAGGTTTATTAGAGAGCTTTCTAGTCTGGGGTTTTCTAGTCATACCATGACTTGACTGTCCTCTGCATATAAGTTCAGTGTTGATCTCAGTTTATCTAGCTTGTGGTCTGTCCAGGCACTTCTGCTGTGGCTGAGTAGAGTTTACTTTGTGGCATCCTGTGTACTAGAGAGGGAATGGTGGGTGAGCAGTCTCAGCAAGACCCCTTCTTGTGGTAAGGGCAGAGGCCACAGAGATCTTAGGTTTCTTGTTTCCCTGGCATGATTTTCATATCTTCCTAAGGACCTGATAGGTGCCAGAGTCTAGGTAATAAAGCTGTGTGAAGGATCTCCAGATCAACTGAGAGGATTCATTTGTTCATTCAACAAATAATGAGTATTGACCATGTGCCAGACATTAGGTGCTAGGGATATGACAATAAACAAAGCCCCTACTCTTATGAGCTCACTATATTCTACAGTTTGATGGGGATAGACAGCAAGTAAATGAATAAATAATACAATCATGTGCCACATAACAACCTTTTGGTTAATGACAGACGATATATACAATGGTGGTTTCATAAGCTTATAAAGGAGCTGAAAAATTCCTATTGCCTAGTGATGTCTTAGCTGTCATAATGTCGTAGAGCAACGCATTGCTCAGGTGTTTGCAGTGATGCTGGTATAAACAAACCCACTGCGCTGCCTGTTCTATACAAGTGTAGCACATACAATTATGTACAGTACATAATTGTTGATAATAAATAACTATGTTACTGATTTATGTTCTATCATCCTGTAATTTTTATTCTTTTAGAGTGTACTCTTTATACTTATTAAAAAAATTGTACTGTACAACAGTATGCAGTGCTACTTTAGCAGCCGCCTCATACATCTGGAGTTTACCACATCTCTTGATTGTATCATTTTCTCATGCACTTGATTAAATCTCATGTCATTTATATAGTAACATGCCGTACAGGCTTGTAGGGTGGGAGCAGTGGCCATAGTATGTTGCCTATGTGTGTGGTAGGCTATACCATATAAGTTTGTGTAAGTGTACTCTATGATGTTCATGGAATGATGAAATCACCTAAGAACACATTTCTCGGAGTGGTATCCCTGTCCTTAAGCAGCGCATGACTATATCAGGTGATGATAGTGCTGTGAAGAAAAACAGCATGTGTGTTAGTGAGCAAAGGCTTAGTGTATTATTGGGGATGGTCAGAAAAAGCCTCTCCGGTGAGGGGAGGTTCAGCAGAGACCTAAATTCTGCGACAGAGTGGATATAGGAGGAAGAGCGGTTCAGACAGTGGGGGCCCTAGAGGAGAGTGTGGCTAGAGTGCAGGCCCATCTTGGAAAGGGACCGTCCTCATGGAGAGATTAGTCACAGTGTGCATCAGCCTAGTGCGGTCGGAACCGTTTGTTGTTGTGTTTTCCAGAACGTGAGATGTGTGCACAGCCATGATCTTGGGTGGTTCTTAAAATGACTTTTGATGGTATGTGGAATGGGATTGAATCACATTGTGAGAACTTTATTTCCTTTTTCTTTCTGTTTCAATAGTAGTAACTAGGTAAAAGCCTCCATTTGGTACAAATATTTCTGAAACATATTGCTATTTGCAGTTTTTCTTTTTAACAGACAGAAAAAGGTCCTCATGCTTAAAGCCTTCTGTGGACAACAATATTTAGCTAGAATTTAGTTAGAATTTAGTTGTTTTGCTTTTTTTTTCTTGTATCCATTTAACATTTTTCTTTCACTTATGGCAGAAAACGTTTTCTATGTATGAAGTTCCTTTAAAGAATACATTGTATTGAAGCTAAAATGAGTCAACATAAAGAAAAATACTAAGAAATAATAATGGTATGAGGATATGGCCAAAAGCACAAAGATGCTTTTCATGTATTTTCTCACTTAAAAAGAATGACGGGAGTTTGGGGCAGGAGCCATTGCCCGGCTGGCAGAGTTGGGGAAGGAAGAATAGCTCTCACTCAAATAGAAAATAGTGCCATAGTCAAGGTACTTTACTGTTTTGGTCATTCAGTTTGTGCACCATGGCTGGAACTGGTTAAAATTATTAGTAGAATTGCCAGAATGACTTAACTTTAGGTTGTGTAAATTGTAAACATATTAATTTGCTAGTGTAACAAAGTCAGCAAGATGAAGACATATCCTGGTGTTTCCAGACTTTTAGACTGGGAGGGACTTACAGCTCATCTAATTTTTCTGAGAAAACCAAGTCCTAGGGAAATTAAGTCAACACTTAGCTGTGATCACATAGCTAGCTGTTTGTTGCCAGGACTGGAATCCAGGCCTCCCGAGTCTTGATTTAAGACTTTCTGCTGTGCAATCTTGGCTCCCCACTGGGTTTGAAATGGAATTGTATTATGCTGTAGAGTTAGTAGCTGAAATTAGCTTTGTAAAAATTTTACTAGTGCTTTTTTTTTCATTTTAAGAGGCAAATTTTCAAGGGCTTTTAGAGGTATTTTGGGATAAGATTTACTAAAATATTTTATTTTTATTAATGCTAATTTTAACATTTAGAAGGAAATTTTGATAGTTCAGTACTGCATTTCATCAGAAGATTCCCCCCACCGTCCACCCCTGCAAGGCTGACATAATGCAGAGTAGAAGAATTTTATCGAGTATTTATGGGGCTGATGAAATAATGCATCTGTTGGAAGCTAATTGCAGCTCTTTCTAGGAAAAGTACCATGTGACAAGTCTGTCCCCAGCAGGGATGCATCCATTTCATTTTACAAAGTGGATTTATTGTTCTTTTTCTCTTAGGGATTCTCGCTGTGACTTTTTTTCCTCCCCACTGTGACTGTATTGGTCATTTGGCTATGTCAATTACCTTATTGACCATCAGGATTGATTTAGCTTCATCTCTGGCTTTTAAAAAACTACTGATCCCCAAGCTTTGCCCAGGCCAATTCATGCCAAAATCTGTGGAGGCCGGGTTTGCGCAGTGGTATTAAGAACACGCACACACACATGCACATATGCCCAGGCACACGCACAAATGCTCTATTAGGTTATTTTAAGTAAACCCAATGCTGAACATCTTGTTTTCAGACCAACTGATTAGGCACATGGCTCCTTTCTCACTTATTGCTCCCCAAGTATGGGCCTCCCCAAGCTTGAAGAGCTATTCTTGTTTTTGTGGGGGAGGAGGTAGAAGGGTGGTAGGAAGGATATATGTGGAAGGATATATCGTTTTGTTTTAAATCTGTAATCACAAATGTTTGTAATTCCCTGAATTTCTTGAACATTGTTGCTTAAGAATGTTCCAGAATCTTAGACGCACACAGGTGTCACTCTAACACTAACCTTAAGATCCATTAGAACTCTATAGTAATACATAGGCTAGATGTATATAGAATGAGTTTCATTGGAGGGTTTTGAATTAGCTGGTGAATTTGGATTGGGGGGATCATTTTCATTGTCTCTTCCCATTGTTTGGTGATTAAAACTCATCCACAGTACTCTGTGCTCTGGAGATGAAGCTCTGTCCAAATGGAGACAGGATCTGCCAGTGGAGAATGAGCTGGATGCTGCTCTGAGATGCGAAGGGAGCTGAAGATGGCTCGAGGGTGGATGAGAGGAGGAGAGAGACGAACTGCGAGTAGGAAGACTGGGACTGGTTTAGTCTATTTGCCTGTGGGTTGGTCAGACAATGTGTTTGTAACTAAAAGTGAATTTTAGTATTTTCTATGTCTCACAAAGAACCTTAAATTGTATCAGGAAAATAATAATCATGATGTTTATTGAGGGCTTACTCTGTGCCAGGGACTGTTCCAGGTGTTGGCACTTATTAATTTATATAATCCTGACAGTGACTTGATGAGGCAGGTGGTGTTATCATCCTTATTGCACTGATAAGAAAATGGAGGCACAGAGATGTAAGTCACTTGCTCAAGGTCATACAACGTGGTAGAGCCAAATTTGGAATCTGGACACTTAGACTTCAAAGCCTGCTAATTCATAGCATATAGAAATATTCTCAAAATTCGCTTTTGTCCCCTTCCCAATTCTGATAACTGGTGGCTGCTGCAGAGCCTGTTATTCACCGACCCCCATTCTTCTTTCCTCTGCTACTCCAGTCTCTCCCAGACACACAGCACTAGGGGCTTTTCTGTCTTTTTCTTTCCTGCCTATTGTCAGTATCTCTCCTGCCCATTGTTGGTATCTCTCTCTTTCCTATCTCTCTTTATCCACTTTTTGGCTGGTAAGGTCTAATGTGAGGCCATGGCAGGGTCAAGGAGCAGAGCCTATGGATTACTCTCATCCCACCTTGCTACCTTGAGAATAAAAAAGGACTTAATTTTCTTGGCTGTGACCAGGGGACAGTGTGTTGGCTCTCCTGATACTGAAATCATGCCCCACTTTTGCAGCTCTTATCTCCTGCTATTGAAAGCTGGCAGTTCCAATAACCAGCTTTTCTGGTGGTGCAGCCTTAGAGTTTAACTATACACTTAGCAAGGTAGCTTTCTCTTTTTATAGATATAGTTTGGACTTGCAGGCTGCTGTTGTAGCTAGCTGCAGGAATGTTTGCCTTTACTTAATTTTAATAGGCAGCTGTGTTTATACTTGTTCCTTAGTTTGTGCAGTAAGCAGTATATGATTCTTTGAAGGACTTTTTCCTCCAGAAGAAAAAAAAAGAGTACATTGTACTTTTCCAAACAGTAAATTTTAATTGAGAAGGAAATATAGCCTCTAGAAGTTTGGGGCACGTTTTAGTCCTAAGCTTTATTTTCATTAATGCTATAAAAGAAATCTTAACTCTGTATAAGAAGTGCCAAGTTGACAATTCCTGGAAATGTTCATGTTCTATTTATGCTCAGTACCATAGCAGAGAAGCTGGCAAAATAATACTGTTAGCAAAATAATACCGCTGAGATGTAGTAAGGGGCAAATAGGAAGCTTGTGGTTTTAGAGCCTAAATAAAAGGCTTTAAAAACAACTCTTGGTTCCACGATTTGTACATAAGGTATATGGATGCTGAGGGGTAATGGTGACATTGCTATAGAGAATTCCAGAGCAAGCAGAGCGCATCTGCTGGGGAAGGTTAGGTAGAGCTGGAGGGACCTGAGAGACCCCCACTTTATAGATATGGAAACTGAGGGATGTAAGTCAGTCTACTAGCATGTATGTGGGCTCTTTGGTTCAAGCAGTAGACTTCCTGCTATCACAGGCAAAACCAGAAATTTTTCTAATGTATACTGGATAGATTACAACTTTGAAAGAATTCCTAAAATTCTAGGGTTCAATAAGGGCAGGAATGAGGCAACTCTGGGGCTCTGTGGCCATCAATGACCACTGAGTTCCTCCACTGCCTTCTCTCAAGATTCAGTCTGATTGGCCAAAGTTCCATCATAAGCCCTTCCCCTCAAACATCAGAGTCACACAGAGTGGGGAAGGAACAGGTCCAAAGGAAGAGGTAAAAGCTGGTTAAGAGATGTCTGCTATACTATGTCACTTCCATTCTTTTTATATTGAACAGGTGCCACACTTGCGGGCCTGAAAAGAAATAATAGCTCTTTAGGGAAGGAGAACGTTCTATATGTTAATACAGCAAGGCCCAGGTTGAAGGCTAGAGGTAATAGGAAAAGTACAGGAGAGCTGTTTTTGGGCCAAGAAAGGTCTTCTTAAACGTTTTCTTTTTAAAAAATATTTTATTGATTATGCTATTACAGTTGTCGCATTTTTTTTCTCCTCCTTATTCCCGCCGCTGTGCACTGCCCTCCCACCACCATTCCCTCCCCTAAGTTCATGTCCATGGGTTGTACATATAAGTTCTTTGTCTTCTCCATTTCCTAAACTATTCTTAACCTCCCCCTGTCTATTTTCTACCTACCATTTATGCTTCTTCTTCCCTGTAACTTTTCCCCCATTCTCCCCACTCCCCATCCCTGCTGATAGCCCTCCAGGTGATCTCCATTTCTGTTATTCTGTTCCTGTTTTAGTTGTTTGCTTAGGTTTTTTTTCTTTAGGTTTGTTTTTGATAGTTGTGAGTTTGTTTGTGTTTTACTGTTCATAGGTTTAATCATCTTCTCTTTCTTAGATAAGTCCCTTTAACATTTCATATGATAAGGGCTTATTGATGATGAACTCCTTTAACTTGACTTTATCTGAAAAGTACCTTATCTGCCCTTCCATTCTAAATGATAGCTTTGCTGGACAGAGCAATCTGGGATGTAGGTCCCTGCCTTTCATGACTTGAGATACTTCTTTCCAGCCCCTTCTTGCCTGCAAGGTTTCTTTTGAGAAATCAGCTGACAGTCTGGTGGGAACTCCTTTGTAGGTGACTCTCTCCTTTTCTCTTGCTGCTTTTAAGATTCTCTCCTTATCTTTAATCTTGAGTAATGTAATTATGATGTGCCTTGGTGTGTGCTTCCTTGGGTCCAACTCCTTTGGGACTCTCTGAGCTTCCTGGATTTCCTGGAAGTCTGTTTCCTTTGCCAGACTGGGGAAGTTCTCCTCCATTATCTGTTCAACTAAGTTTTCAATTTCTTGTTCTTCCTCTTCTCTTTCTGGCACTCCTATGATTTGGATGTAGGAATGTTTAAAGTTGTCCGAGAGGTTCCTAAGCCTTGCCTCAAATTTTTGAATTCTTGTTTCTTCATTCTGTTCTTGTTGAATGTTTCTTTCTTCCTTCTGGTCCAAACTGTTGATTTGAGTCCCGGTTTCCTTCCCTATATATTTTCCTTTATTTCACTTTGCATAGCCTTCACTTCTTCCTCCATTTTGTGACCATACTAAACCATTTCTGTGAGTATCCTGATTACAAGTGTTTTGGACTCTGAATCTGAAAGGTTGGCTATCTCTTCATTGTTTCGTTCTATTTTTGGAGCTTTGATCTGTTCTTTCATTTGGGCCATATTTCTTTGTCTCAGTGGGCCTGTTACATAGTAAGAGGTGGAGCCTTAGGTTTTTGCCAGGGTGGGGTAACCCACTTTGCTGGCACTGTTTGCAGGGGAGGAGTCTGAGACGGAACAATGGCACTTGCTATGCTCTCTGCTTTCAGTCACTTCCTCCACTACCCACAAGCAAATTGGGCCCTTCTGGTGCTGATTCCTAGGTGGGTGGGTTTGTATACATACTAAGACCCTGTGGGTCTCTCCAACGAACTCTCCTGTGAGGCTGGGAGTTTCTCCCGCTGCCACAACCCCTACAGATTTTTACAGTCAGAGATTTTGAGGCTTTATTTCTCTGTGTTGGAACTCTGGGTTGCACAGTCTTTCTCTCTCACCAGTTGTTCCTCCCGGTTTATCTGCATGCAAATGTGGGACCACCCAGTCTGCCAGCTGCTACCTCGACTGGTTTTCCAGCCACCCTTGCAGTACATCCTCTCTGCCCCAGCTGCCTGTCTCCACCCCTGCTACCAGTCTGGATGAATGTTTCTTCTTTAACTCTTTGGTTGTCAGACTTCTATACAGTTCAATTTTCTGGAAGTTCTGGTTGTTTTTTGTTTTTAAATTTGTTGTTGTCCTTGTTTTAGTTGTGCAAGGAGGCAAAGTGTTGGCCGAAAGTCCTAAACCTTTTCAAAACGAGAAGATACTGGGGAAAAATCTATTAAGAATGTTAAAGTGGAGAGAAGATTAGACAGAATTTGGATTGGGTTCTAGCTAAAGGCTTTACATATGTAAACTCACTTTATCCTCATAGGCCTTCGAGGTAGGCACTATTATTATTATTTGCATTTTACAAATGAAGTTATTAGCTCAGTTGTCCTAGGTGACACAGCTGGGGTAGGAGCAGAGCTGAGATTTGATTATGAACAGTCTGGCCCTCCAGTCCATGCTGTTAATCACTAGGCTACCCTATCCCTAATATTAGTTCTTGGTTCTGATGGGTGTCACCTGGGCAAGCTTTAGCTGATTTCTTTTCTCTTTTTAATTATTTAATTATTTACTTTTAGAGATAGGGGGAGGAAAGGAGAAAGAGAGAGAGGGAAACATCAATGTGTGGTTGCCTCTTCCACGCCCCCTACTGGGGCTTGGCCTGCAACCCAGGCATGTGCCCTGACTGGGAATAGAACTGGCGACCCTTTGGTTCGCAGGCTAGCACTCAATCCACTGAGCTACACCAGCCAGGGCCACTTTATTTTGTGACCCTATCTTGCCTTGACTCTTACATTTAGCCAACATTTCCATTGCGTTTTTTTTTTAACAGTTTACAAAATGAATGATTAAAAAAATAGCAAAGATGGTAAGAAACATTTTCTAAGAAAAGTGATTAGACAACATAAAGATTTTGAATGAGATTGATATGGCAGTTTTTGTTTGTTGAGTCTTTAAACTCTCTATTTATTTTCATTGTTAATCAGTCATTTGATGAGGCTATGGGGCAGTTGTGCTTTTTTAGGCCTCTCATGTTTGTTTAAGCTCCTGTTTATTACTTCATGTGCCAGTTAGGAGATCCATCCAAGAGGGAAAAAACCACACCTTTACTGGCAAAAACCAGTAATTTGAACAAGAAAAATTTAACATAATGAATTATTAACTGGCAAAAAGTTAACTGTGGTTCATTACTAAAGGGGTAAAAGAGGTCTAAAAGGAATATAGAAATTGTGAATGGAAGAAGCTGCTTTTTTTTAGGACCAAAGGAGAGTACATGGTAGAGGCGCTAAGAGGTTCCAGGAGGCCCCTCTTCCTCTCTCCCAAGACCTCCTTGGAAATGAAGTGACTAGGCCACCTACCTGGTCGAGAAACTTGGTAGGGAATGTAGGTGAACTTGAGCTGATCCTCAGAAAACTTTCTGCTGAGTGTCAGAGAAATTCCCTGGAGAGTGAGCACTGCTAGGGTTTCAAAATGCCGCTGGGTGTGGCTGTCCACTTTAGAGGGCATAAAGCATCCCGAACCAGAATAGAAAGCCCCTTCCTCTGCTGTGGCCTTGCAGTGTCCCTCTATTGATGAACTAACACTGAATCATCTGGCAAAAAGAGAAATGTTTCCAGAGTCTAGCCCCAGTGTCCCCAAGTAGGGGAAGAGGGTGAACTTAGAGCCAAGAAGTAATACATTGCTAATTGGAGCACCTCATCTGTAAAATAATGGTAGTATGTAGATAATTCCCGAAGTAGTTCTGAGAACCTCATTCATTCATTCATTTAGCCAACATTTATTGATTATCTACCATTGCTGATTATTCTGCTAAGGCTCTGAGATTATGATTGTCATTGTCTATTGTTTGTCTGTACAACTAGACTGTAGTCTTCTTTAAGACAGAGACTTTTTATCTCTGTACCTGTGGAACCTGTTTAGCATAGTGCTAGATACATGTTAGTCTTCATGGGTTTATTGAATGAATGAAGGAATGACTATAAAGATGAATGTAAAAACAGAGGCATACCCGCAAATAGTTTAAATTGTACTTGGGGAAAGGTAGAAGCAAATAAATAAAATACAATATGGTAGTCTGGTTGTCTTTTGTTGTATAACAAGCTTCTCCACAACTTAATGGCTTCAAAAAACATCTCCACAACTTAGTGGCTTCAAAAACAATCATTTATTTTACTCATGAATGGGCAATTTGGGCAGGGCTCAGAAGACATAGCTTGTTTCTGCTCTATCTGGTGTTAGTTGAGATGGAGCCAGAGGATCCATTTCCTGGACAGGTCACTGAAGTTTGTGGTAAATAGGTGCTGCTCATTGGTTGCTCTCCACTTAGGCCTTTCTGGTTGTGGCTGGGGCTTCCTCACAGAACAGTGGTGGAGTTTCAAGAGGCAGGAAGTGGAAGCTGCCAGTTTCTTAAGGTCTGGGCCCAGACACTGGCATCGTGTTAACTTTCGCTGTATTCTTCTGAGTAAGCTGTCCCAAGGCCCAGACTCAAAGAGAGGAGAGAGTTCTCACATTTCCTTGGGAGGAGTATCAAGTCATTTGGGGGCCTTACAGCATTTATCAGATGTACTGGTTTAAAAAATATATTTATCATAAATGGAAAAATGAGCTGCCATACATGAAAGTGACTTGTAAATTGATAACAAATGTTTGTTTATTAGTTTAAACTTTTAATGTTTTTTTAAGTGAAATAGCTCTATTTTTCTGAATGTAAAAGCAACCTGTATTTATTGTTTAAAAAAGACTAGAAAGGTATCAAGAAAATGGAAATCATTCATAATGTTATTGCTAGAGGAAAATCATGGTTTAAAATAAATGAATAGTGTACTGCAGTATTTGGATTTTTACCATGGGAAATTCTGTTTTTGAAACTCTCTGTTTTCTGAACTCCAGCCATTTTCAGAAAGTTATTATTTACTTGATACTAACACTTAAATGTAGAATTTCTTATATGATGCCAAATAAAAAATAAAATTCAGATTATATGTATGTGTGCAATATATATATATTTTTTTTCTTGAGAGAGTAAAACTTCTGAACTAACTTGAAGTAGTCTTTTCAAATTTTTACCAAGGCTAGTTGCTGTTTCAGTTAGCAAAGGTGGGAGTGGGGAGCACTGGACTTAAATGACCTTCTCCAAATGACTCTTCAGGAACTATGAGGAATATTTTTCACTCTGATTTTTTTTTTCTGTCTATCTTTCTATGAGTATTCTATTTCAAAGTGTTTTACTAGATGATTATGTAATCTGATTTTTTCAGTGTCTCCTCTTTGTACGCTTTTAAATGTTGCTATTCTAAATCTTTTTTCTTTATTGTTTTTCCTAAGCAGTTAGACTGTAGGTGGTTAAGCCTTTACCTGTGCCATATTAAAATAAATTCGTATCCTTCAAATAGACTATATTTATAAAAATGTAAGTGTTCTGGATAATAGGTTATATTTTCCCTCTTAGAAAGTCATTTCTGATGACCCTTTTCACTTAATCAGAGTGTATCTCAAAGAAACTGTTAAAACCTTTGGTGGAATAATCATCCCATCCTCCTCACTTCTCATTACCAGTATAGATACGATAAACCATTGTAGGAAGTAGGAGGAGGTGTGGATATGTCAGTGGAAAGAGCACAGTATGTGAAGCTCCAAAACTGCTTCCTGCAAGCATTTGTTTAATGTTTACTATGTGCTAGGAGTTAAATGGGGGCAGAAATTAATAAGGTATAATCCTGGCCCTCATAGGTGTCCCTGATAAATGAGATTATACACATGAAGTGCTTACAACAGAGTCTGGCTTATGTTTAACATTCACTGAATGTTAGTGGTCTTTATTATCATGCAACGTGACTGGAGAGTAGGTCAGAGAGGTATGTGAAAGGAACAGTGCTGGCTCCACTTGGCCTGTGCTAAGACTGTATGCTTGAGGCTTTAAAGAGCATCCATATACCTAATGTTGAGTGTTGAAGGGGGAGTGTGAGTTCACTTGGAAGGCAAAAGGGGAAGGGCACTCTCGGCAGAGGTAACAGAAAGTGCCAAGGTACAGGGGCACTATGTGCACAGTGAGCTGGGGTGACAGCAGCTAAGGCTGAGGGTTCAGGGCCAGGACTGCTCAGTGCGGGCTGTGAGTGCCATGTAAATGTCCAATAGGTAATGGGACACAACTGATGAGTTTTGAGAAAGTGATTGACATGAACAGACTTGCATTTAGAAAGCTCACTCTGGTGGCATATGGATAGGGAGCTGGACAAAATTGGGTAAGGAGCCAGTTAGGAAGCGTGGGAATAATTCATATGAAACATTGTGAGGACAAAGCACCGTGGACAGAAAAAAGGGAACGGGACTGAGAGAGATTTTGGAGGAAGGATTGGTATGTGAGTTCTCAGTGGGGGCAATGTGGGCCCATGGGAGCCACAATTGGTTCTGGGGGTGATGGTGTAAAAAATCTTAGCTATTACAATGGTTTGTGGCCTTCCACAGGGCTACAGTGCATAAACAGGTATGTTATGGTTTTAAAATTTTATGGGAGGGAATGCAGTTAGGGAAAATTGTCTTAAAAGTCTTTTTTTAAGGAGACAGTAATGAAAATGAATGTGAAAAGCACTGGGTAAAAATGACTCATTATCTGATTGAGCTGTAAGCTGAGGGAGGAGGAGGATTCTAGGCTGGTGCTCAGATTTCTAGTTTGGACAGTTATTCCAATTCACCAGAACAGGATATACAGGGTGTATGGTCTCTATGTATGTTATGCTTATTGAATTTAAGCTAATGATGACTGACATTTATGAGCACTTATTGTAAGCCAGACCCTCAGTAGTATGAGGTAGATATTATTGTTCCCATTTTTCAGATGAGAAAGCTGAGAACCAGCCTAGAGCCACATAGCATTTCCTTTCATGAAAATGCTCAGTAAGTCTTTGGAGATATGGGTCTAGGCTAAGGATGAAGTTTTGTTTCTACTTTTATCTGCTCTGTGACCTCAGGTGGATTATTTTTTTCTTTAAATTTTAATTTTTTCATTTATAAAACAGAGCTGCCTCTTACTTATCTTCAAGAGTAATTATTAAGGTTAAATGAGAGGATATGTGAATGAATCTTTTAAAACATAAAGTGCTGTGCAAATATAGATAGTATTTTTAATATCAGTCGCTCCCCTAGGTAGTCAGTAAATTCCATTTTTTTCTCCCTGCCTCACCTCCTGCTTTTCCTCTCTGTGTTCAGGCAGCTCCCAGAGGCTTGGAAGGACAGAATGAAAGCCTCCCCACTATGCCCACCATTTTTGTTGCAATCATATCCATGTGTTTTGGCCCTTCCCCCTCGCTTCAATTGCAGAAGATGACTCTAGCAACTTTTATTTCCTTGGGTTTTCATAAATGCCCTTCCATCTAAACATAGTGATTTACTTCTCAAGCTGTGGTCATTTGACATTTGTCCATCAGAGCTGTTTTTGCAGAGGTTGTCAGTGACCTTGGTTATGTTCATGGACATTTTTCAGATCACCACTTGCTGTCTTGGCAGCATCCGACATTGGGGCCACTCTCTCTTGTATTCTCAGTGTTGCCTCCTTCCTCGGTCATGTTTTTCCTCCTTTATCTCCATCGACTTTCTCAGTTTCTTCTTACTCCACTTGCCTTTAAATGCTTGTCTTCTCCCAGGTTGTGTTAAATCCTTTTTATCCTCTCACTGGCACCGTTCTCCTTGGGCAAGGCACATCTGTACCTACGGCTTGGTTACTACCTCATTGTTAACTGCCTCTAATCTATCTCCACTCCAAATAGATACCTTCATTCTGGGTACCTTAAGTCAACATGGCCAAAATAAAACACCTCATCACTCACACTAAACCTCCTCCTCCTCAACTTGTTTTCTCCAGCTCAAATAATGTATCTCCCTACTCAAATAATCAGAAGAAGTTTTTTTTTCCCCTAAGGTGAGTTTTGTTTCTTTGTTTTAAAGAATTTAGCCCAGACATTACCTCTTTGTTGAAGCTTTGCATGACCCCTCATGGCTGGATGAAAAACTCCTGTGTTTCTAAAGCACCAAGGGCATATTTCAGTTATAGCACATCCATATTACGGTAGAATTTTGTCCTTAAGTAGACTATGAATTTGTTTAGGGCAAGAACTTAAGTTTTTATCCTTATTTACTTAGAACCTAGCACATTGCCAGATACATATTGGAGCTAATAAATGTTGGTTGAATGAATGAATGAATCTGCTGTAACCTTATTTGCTCTCTTCACCTTTCCCTTAATCTCCAAGCACTTTAACTATTTATATTATTAGTTTGGTAGGGTTGCTATATTAATATATAATAAAATAAATAAGACTGGGTGGCTCAAACCACATCAATTTATTTTCTCACAGTTCTGGAGGCTGGAAGTTCAAGATCAAAGTGTCATTATGTTTGGTTTCTTCTGAGGCTTCCTTGGCTTGCAGATGGCCACCCTCCTGCTGCTTTTTCACATGGTCATCCCTCTGCATATGTGCATCTCTGGTGTCTCTTCCTAATCTCCTCCTTTTATAAGGACACTGATCAGAGTGGGTTAGGGCTACCCTCATTGCCTTATTTTTACTTAATTTCTTCTTTAAAGACCCTGTCTTCAAATACAGTCACATTCCAAGTTACTGCAGGTTAGGGCTTCAACATATGAAGTTTGTGGAGACACAGTTTAGCCCATAACAATATTATCACTAATATTTTAAACTTTATTTTATTTTTCAGTCTTTCCTTGATAGCCAGAAGTTAATAACTCCTTAGTTCTTGACCTTCCATGAAAGTGATTTTTTTGGCATTTCTTACTGGTTGCTATTTAGTTTTTGCTGAATGCCAGCCATTAGCCATTCAAACGTAAAACATTGTGTTCTGGTTTCTGTGTAAGGCAATTTCTAACCTGTGTGTCTGGTTACTAATTCATTTTGTCAGCATTATTAGTAACTGTTATAATAATGAAATCTCACATCAGAAGGTGTTTCTTACCTTTCTTATTGCTGAAAATTCCAGTTGTAGAGGTACAGGTTAGGTATAGAGTGGGTACAGCAATCAGAACCCTTGAAACCAAGCTCTGCCCAGGACCAAATCATTTTAAAGAGGAGATTAAATTCTAAGACTAAATATTTGAGGCTTTCAAATTGACCCCTTTGAACTGATATTCCCAGGAACATTGCATCAAACAAAAGCAAAATGAACCTCCCCCCACCCCACCCAACATGTACATACCCCAACAGACTAACACCAGAGCTGTATTTGCCTGCTAAGACAGTAATTTTGTGCACATGGAAGCCTTGATTCTTAAATTCTGGGCTCCCTGATGAATCTGCATTTTTGGTTTAATTTACATCTTGTCCCCTGGGCTAGTCATTAGCTGACTTCCCTTTTGCCCCATTTACTTCCCACAAAAGCCCTGAAGACTTGGCCCCCTGCCTTTTTTTTTTTAAACTCTCCCTCTCCAAGCTTTCACCTCTTTTGCTTGGGGTTCTCCCTCAGGCTGCAGTTTTCTTAATATCTCATGGGCATCCCTTCTTTTATTCTCTTTCTTTCTTTCCTTTCTTTTCTTCCTTCCTTCCTTCCTCCCTCCCTCCCTCCCTCTCTCTCTCTTTCCTTCCTTCCTTCTTTCCTTCCTTCCTTCCTTCCTTCCTTCCTTCCTTCTTTCCTTTGCCAACACCCTTCCCCTTTCAGAAACAAGCTGAATGATCTCTAAGTTATTTGATGTTCTGTTGCCCCCTGCCTTTTATGTAAAGCAGGGCCAATTCCTTGTGGGTTGAATCTGGCCCATTGCCTGATTTTATATGACTTGTGAGTTAAAAACGGTTTTTACATTTTTAAAGGGTTGAAACAAAAAATGAAAGAAGAATATTTCATGATGTGAAAACTATATGGAATCCCCATTTCAGTGTCTGTAAATAAACTTTTGTTGGAACATAGTTGTGCTTATTTGTTTACACGTTGACTATGGCTGCTTTCACACAGTACCAGCAGAGTGGAGAAATTGCAGTGGAGACCTGTGTCCTACAGAGCCTCAAAAACATTTACTGTATGGCCCTTGAGAGAGAGTGTCTGGCCACTCTGCCTATACAGAGTGAAAAAGGCCGAAATACAGCTTTGCCTGACAGAAGTCACTGTTTACCTTTTTCTTGGGGCTTAACAGAGTGTTAGATGAAACCTAATGCTTAGTTCTAAAATTGTTTTGAGAGTCAAAACTGGAGAGGCCTTTCTTCAGAGCAGGCTTTTCCTGTGAAAGAATGTTATTATCATTGCCATTTCTTTTGAATTTAATTTTGCCAGAAGAGGTTTATCATACCAGGGCATCGAACATTTTCTTTCATTTCTAAAATTGTACATAGGAGAAAAAGATTATGTAAACCAGAGGAGTGTACTCTGCACACTCGCAGGAGGATTTAATTACAGTTTCCTCATGGTTTAGTCTCTAGATTTTTAAGTATTGGTGCAATGAGATAATGTTAGCATTTGAGTACTAACCACAAAAATTGTTAAGAAAGGATTGTAGTCGTGAGCATTTGCTGTTGGCTCCCATCCATTAGGTATTTTTTTTTACAACACCCCAACCTGTTTTATTTTCACCTTCTTTGAAGGAAACTCAAACCTTCTACCAAGTAATGCCAACCAAGGATAAGAACTTCTTCCCATTCCCCAAGATAGCCACTGTGCTCTTTTTTGTCTGTTATTCAAAAGTGGGCTGTATTGGGTTTCTCAGTACCCTCAGGCATTTGTTAACAATACCTTTGGAGTGTTCACCAAGTGCTGTGGCCTCTAAAAGACATCAAAAGGATTACATCAAAAATAGAAGGTAGAGCCCTTGTCCTTCAAGGAGTTTGTAGTCTGTATGGCAGGAGAGAGTGACATACATATGACTTTCTGAACATTTAATAACAGTCTGTAAAGAAATGCCGGTGAATAGAGTTCCCTCAGAACATGCAGCATGAAGGAAGGGTCTTAATGGGGAGGTGCATAAAGCAGGGATACTCCTAGGGGGACTGAGTTTTTGAGGAAGGTAGTCATTGATTACTAGGGAAGAGGCTAGTCCAGACAGGGGGTGCTGAGTGCTTTCTCCTAGACATCTTCTCAGGATGCCTTGCTGGAACATTAAACCCGTTATGGGAAATGAAATGAGTTTTTCCCACTAAATCCAGGCCCTCCTCCTGTCATCAGTATTCTCATCAATGCCATTTAGTTTTTTGAGTTACGCGTCTGTGTTTTACAAAGTAGGTTCTTGAATGAGTGAATTACATGAAGGGAAGGACAGCAAATAGATTGTTTGGCTGAAATGAATTGATGTGCTTAAAAAATAGAGAAATAGAGGACAGGTAAGAGAGAGGAAGTGAGTTGATGGATGATCTTGATGTCTAGGCATTGGGCTTGGGTTTGATATGTAGGGGAATGAGCCTTGAGTGTGAGGAAACCGGCCTGGGAGAGAGAAAAACATTACTCCAACTCCCATCTTCCAGGGATGACTTCATTAACTGCTCCATATCTTCCAGATAGCCCCAGATTTTTGTTGAGATAGAGACTTTCATACCGTTTCTTATCTTACTAAGAAAAGCCATCCCAAATTGGTTTCAGGTTGGTGTTGCTGCTCAGCCTGATAATGACAGGCACAGGGATAAACTAAGAATCCTATCTTCTAGGTGGTATTTGACTGTGTCTCTGCATGACCTGCAGTTTCCCTTGTGAGAGGGAAGTATCTAAGCCTATTGTTTGACTCCTTTTCAGGGTCTTCCTGCCTGCAGGCTTCTTGGTGCCTTGTTCACACTGTGTCTGTTAGTAGCCATACTGGACCATGGTTCAGCAACCTTGGTTCTTGGGTTTGGCAAAGGAAGAATTCAGAGTCAAGAACTCTAGCACAAGAGGAAGTTTATTTAGCATAACACTCGAAGAGAAGATTCAAGTGAGCTGCTCAGAGAGCTGCCCTGGCCTTTTAGAAAGAAAGTCACAGAGGCAGAAGAAATGAGCCAGTTGGGTTGTGTGGACTCAGGCATGTAGCTTTGCTTTCTTTCTCCTAAGCTCTAAGGACCCTTCTTCTGCCTCTGTAACTACACGCCCGAAGAAGGAATGTGTGGGTATGCTATAGAGAGAGAGCGTGCACTGGGTCTGTTGTCTTAAGAATTTTTATTTGTTTTCTCATGGTGGGAATTTTAGGGGAGGTCTCAGGGGAGGATAAATAAAATATTCAATAAAATATTCATCAACTTTTCAGGTGTGTCCTTTAATATGCTGATTCATCAAAATCAACATATAGGTCTCTACTGATTGGTTGGGGCTAGGGTAGGGGGTCATTGGTCATGGCATCTGGTTCTGATGCTAGCCTCATCTGATTTTGCTGCTTTTCCGGGCCTGGAGCTGAAACACAACTGAGGCCTGGATGTCATCTCTAGTTTGACCAAAACTTTGTCTCTGACGTCAACACACCGGAGGCTTTGTTCCTAAGGTTGTTTGTTGCTGATCAGAACCTCATTGTCCTGGGGGCTTAGCGCTGAAGGGAGTGCTTATGCAGGGGAGAAGGAGGCTGGTCCGTCAAGGTGCTGGACTGGGCCAGTTGGAATCAGCTCTCTGTCTCAGTTTCCCTGTTCCACTTGCCAAGGAAGTTTCCTGGCTTCTTACAATCCTGCCTCACCACCACCCTGAATCTGTATCTCCCATTTCTCCTCTACATCTTACTAAACAAACAAGGAAACCAAAACCCACAACTCTTTTAGGCAAGCACACCTTGTAGGCACTGTGGTAGGCCTGCAGATGGAAATGGGTCTTTTGGCATTACTGATAGTTCTTTGCAGGGTCACGAGAGCAGTGGCCCTGGATAAATAGGATAGAATCATCCACTTTGAGACCAGTGCTTTTCTGTACTCTGGGCCACTCAGATTTGTTAAGTTCCGTTCTGATTTCATTTCACAAATGGGCTAAATCATTGATGTTGTTTTGTTCCATCCACTCAGAAAATGAAAGCATAGATGTTTTAATTGCTTTAGAAGTGTTCCACACCTACTGTAGACTCCCAGAGCCAGCCAGATGCAGGTTTTTGCTCCTAGGTTGCTGTGAGCTGACTGCATGCTTGAAGACAGAGAAGTGATGCAGTCAAAGATTCTTACCACCTTCAAATAGGACAACAGCATAGATTCTCTTTACTCACTAAAGAAAACAGGTGCAAATTAGGGGGTGCTTTTTCTTAAAGGTTTTAAAAATTTGAATAGAACTCGTGGTATAGTCAAAAGAAGTAGAAATCAGTTGATCTAGGCTCAAAGATTGGCTTTTCCCTAGGGCTTCTCTGTCCTTCAGCAGATAGCTTTGTTTTGATTTTAAATAACTTTTTACTTTCAAATAAGTTAAAGCAAGAAGTTAAACAAAATAGTACAGAGAGTTCTCAGGTACCCTTCACTTAGCACCCCTCAACGATAATATCTGACATAACCTTAGTGCAATATTTTATACATGTACTCTGTGTCTGTGTGTAGTTATAGGAAATCCTATCACGTGTAGATTTGCCTATGCTTTTGATTTTTCATGAATAATTATCTTGAAATTATACTGAGCCTTTGTGAATAATTAGTACAGCAAAATAGCAAAAATACAAATTATTTATTCTGGAAATTTCACTTTAGTACTTTTATTAAAAGACTTCTAGGTTAGGAACCTTCTAATTCCAGCTTTCCAGTGGAAGAAGAAATGAGTACACTAAATCAAACAGAACAGAAATCTGATGTCCCATTGTTGCAGCCCAAAATCCAGGAATCATCTGTGCTTTCATCGTTTGCCATACCAGCCCTCCTGCCCGATGTTTATTCCATTAGCAAGTCTCCGAAAATATTCCCCAAATTTGTCTGCTTTTCTCCATCCCTTGCCAAGATCACTGCAATAGCCTCCACATGTACTCCTTCTACAATCCATTTTCCACACAGCAGCCAGAACCATTGTTGAAAAATACAAACCAGGTTATGTTATTCCTCTGTGTAAATGCTCCTCTTATGGCTTCCCACTGCACTGAGAGTTAAATTGGAACTCCTCCCCAGAGCCCATGAGGCACGTGTGATCTGAAAGCTCTGCAGCTGCTCTGGTCACGTTTACTGTCCTCCCCCTCACCTCTCCAGCTGCACAGGCCTCCTTTGTCTCTCCAGTCAGCGAGGTTAGTTCCTACCTTGTGGCCTTCATTCTAGCTGTTCCATCTGTCTGGTTTGCCCTGCTCCTCATTTGCTCCTTGTTTTGCTCTATAATTAGCTCCCTCTGATAATTAGGTGTCAGGCCTCTTTAGTGAGGCTGCTCGGTCAGCCCAAATTATATACCTCCCAAGTCACTTTCTGTCATATTATCCTATTTTACTGGGTTGGTCAAAGAGTCTGTTTAGTTTTTTTTTCTGTAAAATAAAAGACTTATTTTTTGTTTTTACCAATAACTTTATTGATTTGGATGTTTCGAGTATGTTGGCTATCTCCCGCTATTGGCTTCTAGTGGGTAGAGGCCAGGGATGCTGCTAAATATCTTCTAGTGCATAAGACAGCCCCACAGCAAAGAATCATTTGGCCAAAATGTCAATAGTGCCAAGAAACTTCACAAACCCCTTTAGACACATTTGATCAGTCACAGCACCTTCTCCATACACTGCACAAATTATTTTTTTTATGTTGCGTTTTTACCTTTGTTGAAATAATAAAGTATAATATCCTGAAAATGTTGCATATTTTCTTCCATCTTCAATATTAAAATGGCTGCACAAAAATTCACCGATTTTGATTAGTTTTTTAAAAATGCACACTGATATGACAGCTGTCACAGTACAGTCTAACAAAAAACTGTTTTGAATGAAGTTAAAGACAACTAAGCATTACTAAATCTATTGTATGGAAAAAACTTAACAAACTTTATGGCCAGCCCAATATTTCCTCCACAGAATTTAATGCTATCTGAAACCATCCTCTGTACTTGATTGGATTTGTTTGTTCCTTGACCAGGGAGTTATCCTCCTTAGACTTGAGAAGTTGGGCTGCCTTAACTGTCTGGTTCACCCTGTATCCTTAGAGACTAGGATAGTGTCTGCCCCTTAGAGGGCGTTAATAATTATTTACTGAGTAGATGCCTTAACAGACCAGATATTCACAGAGGTTTCTGAAATTGAAAAAAAATTACTTGATTAAATGAAATAATTTGATGTTTGAAATTATTAAATTCTTTCCATATCCAGGGCTCTGAGAACATTATTATTGAATTCCTATATGCTACAGGTTCCTTTTTATGTAGGTGTATATTAATAAAAGGCCTTTGTCTGAGACAGGACCATTTCAGATAGGAAAGGTACATTGTCCAGGACCTGGTAACAGTCTCCTGTTTGCCTGAACATGTCAGACAGACCACCATAGTGATGTGGAAGAGGTAACTTTGAAATACGTACATTCTTTTTCCATTAATTGTGCTTTTGCATTGGAGAAGGGCATGATCAGTGTTTGACTTTCTTGGTCATACAGAAGGTGCAAGAAACTTAGTATCATTGTAATTTGACATTTAGTCAAACTAGTTTTTGTTATAATCCTAAACACATTTCTTTTGTTTTGAATTTAACATGTGAGCAATGGCTCCTAGATCTGGAAGACTTGGAGCTACTAATGTTCTCACTTAAATGAATAGGACACAATTTATGTCTTCTACTTCATTTCTTAAATTCCTGTTAACTTTCATTTTATTGATTGTCAGAGGCACATAACCAAAATGTCATTACATTTATTTTGATGATGTTACCAGCTATTTGTGCCTTTTAAGCAGTTTTAGAAATGTGCTGCAGTGTAAGGATATCAGTACATCTGTTTTTAGACATGGGTTTGCTGAATTAATGATTTACTACCGCTTAAGGAGTGGTTTCTGGGTGAAGGAAGTTGGTAATCTTTCATTCAGTATTCTCCTCAGAGGTTAATGTATTTCTCTTCTCTAATTAACTTTTGGAGTTTTCTTTTGAAAAGTACATGTACCCAGTGATGGAAAGTTGACATTTTGGTTCCTTTTATGATTTTATTGTTATGGCTAATGAATTAATTTTTAAGCAAATAATGTAATTTTAAAGCTGGAAGATGATATTTTCCCTTAAAAGCATTTTGCCATTTTCAGATTTTATGCCCCTGGCTTTTAAGGTGAAAATTTTTCTTAAGCAACTTTCTTTTGTTGATTTTTAAAAAAATTGTGTACCAGTGGTGAGTGTGAATGCATACTATGACAAATGTGAGTCATGGAATGTAATGAGACATACTTCAGAGTAGTAGTTTAGGTGAAAAAATGATGGTTTAAAGCATTTGCTACCAAAATTTGTTCTTTTTGTGTTACCCCTTCCCACCTGCTCTTGTCCAGATGGTTCTTTTTTTTTTTTTTTTTTGAGGGCCAAGTAAGAGTCAGAAAGAAGCTAGTTGGGGAGCAGGGGCATAGGCAGGGTATGAATGAGCAAGTTGCTTTCCTAGAAGCCTTCCACTTGCAGGGTCTGACATGACTATTGTTGAGGAAAAGTGATATTCATACTGATGAGGGTACAAATAAATGCCTGCCCATTTGGGGGAGCTTTTGTTTTCATAATAGAACTCCTTTATACAAACAAAAGGATATTCAAAAAGGGAGGACCATTTACAATTGAGTGTTTTCCATTCTGGTAGCATCTGATTAAGAATAATTTCAGAAACTCCTACTGTTGCATGCAGTCATTGCTTAGCAGTTGGATCTTTATATCTTTACGGTAGAATTGTACATTCTATTTCTGTTTCAAGTCTCATCATGCTTTTCAAAAAAAATTACCTGAGGGTATATTTTTATTGATTTGAGAGAGAGAGAGACAGAGAGAGAGACACTGATGTGAGAGGGAAACATCAATTGGTTGCCTCCTGTATGTGCCCCAACTGTGTATCGAAACTGCAACCTACGAATGTGCCCTGAACCAGGATCAAACCCGCACCTTTTATTTTTTTAAATATATTTTATTGATATTGCTATTACAGTTGTCCCATTTTCCCCCCTTCACTTCCCCCCACCCTGCATACCCTCTCCCACCCACATTCCCCCCTTTAGTTCATGTCCATGTGTCATAAGTTCTTTAGCTTCTACATTTCCCATACTATTCTTGCCCTCCCCCCTGTCTATTTTCTATCTACCATCTATGCTACTTATTCTCCTTACCTTTACCCCCTCCCTCCTCTTCCCACTCCCCTGTTGCCAACCCTCCATGTGATCTCCATTTCTGTGGTTCTGTTCCTGTTTTAGCTGTTTGCTTAGTTTGTTTTTGTTTTTGTTTTAGGTGCTGTTGTTAATAATTGTGAGTTTGCTGTCATTTTACTATACATGTTTTTTATCTTCTTTTTCTTAGATAAGCCCCTTTAACATTTCATATAATAAGGGCTTGGTGATGATGAACTCCTTTAACTTGACCTTATCTGGGAAGCACTTTATCTGCCCCTCCATTCTAAATGAAAGCTTTGCTGGATAGAGCAATCTTGGATGTAGGTCCTTGTCTTTCATGACTTGGAATACTTCTTTCCAGCCCCTTCTTGCCTGCAAGGTCTCTTTTGAGAAATGAGTTGACAGTCTGATGGGAACTCCTTTGTAGGTAACTCTCTCCTTTTGTCTTGCTGCTTTTAAGATTCTCTCCTTATCTTTAATCTTGGTAATGTAATTCTGATGTGCCTTGGTGTGTTCCTCCTTGGGTCCAACTTCTTTGGGACTCTCTGAGCTTCCTGGACTTCCTGGAAGTCTATTTCCTTTGCCAGATTGGGGAAGCTCTCCTTCATTATTCATTCAAATAACTTTTCCACTTGTTGCTCTTCCTCTTCTCCTTCTGGTACCCCTATAATTCGGATGTTGGAACGTTTCAAGATGTCCCAGAGGTTCCTAAGTCTCTCCTCATTTTTTTGAATTCTTGTTTCTTCATTCTGTTCTTGTTGAATGTTTCTTTCTTCCTTCTGGTCCACTCCATTGATTTGAGTCCCAGTTTCCTTTCCATCACTATTGGTTCCCTGTACATTTTCCTTTATTTCACTTGGCATAGCCTTCATTTTGTCATCTAATTTGAGACTAAATTCAGCCAATTCTGTGAGTGTCCTGATTACCAGTGTTTTGAACTGTGTGTCTGATAGGTTGGCTATCTCTTTGTCCCTTAGTTGTATTTTTCTGGAGCTTTGATCTGTTCCTTTGTTTGAACCATTTATTTTGTCTTGACGCACCTGTTACATAGTGAAGGGCGGAGCCTTAGGTGTTCACCAGGGCAGGGCAGCCCAGTCTCTGTGTTGTGACGCTGTATGTGGGGGAGGGGTCTGAGAGGGAACAGTGGCGCTTGCTCCCCTCTCTACTGGACTTCAGTTACTTCCCCTGCTTCCTCCAAGCAAATTGGGCCCTTCTGGTGCTGATTCCCATGAGGGTGGGTTTATATACATTCTAGAACCCTGTGGGTCTCTCCAATGATCTCTCCTGTGAGGCTGGGAGTCTCTCCTGGCATCTCAACCCTCACAGGTGTTTTCAATTGGTGTTTTGAGGCTGTAATTCCCTGTGATGGGACCCTGGGTTGTCCGGTCTGTCTTGCTCCCCAGCTTCTCCTGGTTTATCTGTGTGTGAATGTGGGACCACCAGGTCCACCAGTCGCCTTGTGTGCCAAGCCCTTCCACAATCTGCTGCCTTGCTGAGTCCACCAGCCGCTGCTTTGCCACGACACCTCTCTGTCCGGAAGCCCAATTCTGCCCCTCCTACCGGTCTGGATGAATATGTATATGTTAACTCCTTGGTTGTTGGACTTCCATACAGTTCAATTTTCTGTTGGTACTGGTTGTTTTTTGTTTCTGTGTTGTTGTTGTACTTATTTTGGTTGTGCGAGGAGGCACAGTGTGTCTACCTATGCCTCCATCTTGGTCAGAAGAAAACCCGCACCTTTATGGGTATGGAACGGTGCTCCAAACAACTTAGCCACGCAGCCAGGGCCCATCCATGTTTTTTAAGTAATGTAATTGTTTCCTTGCCTGCAGGGTAACTGAGTGAAAATATGTGTAATTTGCCCAGTAGCATAATTCTGTCTCCTGTATTCTCCAAAGGGTGCTATGACTTTTGCATTTGATAAATTTCAGTGACTTTTGTTGGCCTGCAATTTTATTAGTGAGATTGATTTAGGATACTCATTCAAAGTTACCTGTCTTCCCCATGTCCTGTGAATCAAATCTCTGGGCAGAGCAGTTACTGGACATAGGGCAAACCATGGACTATGTGTATTTTTCATTTTTATAGGTGATTATGGGAGAGGCACTCTTGTGAGTTGTGATGTTGTGTGATAATTTTTTTTTTAAATTAAAAAATCTATTCCTGTATAACAAATTACATCAAAATTTGGTGGATTGAAATAGTTGTTTTATTTTGCTCATGATTTTGTGGGTTAGGAATTTAGGAAAAGCTCAGTTGAGTGGTTCGTCTCTGATCCACATGGTGTAGGCTGAGGCAGTTGGGGCTGAATGATCCACTTGTAAGATTGCATCTTCACTCATATGTCTGGTTCCTGGGCTGAGGTGGCTGACAGTAGAGATGCTGGCTCTTGAGAAGGTGGCTCAGCTGGGGCTGTTGGTCTGAGCACTGACAAGTGATCTCACCATGTGTGCTTTTGTTAATTCACAGCATGACAGCTGGGTATCTAGAGGGACCCTTTCCAAAAGGTATGGATAGAAACTATAAAGCTCAAGGCTTCTTACGATATAGCTTCATAAGTCCCAGAACCCTACATCTCAAATAAGTCATTATGATTAACTCACACTCAAGAAAAGGGGAATTGTTCTCCACTTTTCATTGAGAGAAGCAACAAAGAATTTGAGGCCATCTTTAATGGGTGACAATGGGATCGTATCAGGATAGTATTTTTTTAAAAAGATTTTATTTATTTTTTAGAGAGGGGGTAGGGAAATAGAAAGAAGGGAGAGAAACATCAATGTGTGGTTGCCTCTTGCCTGCCCACCACTGGGGACCAGCTCACAACCCAGGCGTGTGCCCTGACTGGGAATTGAACTGGTGACCCTTTAGTTTGCACTCTGACATTCATTCCACTGAGTGACACCAGCCAGGGCAGGACAGCATTTATTTACTAGCAATTTATGCCTCTTCTGAGGTTCAAGTGTCTTAAAGTACACATACTAATATGTAGTTTCATGTAAGGGGACTCCATTCCAATTGGCGCAACCTTCATTTAAACAAAAACTCTGATTCATCCCAGTCATTTGATGGATGGGAACTCTAAAAGTGGTATGAGTGTAATCTCAAAATATCTAGAAAGGTGTCAGTCATCTGAAGTCATTGTGCAAACTAATTTGTTGAAAGAGATCAAAGGGATCATAGATCTTACAGCTGGAAAGGACTTTAAGGGATTACATCATCATCACCTTCCAAAAAGATTTGTTGAGCACCATTTAGGTGCCAGAACCTAGGAATGCAAAGGAGAGTAAGACAGAATTCTTGCCCTATGTCTTGAGACATAGTTAATGCATAAAAGATGAATAGAAATCCATGGAATGTAGACAGAATGGAAAAATAAAAGCATAAGTGATATGTGTACAAGAAGTGATCAGTAGAGGTGGCTGGGGCTGGGTTGGGGGCTGGGAAAAGGTGTGAGGAGATAGGTTGTTCATCACACTGAAAACATAAAAATCCAAAAGATTGGCCATTACCTGTGTGACCTGGATCCCTGTTTTTTTGTTTTTTTTTTTAATCTCTTTTTCTGTCTCCTTTTCCTCACTGGCTGGCCTTCTTCTCTGAACATGTAGGTATTTCAGGACCTTTGCACTAGTTCCTTCCTCTGCTTGGAGTGCTTTTTCCCTAGATATTCCCATGGCTTTCTTTCTCACTTCAGTGGATCCCTGGTCAATTAGATCTCTGGCCCCCTCAAGCCTTCTCTGATCACCCACTCTGTCTACTTCCTACCCCTCATTAATATTTATTTCCATGAACACAGGGCTGTTTTCTGCCTTGTCCATTATGGTATTTTCAGCATCTAGAACAGTCTTTGGCAAATAGCTGGTTCCCAATAAAAGATGGATGAATGAGTAAATAAGTGATTGTAGAACCTTGAAACATGGAAAGGATTTAGCAAAGTAGAGAACAGATGATGTTGCTGGCTGCCTGCAAGGTAGAGTGAAAGAGAAACAAAAGTGTACATGATGCATTTATAGATTGTCTGTTTCAACACCCTGACATCAGGGTCCTCATATTACAACTTGGGTCCTTCAAACCATTTTCTTTGTAGCTCCATGTGATAAGCATTATAATAGTTACACAGGGAGTGATTCATGAGGACCAGAATAGCTGGTTCTCAGTTATCTTAGAACTTGTTATTCCTGAAAAATACTCTGTATTATATACCACTTCTTTGTGTTTGCTTTTGTTCATATTTCTCTCTGGAATAGTCTGCTTTTTGTCTTGACCTGTTGAAATTCCACATGAATGATGCCTTTAATGCATTGTACTTAATATTTACATGATTTGGTTATCACATAAGCACATTCTTCTTCAACTGAAGTGTTTGTGTACGTATATTTCTTGCCCTTGAATATAAACTTTTAGAAGTCAGAGCCTGGGTCTGGTTCATCTTTTATTTACCCATGAAGTACATAAGAGATTCTTACTAAGAATGTGTTAAATTTAATTGAATATGAGAAATCAGAGTTCTTCAGCTTCTAATGTGAAATAAATACATATTCATAGAAATCAGCAGAGGCTAAATTCTAAAAGAAACTAAACAATAAATGAAATATTGGGTTGGCCAAAAAGCATATTTAGTTTTTCTGTATGATGGTTCTAGTAATGCTTAGTTGTCTTTAACTTCATTCGAAACAATTTGTTATATTGTATTGTGACAGATGTCATAACAGCATGCACTTAAAACAATTTATCAAAATTGGTGAATTTTTTTGGAGCCATTTTAATATTGATGATGGAAGAATGTGCAACATTTTTGACATATTATGCTTTATCATTTTAAGAAAGGTAAAAACACAACTGAAACACTGAAAATGATTTATGTGGTATATGGAGAAGGTGCTATGACTGATCAAACATGTCTAAAGGGGTTTGTGAAGTTTCTTGGCACTATTGATATTTTGGCCAAATGATTCTTTGCTGTGGGTCTGTCTTATGCATTGGAAGATGTTCAGCAGCACCTCTGGCTTCTACCCACTAGAAGCCAATAGCGGGAGATAGCCAACATACTCGAAACATCCAAATCAATAAAATTATTGGTGAAAATGAAAAATGAGTCTTTTATTTTACAGAAAAAACTAAACATCTCAATGTTTTTGGCCAACCCAATATTTTCATCAGTGGGTTTTTCTGATTGGTTTGGTCTGTTTAGCTTCCTCAGCTTTCATTCTTGTTTACAAAGGGCCTGTAGAATCAACAACTCATACATTTTTATTTAAGTTATCTATTGCCACACAGCATACTATTCCAAAATTTAGTGGCTTAAAACTTTATTTCCCAGAATTTTGTGTGTTGGCTAGGATCAACTGAGTGGTTCTTCTGTTCCGTGTAGTATTGACTAGTGTCATTAATAAAGCAGATTCTTTGAGTTTAGAGCTTGGTGGGGACTGGAATGTCCAAGAAAACTTCACTCACATGTCTTATGTTGGCTGTAGGCCTGGGCACCTTTGTTTTCTCATGGAAATAAGGCCTCATTTTTTCCAGTACCTAGAGCATCTTCCTTATAGCATGGTGGTTCAGTTCCAAGTGCATGAGTATGGAAGATGCCACTTCTCTTTAGATCTGGGACTGGCACAGCATAACTTCGGCATTTTGTTGGTCAAAGGGAGGTACAAGGCCAGGCCACATTCAAAGGAGAAGTAAACTCGACTTCTTGATGGGATAAGTAGCAGGTACATATGCAGGTGGGAAGAATTAGCATCAGTGTTTACAGACAGTTCACCTCAGCATGCTTAGATTCATTAGTATAATCTTTTCAGTGAGAAATAAAGCATTATTAATTAACTCCCAGAATTTCAAGTATTATTTGAATCCTGTGGTTTTGAATTGTGAATTGTTTATGGAGAGAAGTCTGTGTACATTTGGGCTTAATGAGCAGCAACTGGAGATGATCACTGACTGGGTTGCCCTTGTTTTCTGCTTTCCTTGCCTTTAAATTGTTTGTACATGTTCCCCTCGTTTGAGTTCAGGTTGGAATCAGAAGCCAAAGGATCTGAAGGGTGGTCCTCGATTCTTCTCTCGTCCTCAGTGTAACTTAGAGTAAGTGACTCCATCAGCAGGGTGGGTAAGCATAGGCCAGGAAGCAAAAGGAAACCAGCTTGTTGCTCTGGTCTGATATTGTAATGTTAACAGATGGCAGAGGGAAGCTAGAACTACTCAGCTGTTGTTTGGCTTCCATCTTCCCTGTCCTAACTATTTCCTCTGATTCCCTTCTTTCCTCCTACAATTCATTTCCCCATAGCATCCAGAGGGATATTTTAAAAATGTAAATCAGATCATGTCATTCCCCAGCTTAAAGTATTCCAATGGATTTCTGTTGTACTTGTAATAAAATACAGACTTGTCATCATAAATTGGCTCCTGCTCACGCCTCTCCAGCTTTACCTCCTACTGCTGTCTCCTCCCTCTGTATGTTTCAGCCACATTTTATTTCTTTCCATTCCTATAGCCCACTTAAACCTCCCTCACCACTCCAACTCCAGGTTCATCTTGCCTGGTTTATCCCGTCCTAGGGCCTTTGCACTTGCTGTTCCCTCTCCCTGGAACACTCTGCCCCTGGATCTGTGTGAGGCTGGCTCTTCTTTCAAAGCCCAGCACATATGACTTCAAAGAGACCTTTCCCAACCTCCCGGACTATAGTAGTACACCCGGAACTCCCTCTCACAATTTGTCTGTTCTGTTCTTTCTAGCACTGAAACGGTTTCTCATGTATAAAAATGGGTTGATAATAACTATATATTTCATAGAGTTGTTATGAGGATTAAATTATTTAATATTTAGAAGGGTATCTGGCATATAATATACTCTGAAATGTTAGCTGTATTATCGTTTCTCTTTATTATCTGAAATTGTCCTGCTTATTTTTTTTATTCATCATGAGAATGTCAGCTCTTTGCAAGCAGGGACTACCTTTTCTTGCTTTATTCATCATGTCTCATCTGTATTCTCATTGTGTTGGCATATACAATAGAGCCTCAACAAGTACTTTTAAAATGAGTAAGTAAAATGCAGGAATGTTCGTCCTGAACAGGCCAGAAAAAAGTCATTGGTGACATGAAATTAATACTTGAGAAAGTTCAATAGATTGTAGAAGACTGTTTAGTTGCTCAAAATGAGTTTAAGATTTTTT
>CM052539.1:78047670-78063724 GCA_028533065.1 Trachops cirrhosus
AGAACTTCCCCAGTCTGGCAAAGGAAATAGACTTCCAGGAAGTCCAGGAAGCTCAGAGAGTCCCAAAGAAGTTGGACCCAAGGAGGAACACACCAAGGCACATCAGAATTACATTAGCCAAGGTGAAAATGAAGGAGAGAATCCTAGAAGCGGCAAGAGATAAGGGGATAGTAACCTACAAAGGAGTTCCCATCAGATTGTCAGCTGATTTCTCAAAAGAGACCTTGCAGGCAAGAAGAGGCTGGAAAGAAGTATTCCAAGTCATGAAAGACAAGGACCTACATCCAAGATTGCTCTATCCAGCAAAGCTTTCATTTAGAATGGAAGGGCAGATCAAGTGCTTCTCAGAGAAGGTCAAGTTCAAGGAGTTCATCATCACCAAGCCTTGATTGTATGAAATGTTAAAAGAACTTATCTAAGAAAAAGAAGATAAAAAACATGTACAGTAAAATGACAGCAAACTTCCAATTATTAACAAACACATCTGAAACAAAAGCAAGAAGAAACTAAGCAAACAACTAGAACAGGAACAGACACACAGAAATGAGGATCACATGGAGGGTTAGCAACTAGGGAGTGTGGGGGGGGGAAGGTATGAAGAATAAGTAGCATAGAGGGTAGATAGAAAATAGACAGGGGGAGGGCAAGAATAGAAGGGGAAATGTAGAAGCTAAAGAACTTATGACACATGGATATGAACTAAAGGGGGGGAGTGGGAGACGGTGGAGGGGAACGAAGGGGGGATAGTAGGACAAATGTAATAGCATTATCAATAAAATATGTTAAAAAAAATAAAAAATATGGCCACTATGGTGCTAGAAAACTTAAAATTACACATATGGCTAGTTAGCATTATTGAATGGTGCAGCATTAGAACCTGTTGCCTCTCTTTAGGAGGAAAGGTTGAAGGAATTGGTGAACATCAATGTGCAGATGATATGACAGCTGCTTTCAACCATTTGGATGGCTGTCATTCATAAAAGAGATTCTCTCTTTTCTGTATTTCTCAGGAGGTAGAGGAAGACAAATGGAAATGTCAGGTTAATATAAGAAAGACCTTTCTAAAATTATTGTCCAAAATAGTATGGGCTCCTTCTACAAGTGATGAATTCCTCATCATCATTGCACATAATTCAAGCAGAGGCCAGACAGATGCCTGTTAGGGTCAGAGAGTTCAGGTATATAAAATTCCAATCTTGAGTTTCAGATCCTGAAATGAAAACAGACAGAGGGCTGATTTTAGGGACACAAAATAAGTGGATTCTGAAGTTTACTTCATTCTTTGTATTCTTTTCCTATAAACTTTCATATGAATATGTTTTAGTTGAAGAGATTTGCATTCTTGGTTTCAGAAAGATATTTGGTTTTCTACACCTAGTAATCTGGTGAACAGTGTGTCAGTTAGGAATGTGCTTGGCAGCAAGTAGGAAAAACAAACAAACAAAAACACAAAAACCAAACTGACAATGGCAAAAAAAAAAGTAGAGATTTATTTTAATCATATGACAAGTCTCGAGGTAGGCTCCATCTGACATTGGTTCATTGGCCCAAAGGCATCAGCGAGAATATCTCTTTTTCTTACGGTAGCAAGATGGCTGCCCTTACCAACCCTGTATCTGAAAGGCTGGAAGATAAGGGGAAAGAGGCAATCACTTTTTATCAGGAAAAGCAATAGTCTTCTCAGAAATACCAAACACACCCCCTCTTTTGTTTCATTGGCCAGAACTGTCATATGACCATTCCAAAGGAGGCTGCAAAGTGAATGTTTGCTCTTCTGATATCTAGAATGGTGATGTTATTGGTGGAAGTGGAGTTCTTGCACTGTTGTGGGGTAAGCAATTTCCTGAGATCTGCACAGGAGGATGGGGTTTTGTGATAAACTTTATTGATGATGTAAAATCAAGGGTGTTTCCCTCCTGACTTCCCAATCTCCCATCTCCATCCCTCTCACCATTGAAAAGGTCCAATCCTGCCTTCAGCAAGGCCAAAGCAAAAGCCAGTGTCCAAAGTTTCTGCTTTACATTAAAGTACAGTCCAGCCCAACATTCAATTAGCTTAGTGTTTGTTTCCAGCTGCAGTGCATTGCTGTACTATGGTATTCAGGCTCCCTCCTGGAGCCTGTGTGTGGAGTCTGCATGGCCACAGGCCATGCAGCTGTTAGGGCCATGTGCCATGACAAGAACAGGAGAGGGCACTGTGCAAGTGTGGGTCATCGGCAAGAAAAAGAGTTCCCCTGGGATATTATTAGCTTGGACAGGACTAGAAGCTTTTTCATATTGGCCAATGAACTTCCCAAATTTTTGAGGGTTTTTGATAGATTCCTCCCATAGTTAGACTGATGAGCCTCTATGGTCCACCATCCCGCAGTGTGCCCCAACAATCTGATACTGGAGGGGAGACAGGAGGAGTGTTAATCCCCTTGGCAGAATAAGGCTGTAATCCCCTAGGATTAGTGAAGCAGTAACTTCTAACTGGTCAAGTAGTAGCTTCCTAAGCAGGCAGGCTCATGCACCCCATTTTATTGAGCTCAATGTGTAAGTCCCTTTGCTTCCCTTCCCCCTCCCCATTTTTTAAATTAATAATTAGTTAAATTATGCCCTGACTGGTGTAGCTCAGTCAATTGAGTGGAGGCTGTGAACCAAAGGGATGCCGGTTTGATTCCCAGTCTAGGGCACATGCCTGTGTTGCAGGCCAGGTTCCCAGTAGGGGGCATGCAAGAGGCAACCACAAATTGATATTTCTTTCCCTATCTTTCTTCTTTCCTTTCCCTCTCTCTAAATATAAATAAATAAAATCTTAAAAAATTATTAAAAAATAATTAGTTAAATATTGATGGTAACAAAGACAGTACAGGGGAAGGAGGTTGGGAATAGTGGTTGTGTTTTGGGTTCTTAAACCGAAGAACAGGGTATGTCACATGTAGTCTTAGGTGTGACTGAGGGTACTACTTCCAAGTCAAAGTCAAGTGTTTTGTAGTTAAGGGAGAACATCATCCAGTCCCCTCTTTTTTATTTAAAAATTTCTTTTACCAAATGATTTTAATTGCTACTGATGATTGTTGCCTAGGTTGAGTTTTGTTAAGCAATACCTTCTTTTTAGAGATGAAAAGACTAAGCACCACAGAAGTTCATGCCTTTATTTTTTTTAAGTATATTCTGTTGATTATGCTATTACAGTTGTCCAATTTTTTTCCCCTTTATTCTCCTCTGCCCTGCATTCCCCCTCCCAACAGCATTCCCCTCCCCCACCCACTTAGTTCATGTCCATGAAATTCTTTGACTTTTCCATTTCCCATGTCTGTTTTGTACCTACCATCTATGCTTCTTATTCCCTGTACCTTTGCCCCCATTCTCCTGCCTCCCTCCCCACTGATAACCCTCCATGTGATCTCTTCTGTGATTCTGTTCCTGTTCTAGTTGTTTGCTTAGTTTGTTTTTGTTTTGTGTTTGTTTAGGTTCAGTTGTTGATAGTTGTGAGTTTGTTGTCATTTTACTGGTCATATTTTTTAGATCTTCTTTTTCTGAGATAAGTCCCTTTAACATTTCATATAATAAGGGCTTATTGATTATGAACTCCTTTAATTTGACCTTATCTGGGAAGCACTTTATCTGCCCTGCCATTCTAAATGATAGCTTTGCTTGAAGAGTTTCTTGGATGTAGGTCCTTGCCTTTCATGGCTTGGAATACTTCTTTCCAGCCCCTTCTTGCCTGTAAGGTCTCTTTTGAGAAATCAGCTGATAGTCTTATGGGAACTCCTTTGTAGGTAACTCTCTCCTTTTGTCTTACTGCTTTTAAGATTCTCTCCTTATCTTTAATCTTGAGTAGATTATGATGTATCTTGGTGAGTTCCTCCTTGGGTCCAATTTCTTTGGGACTCTGAGCTTCCTGGACTTCCTGGAAGTCTATTTCCTTTGCCAGATTCAGGAAGTTTTTCTTCATTACTTTTTCAACTAAGTTTTCAGTTTCTTGCTCTTCCTCTTCTCCTTCTGGCACCCCTATGATTTGGATGTTGGAATGTTTAAAGTTGTACTGCAAGTTCCTAGGTCTCTCCTCATATTTTTGAATTCTCATTTCTTCATTCTGTTCCATTTGGATGTTTATTCTTCGCTCTCCAAATCATAGATTTGGACCTGGTTTCCTTCCCTTCACTGTTGGTTCCCTGTATATTTTTCTTTATTTTACTTTACATAGCTTCCACTTCTTCCTCTGTTTTGTGACCATACTCAGTCCTTTCTGTGAGTATCTTGATTACCAGTGTTTTGAACTCTGCATCTGATAGGTTGCCTATCTCCATGTCGCTTAGTTCTTTTTCTGGTGTTTTGATCTGTTCTTTCATTTGGGCCGTATTTCTTTGTCTTACCAGGTGTACCTGTTATGTTGTAAGGATGGGGTGCCTTAGGTATTCGCCAGGCCAGGGCAACCTACTATACTGTGTTGTGGTGCAGTCTGTGGGGGAGGGTTCAGAGAGGGAATAATGTGGCTTGCTCGGCTCTTACCCCACTTTCAGTCACTTCCTCAACTATCCATAAGGAAATTGGGCTCTTCTGATGCTGATTCCTGGGTAAGTGGGTGTGTGTACATTGTAGAACCCTGTGGATCTCCAACAGACTCTCTTGTGAAGCTGGGAGTTTCTCCTGCTGCTACAACCCCCATAGACTTTTACAGCCAGAGGTTTTGAGGCTTTAGTTTCTTGCACTGGGACCCTGGGTTTCATGGTCTGTTTTGTTCTCCAGTTGTTCCTCCTGGTTTATCCGTACGTGACTGTGGGAGTGTCCAGCATGCCAGCCGTGCCTTTTCTTTCATCCTCTCCACCCCCCACCCCAGCTGCTGCCAGTCTCCGCTCCACCTACCAGTCTGAATGAATGTTTCTTCTTTAACTACCTGGTTGTTGAACTTCCATGCAGTTTGATTTTCTGGCAGTTCTGGTTGTTTTTTGTTTTTGAATTTGTTGTTGCCCTTCTTTTGGTTGTGCGAGGAAGCAAAGTATATCTACCTATGTTTTCATCTTGGTCAAAAGTCCCCTTTGATTCTTATACAAATTCCTTGAAGGGTAGGAGTAAGATTTCTCACTTTGCCCTGCCTTGAAATCTCTAGTTTCATTAGCAAGGAGAGCATATTCCTCCAAAATGATAAGGCGTGTAGTATATAATTGTTAGTATCTTTTGTCTTTTAAACACAGTTTTGGAC
The DNA here is from genome assembly GCA_028533065.1 of Trachops cirrhosus. Lineage (NCBI taxonomy): Eukaryota > Metazoa > Chordata > Mammalia > Chiroptera > Phyllostomidae > Trachops > Trachops cirrhosus. Next base: position 78,052,858 of record CM052539.1, read on the forward strand.
ATTTATTTTACTGCAAAGGAATTCTGAGTATATGAATGTAACATGTATGTGGTAAGGAAGAGACTTTTATATGTTCGTCTTCTCTCCATCAGCATGTTATATTTCCCTATCAGTGTTCCCTGTGACTCATTACTGGCATTATTCACCTGAGTTTCTGGTTGTCATCAGCTGCTGCACATATTCCTTAGATATGCAGTTGCATGTTCTCAAAATGTTCTGTTTTGAAGAAGAAAATATTATTGATTAACTAGAAAAATAGAGATTGAACTAGATGCCACTACTGCCTTTAAAGACTCAAGGCCCCTACCCCACTCCTCCGTTGCAAATCCCTTGAGACCTGCTTTGGGAAATGATAGTGGCAGTGGTATATTAATGTTCATAAGAGCGTGAAAATGAAAGGCTGGGAATGCTAAGAAATTCAAATTTTGCCAAAAGGGAGAATTGACTTACAGAATATTGTAATGCAAAATGAGGTTGGTGTTTTGTAAGGGAAAGAATTTGATAAATTAAACATCGAGGGTGGAGAAGCTGGGGACATGTATTTTCACCATTTAATATGTAGAAAATATGAATGGAAACTAGCTGTGTGGGGTGTGCCTTCTCTGTCTTATCCATTGTTGGTATTTAAAAATTTGTATCTGTTTCACTTAAAAATTAAGTACATTTTATTGCTTATGCTATTACAGTTATCCCATTTTTCCTCCTTGCTCCCCCTCCCCTGCCTGCTACCCCCATTCCCTCCAGCAATACCCACCCCCCGCTTAGTTCATGTCCATGGGTCAAAAACCTCTCCCTATGAGTTAGGTACTTTCCTCATTTTGCAGAGGAGGAAGCTCAGAGAGATGAATTTTTCCAGGGTCTCAGAGCTAAAACATCATAGTGCTATTATTTAAACCCAGGGCTGACTTTAAGACCTGTGATTCTCTACTGAGTTCAACTGAATGTTTGCAAAGTCCAGAGCTCTGATTGTTTTTGTGGTTACTATTCTTGAACTGGTGACAAGTAAATATTTTAACTACTTAGTGACTCTCAACTCTGTTGGGCTTATTTATTTGAGATCATGCATTATTTACTTGGGAGGATAAATATAATTTTACATTTAACTACATATGAGGTCTGTCCAGAAGGTATCCAACATGTAACATGAAAAATAAAGACATTTATTGAAGAAGATAGGAGATACATTGTATATAGCATAGTGACACATCAGTCCCCTTCAGAGTAGGCACCTTGGGATTTTGCACAGTTCTCCCAATTGCCATCAGCTGCCCCATCATATTGTCTTGAATCTCATTGATGGTCTGAAATCTTTTCCATTTCAAAGGTGATTTTACTTTTGGGAAAAGCCAGAAGTCTTAGGGCACCAAATCTGGGCTATAGGAGGGCTAAGTCACCTGGGTGATTTGTTGTTTCTGCAAAACACACTTCACAAGACATGATGCATGAAATGGTGCATTGTTGTGATGAAACTGCCAATCACCAGCTGCCCATAGCTGTGGCCTTCTGAATCATCTGAATAGTTTCCATAGAGGAATGTTCAAGCTTAATGCAAAATTTGATGCAGATTTGTTGCTCTACTTGATCAATCATTTTTTAATGTGATGGCCGCACAGTACACTTGCTCACTTGATGGTATCTACCACCCACCCTGACTAGAAAAGTGAAGTTGTCATTGTCCACACATGCGCATTCCAGTCTACTCTCCTTGGCTGCCAGGTTACATGGATGTCACCCTAACTGTTCTCATTATATTAACAGTGGCTGGACTTTTTCCATACAGGCCTTGTATATTTGATTTTTCTCAGGTCTTGCTTTTTGTATTAGAGAACCAGGCTTTACTAGTACTCTTTTTAAGAGGGATATATTCCTCATGAGGCAAAAATCTTATAAAGTTAAATACATACCACAACAATTGAAGCCTAAAGCACTACTGCAAGTTATTATTTTTTCCTGCTGTGAATCTTATTATATCACAGATAGCAGCTTTGTGATTTGTGGCATTTGATATTAGAATGATAAACAAAATGGTGTACTACATCTCCTTAGTTAAGAGAAAGGAATAGAGCTGTTGCCAAAGACATAGAAAGATCTCTTGTAACTGAAAGTGTAATCTTTGGCATTTGGCCATCTCAGTTTCACGATAACACAAAGAAGCAGGAACTTTGGAATTGCTCTGCTTTGTATGCCATTCCTGGATAATTACCAACTATACTCAGATTTTGAAAGGTCCTTTTATTTTGTGATTGCATCTTTCAGCAACAGCTCTTATTATCCTATTATGTAATTTGTCTCATTTATGATGCTCAGGTGGGAAAACTTTCAGCCTTAGGAGCTGAGATCATTATGATTGAGCATTTTGTGGTGCTTTCACTTGTTTTCCTGTTGAGCAAGCAGGGTTCATGACAGGTGAATTCTTTCCAGATGTGCTTTTTAATAACTGGACAGATCCCTGGGGCCTATTTTAGGAACAACACAAGTAACTATATTCTCTCCCCCTTCCTCCATGCACAGCTTCTTGTGGTCACTCTGCAAAGGACTCTGTAGTTGTGCAATGATTCCAGAGTTAGTATCGAACTGAGGAAGGAGTAGTTTGTTGAAGCAGGGGATCTCAGGGTTTTGTTAGATCTGCTTATTTGGGTACCTGTCACTATCCAGGAGACACCCAGCAGTTTTCTTTTCATTTGCTTTGTTACTATGTTAGGCATGAAATGGAACCATTTTCTCCCAGGAAGTAAAATTCCTTTGTGGAAATAAGTGATAGTACTAGATGGCACTTAAGGGATCTAGAGCCAGGCCCATTAGTAACTGAAGCTGTAATGACTCCACTTGACTCTGATGGCCTTTTCCTGAAGTTATTGAGGAGAGGAGGGTATGGGAAATGTGGCTCCTTGACCTGCAGTGTCCAGTCCCCAGCTCATCAACAGGCAGCCAGGATAGCTGAGCCAATGGGAGAAGCCATCAAATTTGAGAGGATTTGCTGCCCAGTTCAGATGTGAAAAACAGCATATTTAGCTCTGTATTAATGGCATTTGTTAGGTCTGGAGGCTTAATGTAGCTTCTTGATGTACCTCCTCATTGCCAGACATGTTCAAGGGAGAAATTGGGACTTACCTCAGGGATCAGGGGTCAGTTCTTGAGGAAGTTTTTCCTGACAGTACTCTACTCCTAGAGGAGGGCTCTGTGTTGTTCCCCTGGGCTCCCCTCTCATACAGAACTTACCTTGCTATATTATGCTTATCTGTTTCCCTGCTTATTTCTTTTTCTAGATTGTGTACTCTTGAAGACAGGAATAGTGTCTTGTTACTGTTTGAATACTCAGGGCCTACTACATATTATGTGTTCAATAGATGTTGGTTAAGTAAATGAAATAGTGATGCTCAGCTGCTTTCTACTATGTGGTTCTCCAAGTCTTTCAAGGAAAAGATTTTACCAGTTGTCCAAAATTGGTAATCAGAACAATGAAACATGGTAGCATAGACATGAATAGAGTTGAATAATAGAGGATTATAAAATATGTAGGAATTGGGCAGGACACATATGAAGAAGACTTCCACACTTACTGAGGCACATGAAAGAGCACAAACAAATAGGGAAACATACGATGCTCATTGATGAGGGGTGTCAATATAGTAAATATATCAATATGACTTTTGTCCACATTAATCTAAAATTTGATGCACTTCAGACAAAAATTGCAGTAGTATGATTGTATGGAATTTGATAAAATCTAAAGTTCAGAAAAATTTTGTTTGAGACTAGTGAAGAATGAAAAATGATGAGATTTAATATCTGATGAGATAAAGCATTATACAATATACTAAATAAAAACACAATAGCATGTAAACTTATAGATCCCAGTGTAATCTTGACAAAAGACATAAGAAAAAATTATAGACTTCATTAACATAGATGCAAAAGTTCTTAACAAAATATTATGAAGTTGGATCTAGCAAAATAGAAAAATTATAATACATTATTATCAAATGGAGTTTGTCCCACAAATTCAAGATGGTTTGGTATTCAAAAGCCAATGCCATTTATTATTTTAATTATATTAACAGAATAAAAGAAATTAGAATTGCATAGCTACAATAGGAAGTCTAAAAGCAGGTTTGAGTATATATGGAAACGTAGCACAGGTTCACAATCCCTTATTTAAAATGTTTGGGGCCAGCCATGTGTCAGAATTCGGGGTTTTTAGCAACATCTCTTAGTCAGATTTGTAGTGGTGTTACAGAACGCTGCCTAAGCTGTTCTGGAATAGCTGTGGGGTTTGATTGCCTGCTGCCAAGAAGCGTGACTCCCAAGGCAAGAGTTTGGTGTAAAAGGAAAGGAGTTGTTTATTCAAAGGTTATACAGATTTAGAATTATGGCAGGATTCTGCTGCTAAGTCCCACTCCCTTTGAAACACCCAAAAGCACATAGTCCTGACTCCCTTTGACAAACCAGGCCAGTTTCAGAATATGCCACTCAAAGGTACTCTCAGAAAAGTGGAAGGAAGTCTGTGGCTCAGCATTCCCAGTCATGGTTCCGCATCCTAGGCATCTCCCATGAATCTGGGCTTGGTTAGACAGGGCCCCGCAATTCCCAGCTCCATCAGCTCTGCTCCGTGTTCTTCAGGCAGGTGTTCCAGGAGATGTCTTAATCCAAAATGCGTGGCACCTCCTTGCATACCAGACTTCAGGGTAGACCAGAAGGGCCCTTTTATACCCTTTCAAACTGTATGGCTGCTACATCATGGCTTCCCACCCTCGTGGTAGACCCATGCCTGTTTTAAATGATGACCCAGAGCTTCCTATGTGATCTCATATTCATCTGTATATGTTCTGAAAGTTAGGTAAAGCACAACAGTACTCTTCCTGAGGGAATCAACTTGTTATTGTTATAAAAAGCATCTTAAGCTGTGTCATTCGCTCTTGCTTCCCTGCAACCAAGGGCTGTGGGGGATATGCTCTACTATTTTCGGGGAATCCCTGCTTTGCACCATGTTTCAGTTTCCACAGCAAAACATTAATAATGACACTGACTGGAATAAATAAAGACTAGAAATGGCCTTGACATTAGCTCAGGTCTGGCTTTGTCAATAAATGAATTTTGGCACTAACTTCAAAACAAACAGGGAAAAAAGTCTTTGTTTCCATTTCTTTATGATTCAGAATCTTAGGTAAGGAATCAAAAACTTCTTTTACATCAAGGTGGCATGCATTTCAAATCAATGATGAAATGATTCTGAAAGGTGTTGGGAATATAAAATAGCCTTTAAGAGAGAAAAGAAAAAGTTAAATCTAACTTTATAGCAAAATTATTTCTGATTAAAGATTTTTACTGTTAAAAAATTAAAGAATCTGCAAAAGTAATAGAATATGTTATGTTTCCAATCTTTATTTATACTCTTGTGGTAGTGAAGATCTCTGTAAGCATGACATCAATGTCAGAAACTAAATAGTTTAAAAAAAAAAAGAAAGTAAAGGAAAAGAGAATTAACTTATATATAATAAATAACACCAAAATTAAGTTAAAAACTAGTATCGCCCTAGCCGGATGTCTCGGTTGGTTGGAGTATTGTCCCATATACTAAAAGGTTGTGGATTCAATTCCTGGTCAGGGCACATAGGAGAGGCAACTGATGTTTCTCTCTCTCTCTCTACCTCTCCCTCCCTCTCCTTCCCTCTCCTTTCCTTCCTCTCTCTCCCATCCTTTCTCCTTCTCTCTCCCTCTCCCTTTCTGTCTCTGTCTAAAAATCAATGAACATATCCTCCATTGAGGATTAAAAAAAAAAACCAAACCTAATGCCAATGTTGGGAAAATGTTGGCAACATATATAGCAGCCAAAGAGTTATTACCCATAATTTATATTGAACTCTTACAGATTAAAAAACAAAAGATGAATTCTCCAGCACAAAATGGACCAAGGATATGAAAAGTCAATTTGCAAGAGAAGAAATACAAATGGCTGCCAATACTACTACTACTCTGATGACAACTATGACTGCTACAACTAGCAATTTACTGAGTGTTGTTTGTACACCATGCACTGCACTAAAGAATTTACGTTTACTGCTTAAGAACATACTGAGACATGTGTAATTATTTGCAGTGAGTAGAGTCCAATTTAGGGAGTGAGGGCAGGATGTCCTAGGTAACATATTCAATAGGGCTTTCCTAACCCAGGACTGCCTCCAAAGCTTTAGCTCTGCAGTAGACACGGACTTTCTGCCTCTATCTATCAATATACTTATAAAAAGAAAATGCAAATGAAAGCAACCTGAAGTTACCATTTATTTCGTCTATTAGATTGGAAACAACTTGAAAAGAACACTTATCTCTAGGGAAGGTCAGTGTTTGGAGAAGCCTGCACTCTCTTCTGTTGCTGGTAGAAGTGTCCATTGGCATGATTTTTCTGGAAGGCAGTTTGGCAATATGTATCAAAAGCCACATCCTTTGACACAGTATTTCTACTTCTAGGAATTTGTCTGAAAGGACTAATTTGACAAGTACTGGTATGTACAAGGATGTTCAATTTAGTATTGTTTATAAAAGCACAAGGTTGAAAGAAACTTGCCCATCAATGAAAGATTGATTAAATCGGTAATGGAGAACTGAATGTGTAGAACTATATTTGTTAATTTTGGAATATTGTCCTTGATTGATTTTCAGATGGCAAAAATAAAACAAAACAAATTAGGTTGCAAAACAGTACATGTGGCACAACCCTGTAATTGAGAAACTCAAAGTGTTTATATACACTATATGCCAGGAAAAAGCTGGACACGGTGTTGACAGTGGTGTAATTTTAAGTGATTTATGTTCTTTTTTATATTTTCCTGCAGTATTTTTTATTTAATTTTACCCATATACTCTGATTTTTGAAAAGTATTTATAAATATATATTCTAATTTTCTCATACTGATGGAACATATCAATGTGAAGATTAAGCACAAAATTTGGGGATTTCATCCAGGTTTGCACTTTGCTTTTGTTAGGGAGTATTTAGGTAACTCTTGTACTTCCATTTTACTTTTTGAGAGTTGACACAGGCATGAGTTCACACGTACACATGATTTTCCATGTTTTTCCAAGAATTGCCAGGCTTCTTTTTCACTGTGTTTCAAGTAATAGCTTGCCAGCTATTTGGTTTACAAATCTAGCCAGTATGAGGTTGACATGAGTAAAATTCTCAGTAGATTTAAGGGAGTTCTGTTTGAGTTTGCCCAATCAGTAGATCCACAAGCTCAGGTTACCTTATTGGGCTGACACCCTCTTAATAACAAACGGAATGTTTAAAAGTAGTCTTAACAAATATGGCTGAGTAGTCCTGCCCAAGGAAACTCCTGGTTTAGAAAAGTATTATTTCTGACAGGGAGACAGTCATGTTGGAAATATCTTAAAAGCCTTGATATAACCTAGTTTTTGTTATGAAACTGTGAAAACTAGTATTTTATATGGATTGTGAACAACTTGCACAGTGACTTTGAATACCTTCCTCACCACTCAACATTGTTTAATGATGAGAAGTGTGGACTAGGTAATTTGTATTCATTTTGGTCATGTCTGAAGATTTGGATGCAGAGATATGAAATCCATTTGACTGGACTGATAATTTAAGAAATAGATTTTTTCATTGCTTACCAAATGAAAAAGAAAAATACTTGTAATGAAAATGCTGGTCGTAGATAGTTCTAAAGGCCATTTGGGGCACAGAACAAGTTGACAAGCAACTGAAAAAGTGGTTAGTAATGGTCTCTTAGAGACAGTGTCTTAATGCAGTAGTTATTTGAATTATCTTTTAAAACGGTTTATTGACCCTTTTCTTCTGTTTTGACATTCTCTTTCAAAGGCAGACAAGTTATACTGATAATACTTGAATAATGGAATTCTTATGCAGCAATGAAGATGGTTCATTTTGGAGTCAGGCAGACCTGGGTTAAAATTCAGGCTCCACTACCGAATAGTTTTTTGACCTTTGGAAAGTTATCCAGTCTCTCTACCTTCCACTTTCTTCATTTCAAAAGTACCAACCTCACAAGGTTGTAGAAATAATTAAAAGAGATAATTTTTGTAAAGAGCTTAATAGCATCTGGCACATAGTAAATGCTCAGGTTGTTATTATTATTAGACAGGGTGGGGCAAAGGTGTGTTGACAATTTGTGTGGAAAATAACACAGTAATTAATAATACAAGAACAAACTGTGTTTTGTGTGCTTACAACTGTAAACCTACTTTTGCACCTCCTTGAATATAGTTCAGTCTCTTTTAGAATATTTTTTAGCAATAATATGTGATATAGTGGAAAGAATGTGTGTAGTATAGAGTCTAATAGATTCAGATTTAACACAGGCTTAATAACCCCCATCATCTTGGGCAAGTCACGTATGGTCTGAACCTTAATTTTCTCCTCCATGGAATGCAGTCAGTAATGTTTTACCTTGTCAGATGCTGTGAGGATTACAGATAACAGGACAGGTGTGAACTATGTTTGGAACTAAGTTGGCATTCAACATATGGCTACTATTATCATTGCTATAAAGCTAATACATATCAAAGCACGTCTTAAGGCTTTGTATATTTTCCTTCTTTTTTATCTTTAGTTGTAATTCTTTAACAAATTGGGTACCCATAACCAAGATGATGCAATGTAAGGAAAGTTTACAAATTATGTAAAACTTGATCAAAATAGTACGTTTGGTAAACAAAAAGTAAGAATCTGAACTGATGGGTTATATTAGTAGGGAAGGCTGTGTACATAGGGCCTGGCTTTTGGGTCCTTGTCAGGGGCCAGTCTGTTAAGAAGAAGTGTGAAGGATTTGTCACAATGACCCCCTCACTTACTACACTGAAGAAGTGGATGTCATAGGCCACTCTGACCCTGTGCTGGCTGGCCCGCTGGCAGGTTCTCTAGACTAGCTGCTGGAGGTGGCTGTGCACTGGCATGGAGCGAAGGCCAGGCTGGCTGGCAGGCACGTATAAAGTGCTGTCAAGTTCCTCTGTGGGGGCTGCACTCCTAGGTGGGCCTTTGTCCACACATGCTGCTTCTTGCTTCATGTTTGCACAGTATGGTGCTTTATGTGGTCCATTTATCCACCTCTTCCTCCCTCCCTCTTTCCCTTCTTTCTGTCTATCATCTAGGTACTAGATATGGAGTGAACAAAATGGATAAAATCCTTGCCTCAAGGAGCTTATATTTCAGAGTTTCAAAGCATTTTCACATGTGTTACCTCATTGGCTTTTTACATGTGTAAGAATTTTGATTCGTTTTAGTATTTTCATTTGAAAGGTCAGGAAATGGAGATATTTGAGATTAAGTGACCTACCCAGGATAATAGTGTTATAAATAGAACTCATTATTTTTCATTCTTAATTTAGTACCCTTTCTTCTATGACATTCTGCTTTCTATTCAAAATATGTTTTCCATCATCAAAATAAATTTTTACATTGTTTTTTCCTCTTAATACATCAAACACAGGTAGCCAAGGGAACTGGAAAGAATATTAAATGACTTCAGTGGACCTGCTGTAACCTCAGTCAGTACATTCCCATTGCTTTCTGGGTGAGATTTGAAACCCAGAATATGGGCTACAATGCCCGACATCATTTGGTAGTGCCACCTTCCCAGCTTTATCTTGGGATAAAGATACACTCTCCCTCATACTACCTGTCCTCTTTGCTCAGCTCGGAAGCATTGTGTTCTTTTCATCTTCAGGCCTTTGCATATGCTGTTCCCTCTGCTTGGAAGGCTCCTCTCTGTTCCCCTTCCTGCCCCTCCACCCCCACCTCCATCAGGCTTCACTCAACTCATAGATCTCAGCTTTAATGCCTTTCATGAGGGGAGGCTTTCCTCACCCCCAGCCCCCACCCTCCTCCTGCCCCAGCCAAGCTTAGGAACACTGGTTGTCTCATTTTCACTACTGTTTCCCCAGCTAGCACTTGGCCTTATGTTAGATTTTATTAAAATAAAAATATGTGAATAAATGAATCAATGAACACTCCAGCAGCACAGAACCAAGAACAGCGCAAGCAAATTTAAATGCCATGGTTTGTTTTATTTCACTTCCCCACAGAATGTGATTCTAGCAGTAAAGACAGTTTAGAAATAGTCTAGGTTTGTCATCTTTTACTAGTGTTTAAATAACAAATGGGAAAGCAACAGCTAAGATTTGGAAAGTTAGTAAAATGGCTGCAAAAAATGACAAAGGGGAGAAAACAAAACCTAATACATAACCTGGGGGAAAAGAGAATAAACCAAGTCATTTGTTTCGTATCTCTTTCCCACCAAACTGTGAGCAGTTTGAAGTCAAGTAGCAGAATTTGTGTTTATATTCACAAAGAGAGCAGTATGCCTGGCTCACGGTAGCTGCTGGGTAAATTGTGAATGAATGAATGATATATCTCTTGCCTTTGAAGCCAACTTTTTGTGTTCTTAATGCTGATACTAGGAATTGGAATAGTATGACTTATGGAAAGGATACTGGATTTAGAACCAGAGACACTTAGGTTTTAAAGTGGCATTGAACATGAGAGTAATTATGCCTGTCAAGTGGGCTTATTGGGAGGGTGGTGCACAGATGTATAGAAAGTACTTAGTGAGCACCAGGTACATGTCATAGGTCCTCAGGAGATTTTAGCTCCCATTTTCTGCCTCTCTTCCTTTGGTCATTCCCAGAAAGACTTTTAAGGAATATAGTCCATAAATTGTTAGAGAATGAGAACCTCAGAGCAGAATCATGGCAATGGAGCTATGATGTGAATCAGTACCTAGCACTTGTGTTTATCAAAGCAAGTTTGACGCTGGGATGCCTAAACAGTAGTGCAGTGCATTGTGTAGGAATTCGGGAATAATGTTCCTATTATTCTTTTTTTTTTTTTTTT
>CM052539.1:78064224-78131163 GCA_028533065.1 Trachops cirrhosus
TGTTCTCGCGGTTGCTGAATGCAACATCCATGTGTCCTCTATATTTGTTCCTGTAAACCCTTCCCTTCTCCCCTGAATGATACATGTTTTAAACTACGGAAGCAAAAGCCTTTCTGGCATTTTTTTTAAACCATAAATTGAGGAAGCAATGAGATGGAAATACTGCCCTGAACTTAGATCTTACCAACTAGAAAAACTTTTTATCGAAGTAGAATTGACCAAAAACCTTGGGAGGGAGTAACCATGATAGGGTGGTTTTTATAACTGGGAAAGGAAGGAAAGTTGAGCACAATCACACAGTAACAGTGACTTTAGAAAATATATTTTAGAGAAAGGATAGGTATGTTTTAATGTTCGGAGACTTGGAAAGAGAAGACAGTACGAGAAGAGAGGAAGGGAGAAAGAAAGAGATAAAGAAAATGAAAGGAAAATCTTACAGCAAAATTACAATTTTTTTTTGATTAGGAAGTAAAAAGAGAGGGAACCATTAAGAACAAAAAGAGTTTTTAATGGACTTGGATATTAAGAGAACATGTAGAGATGATTAAAAGACAAGTACATGCTTAAGGACAAATTCACAAGAAGGGCATAAAACCAGTAAGAAATATCTGCAAAGTTCATGTTCAGACTGAGTGGAAGCTGGAGAGAATGCTAAAGACAACAGAAAAGGGCTCTTTAAAGCTCTGCTCAAAATAAGAAGAACAAGTAAAGGCTAAGCTCATTGCTTGGGGCAGACAGAATAATAACATGATGAGAAGCAGACCTACTCAACTATTTGGCTTCTGTCCTTCTCTATCAAAGAGAGTGATCTTCAAACTGGAATGTGTAACAGAAACATGGTTAAGAATAAACTGAAGCACACAAGATTGGTGATGATAATAATAGTTGCAGCTATAGTTTGTTGAGTTTCTACTCAGGACTGAGCACTGGGAAAGAAAGTTTAGTTACTTTTTTTCTGGGTACTAATTGCAGCTGTGTATGCTAGGTGTTATTGTCATTAACCCCATTTTACATGTGTGAACATTGAGGCTCCAGAAGGTTAACTAACAAACCTCAAGTTACATAGCCAGCAACTGATGGGCTAGGGCTAAGATCCAGACTTGCTTCAAAGTCTGACTCTTATTTTTTTTTAGTTCCTAGGATTCTTTTGTTTTTCCCCTAAAGATTTTCTTTCTTTGTTTTTAGAGAAAGGGGAAGGAAGGGAAAAAGAGAGGGAGAGAAACATTGAAACATCAATGTGAGAGAGAAACATCAATAGGTTGTTTCTCATACACATACACACCCCGACAGGGGACCGAACCTGCAGCCCAGGCATGTGTCCTGACTAGGAATCAAACCAGCAACTGTTCCCTTTGTGGGATGACACCCAGCCAACTGAACCACATTGGTCAGGGCCCAACTTTAACTCTTTTGACTGGACACCCTGACTCCTATGCCTATCAGCCCCTGACTGTTTTAAACAGGGTTGTATCTTTCAGCTTAAATTATGTTGTAAGACACACAGTCAAACACAGAAAACCCAGTAGATGTTATCGAAGAGTGTGTAATCACAGGGAAAACAAGGAAAATGGAATATCAAAATGATAAAATAAACAGACAAAGACTGTCTTGATTTCTTTTTTGAAGGTTCACCTTGGACTGTCTAAAGCAAAGAGCTTGATGTTGGTCCTTGACACACTTGCGATTATCACTGTGCAAGTGAATTGTTGTAAAAGAAGTAAGGATCCTTGGGAGGCAGCACAGGTTCACAAACAAATTAAACTTTCCTTCCTGCCTCCCTCCCTTCTTAGTTACTTAACTGGTAACCCTATCATTTGAAGGACAATTCCACATGGCTTATAAATAAGGTGAATTAATCTAGGCACAGTTGGACAGATTCATGTTTGGTTGAACTACTTTAGACAGACAAGCTCTACTGAAATTAAAATACTATGTTTGTTTATGGCATTCCCCCTGTCTATCCATATAGAAACTCTGTAAGAAAGGGCAAGGTTCTATTCAACAAGCAGAACAGAAACAGAATCATAGATATGGAGAATGTTTTGATGGATGCCAGATGGAACGGAGGTTGGGAGGATAGGTGAGAAAGGTGAAGGGATTAATAAATACAAATTGGTAGTTACAGAATAGTCATGGGGATGTAAAGTGCAGCACAGGGAATAGAGTGGCCAAAGAGTATATATGTATGACCCATGGACATGGACAACAGTGTGGGGATTGCCTGAAAGAGGGGCAGATGGTTGGAAGTGGAGAAAGGAGAAAAACTGGGGCAACTGTAATAGCATAAACCATAAAATATAATTAAAAAATAATAATAAATTTTGTGAAAATTAATGTTGGAGTAACCATCGGATCATCTTGCCTTACTATCAGAATTGTGGGACATTGATTATGATGGTATAAACAGTTATGAAATCTTTTATAGAATTTTGTCACTTTTGCTTCCCTGTTCTAACATACTTCATAGCCATGAATGATTAGACTGTGGTAAATATATATTCATGTGTGTCTTTCCTAGTAGATTGACTGTAAGCTTGTTCAGGGCAGTTATGGAGTGTGCATTAGTCATTATTAGATTGTACTTACATGCTGGCTGCTGCATGTAGATACTAGGCTGATGAACACAAAGCTCCATAGACATTCTGGTGGTCCCTTGCCTACATCTCCTTATTTGTGCAGACTTCCTGGCCAAACTCTGTAGCTGTCACTAATGTCTGATGAACGGACAAAAGGAGGAATGAATGAACAGGTAAACTGTTTTTGCTGTAAAGTGGAAGATCCTTCTGGAGATAGGTCTGAAAGTGCAGACATCATGGCAAATGGAGCATGCAGGTACTATTCCTGGTAGTTGTGATACTGCTGCTGTCATGCCTCCCTTTTCTGCCAGTTCGGAAGTCTTTCCTGCCAGCCACCCCATGCAAAGAAGCAGTAGCTGGCATGTGGTTCTTTTTCCTCCCTCCCTCCTTCCCTTCCACCCTCCTTCCCTTCCTCCCTCCTTTCCTCTGTCCCTCCCTCCCTTGTTTTTTGAGTCTCAGTATTTTTGGAATAACTCACAATGCCAAGTGTTGTGCTAGTGCTTTTGCACATATTATGTATTTGATAATATGTACTGCTTTCACTTAAAAATTTTATTTTACTGGTGTGAAAACAAAGACACAAAGCTACTCTGCACACGGTTACACAGAAATAAATTGGAAGTGCCAAGTTTTGACCCAAGTGTCCATGGTTCCAAACCTCAAGTTCCTCCCATTGCCTCCTTGGATTATGCCTTGTCATTGCTCTTTGCTTCTCTCTATCATCCCTCTTCCTCCTTACCTGCTGTTCCCTTACCAGAAACACAGATTGGGGCAGGTCCTTGGCATACCACTTTTCAAAGAATACTGAAATTGGGCTTATGTTCTCTAACATCCCAAGTTTTCAGCCCTATTTAACACTTCAGTCAAAACCAGGCTGTCTCCCACTTCACTTATCATAACTTAGTCTTTGTCTCCCCTGTTTCTTCTCAAACAGGTCTGAGCATTATGGGAGAATTTGTCTTTCTGCCAGGCCTACTTTGCCATTCTCCTCCAATATACTCTACAATAACTCTCCCTCTTTTCTTCCAGGGAGGCAGCATTGAGGGGTGGTTGAGATTGTGGGCACGAGTACCATCAGAATGCCAGGTTCAAATCTTGACTTTTGCTGCTTCTTAGCTGTGTGACCTTGGATAAGTTACCTCTGGGTTTCAGTTTCCTCACCTGAAAAGTGAAGATGAGAAGATTAGTACCAACATCACAGGATTATTGATTTAATCCACATAAAAGCCCTTAAAGTAGAAAACCCACAGTAAAACTCTCAATAAATGTTAAAAATTATTTTGAATAAAGGCCAAGAGCCTCACTCCGAGTTTAAGACTCATCTATAGGTTGAGTTTTCCTGATAATTTGCTTTGTATTCATTCCTCCTTCCCCTCTGGCCTCCCATTTTCTGCCTGTTTCTCCAGTCTGTGTCAGCGAATCCACTGTCCACCCCAAGTCTGGCCCTTGTCTCTCATCTCCATACCCCTCTCCGGGCTGGGCTGGTCCTCTCTGTCCACGTCTGTCAGTTGGCCTCCTTTGCAGAGATATGAGAGTCTTCAAAACTCACCTTTCCTTCATGAAATCTTTCTTACTAAGAATGACAGGTACCCCTGCGTGTACCATCTCTGAACATACAACTTTGCCTGACCACAACACAGTAGTATTGAGGTATGTTTGTAAAGAGATGTCGTTCTATTTGACTGTTTGCTGTGTATCTGAATGTCTGTTTAGAAGATCAACATGCATTTAGAAAAGGCTGCTCTTTTCTGCTTGTGCGTGTGCTGAGCCCACAGCTCAGAGGGAGCAGAGGCTCCGACTTCACAGGCACCCATCCCAGTGCCATCTGGCCAACTGTAAAGAGTTGATTCTCGATACTCTTGATTCAGAGAAGAGGTTATTTAAATTTGATTATCCCCCCAAACCTAAGACCTAACGTGCATTTTGAAAATGGATGTTTAATGCAGTACTCAGATCCAACAGTTGAAAGGCCATCCATCTATAGCTTTTTCATCTTACTGGATTTTTCTGAATCCTTAATAAATGTTGACTGAAGATATTTTCCCCAGAGTAGATGTAGAAGGCGCCCATGCTTCCTCTCACCCGTCCAGCCATCCCCTTCTCCTGAAGGCTTTCATATTTACCCCTGCATATTGTGTGGCCACCCCTTGCACGTGGAGCCCTGTAGCGGAGGAATGACTTTCACAATCAAATGGTAGGAACTGTTCTGGAACCTTAAGAAAAAAATGCCACTGAATAGTGCATAGTTTTCTATTTTAGAAAGATGACAAAAATTATAGTGGTTTTGCCTGTTATTTAAAAAATAAACAGACTCTGAACCTGTCTGGATTTGTTGGTGTTACAGAACCAGACTGAAAGTACACCATGCACCAAATTATGGCAGAACAAACTCTTCTTTAGGACATTTATGGTGGGTTGGCCTTTTCTGTCTTTGTGTGTCTCATTACTGGTAATGATTTCTGAAGCACCAAGCATTTTCCACCTTTGTATAAAGTTAATCAAAAGCAGACTCTGAGTGGCCCTGAGCTATGTTTTCTTGCTGTGTTGGACCAAATCCTTGCCGTGACAGCCTGTGGTGTCCTAGAGAGAGGTGGGAATTCCTAAAGAGCCCTGTGTGCTTTGGATTCTGACTGGCCAGGTTCTTTCACACAAACCTTCAGAAGTGAATCAGTGAAGGAGTGCAGGCATTTAAGGACAAAAGATAGGCCCTTATTTTTGTCTTTAAGATTGAAGGTAGGGGTAGGATATTCATTAATGGTGAAGGTGGTGATACTGGTTTAGCAGATGCCCTACTATTGCTAGATGTGAACATTTAAATTTTCCTGAAGTTTCCAAACTTTTCTCTGTATACATAGTTGAATTTGAATTTTGCAGAAATCCTGTGAAGTTAGTAGGGAAGGCACTTTTTTTTTTTTTATTTCCAACATTCAAGGAATCTTTGCTAAAGAAACCAGACCTGATTGTGTTGTTCTGATTCTCCTGACTGAACCCAGGTGTCTGTCTTCCAAGTCTAAGTACACGGCTTTTCCCACTAAGTCAGGGAATCCCACGCTTGACTTCAGAGGCCTGGGGATGGGATTAGAAATTCACAAATTGTCACCCTCCCAGAGACTGATTGTGAAGCAGGTATGCATTGCAAACACCATTTTCTACACTATATTGTACCTCGGGGTTAAACATCTTTTTAATTAAGTATAATATGTTGAAAACATCATTTTTTATATGGCATGTTTAACTTATGAGAGGACCGAAAAGTTCATTTAGATGTTGTCCCCAAAATTCAAAATGTTAGACACAAGTTTATTTATTACAACATTGCTTGTAATAGCAGAAGAATGGAAACTTGCCAAATATCCATCAATACAGAAATGGTCAAATAACCATATGCTACATTTTGCCATGAAGTAATCTTGAAGATCTATTTGTTAAGTGACAAAAGTGAAGTAAAAAATAAAGTATTCTAAAGTATGCTACTTGCAGCATAAGAAAGAAAGGAAAACACAAATATTTGTGTGTATAAAAACATATACATAGCCTGTACTTCAGAGTAAGTTCTTTATAGAGAATTGCAGCTAATAAGTCCAGAAGGATGCTAGAAATAGGTGACCACTATTTTGCAACATCTTATGAAATAATGGAGCTAGGCAACAATCATTAGTGAGTGCTAAAATCACCCATTAATTGTGAAATTGGAGCTTTATTATGGAGAACCAATCTGACAGCACTTGAACCCACCGATCAATCCCAATGTCACTAACAGTGGGACAATGGAACATTATATTCCTCTTCATGTGATCTGATAGAAAAGAAACAATTCCCCCTGTGAAATATACTTGCCTACATCTCTTCCCCACAAATTTGAACCAGAATCTCAATAGGCTTCCATACCTGATTACCAGTTTACAGGAAATACAGAACATAGAGTTAGTTGTTAAATACCACCACAAGTGTACAAATCAGCCTGGTCCTGAATGTGGGAAGTTCTATAAAACAAATGAGCTTTTTTTCTTTAGCAAACATGTTATTGGGAAAAAGTAGGGATGGGCAACTGTTACAAAAGACTTAACAGACCAATAAACCAAATGCAATGTATGAACCTTGTTTGGAACTTGATTTGAACATAAGAACTTTTTTTAAGTGTATTTTATTGATTATGCTATTACAGTTGTCCCATTTTTCTCCCCTTGTCACCCTCTTCCCAGTACCCCCATTTCCTCCAACATTCCCCCCACCCCTTAGTTCATGTCCATGGGTTGTACATGTAACTTCTTTGGCTTCTCCATTTCCCATACTGTTCTTAACCTCCCACTGTCTGTTTTGTACCTATTAATTATGCTTCTTGTTCCCTGTACCTTTTCCCCCATTATATGCCTTCCCCCTCTCCACTGATAACCCTCCATGTGATCTCCATTTCTATGACTCTGTTCCTGTTCTAGTTGTTTGCTTAATTTATTTTTGTCTTTTCTTTAGGTTCAGTTGTTGATAGTTGTGAATTTGTTGCCATTTTAATGTTCATAGTTTTTATCTTCTTCTTTTTCTTAAATAAGGTCATTTAACAGTTCATGTAAGAATGGCTTGCTTGGTGATGATGAATTCCTTTAACTTTACCTTGTCTGGGAAGCAGTTTATCTGCCCTTCAATTCTAAATGATAGCTTTGCTGGGTAGAGTAATCTAGGTTGTAGGTCCTTGCTTTTCATCACTTTGAATATTTCTTATTAGTCTCTTCTTGCCTGCAAAGTCTCTTTTGAGAAATCAGCTGAGAATCTTATGGGAACTCCTTTGTAGGTAACTCTCTTCTTTTCACTTGCAGCTTTTAAGATTCTCTCTTTATATTTAACCTTTGGCATTTTAATTATGATGTGTCTTGGTGTGGTCCTCTTTAGGTCCAACTTGTTTGGGATTCTCTGAGCTTCCTGGACTTGTATGTCTATTTCCTTTGCTATATTGAGGAAGTTTTCTTCATTATTTTTTTCAAATAAGTTTTCAACTTCTTGTTCTTCCTGTTCTCCTCTGACATCTGTATGATTTGGATGTTGGTACATTTAAAATTGTTCCAGAGATTCCTAAGCCTCTTCTGATTTTTTTTTTTTTTTGGATTCTTGTTTCTTCATTCTGTTCCAGTTGAATGTTTATTTCTTCCTTTTGTTCCAAATCATTGATTTGAGTCCCAATTTCCTGCCCTTCACTGTTGGTTCCCTGTGTATTTTTCTTTATTTCACTTTGTATAGCTTTCACTTCTTCCTTTATTTTGTGGCCATGCTCAATCATTTCTCTGAGCATTCTGATTACCAATGTTTTGAACTC
Source organism: Trachops cirrhosus (assembly GCA_028533065.1). NCBI lineage: Eukaryota > Metazoa > Chordata > Mammalia > Chiroptera > Phyllostomidae > Trachops > Trachops cirrhosus. The sequence goes on from CM052539.1 coordinate 78,072,106, forward strand.
TGCATCTGAGAGGCTGGCTATCTCTGTGTTGCTTGGTTTTTTTTTCTGGAGTTTTGATCTGTTGTTTCATTTGGGCCATATTTCTTTGTCTCAGTGCTCCTGTTACATTGTAAGGGGCGGAGCCTTAGGTATTCACTTGGGCAGGGTAACCCACTTTGCAGCATTTGTGGCACTATATGTTGGGGAGGGGTCAGAGAGGGAACAATGATGCTTGGTTGTCTCTTGCTCCACTTTCAGTCACTCACTCTGATACCCCCAAGTGCCTGGTACCCTTCAAGTTGCTGCCCTGGTGCTGATTCCCCAGGTTCATGGGCTTGTGTATGTTCTAGGGCTCCGTGGGCCCATCAGACGGATTCTCCTGTAAGACTGGGAGGTTCTCCCACCACTGCAACCTCCGCAAGCTTTTACAACCAGAGGTTATGAGGCTTTAATTTTCCAGCACTAGGACCCTGGGTTGCGCAGTCTTTTCTGGGCTGGGATTGCTCGCTCCCTAGTTATTCCTCCTGGTTTTTATCTGCATGTGATTGTAGGATAAAGACCACCAGACCACCAGCTGCTGCCTTGCTACACGTCCTCTACTCTCCCACTGCCCATCTCAGCCCCTCCTACCGGTCTGGATGAATGTTTCTTCTTTAACTTCTTGGTTGTCAGACTTCCATACAGTTTGATTTTCTGGCAGTTCTGGTTGTTTTTTTGTTTTTAAATTGGTTGTTATGCTTATTTTGGTTTGCTAGGAGGTGAAGCATATCTACCTACACCTCCATCTTGGCCAGAAGTCTAGAACCTGAACATAAAAACTTTTAAAATGCCTTTCTTTTTTTTAACCAATAGGAGAAAATGAAACATACTCTGTTTATTACATGTAATTGAGAAATTACTGATTATTTTATTGATTTTGATAACAGTGTTTGAAACTTTTGAAAAAATTCCTTACCTATTAGAAGCACTTACTATTGAATTGCTAGGATGCCTGAAATTGATGGAATCAGAACGGTAGAATGTAATAATTGGTGAGGCTTGGTGATGCGTTCCTGGAAGTGGTTTACACTTTTCTCCTGGTTTTATTGAATATGGAAAATTTACATAATAAAGAAGAAGTTGTGCTATTTTAGGGGCAGAATCCTAGCAAAAGCCTGGATTACAGCCACTGTTTGTCTGAATCAGGGTGTGTCATGGCTACTCACTCCCTTTCCTCTTCCCTCCTTTCCTTCTTCCATTCCTTCCATTCCTTCCGTGTCTTTAAAAATTGTTTACTGAGCCACACTTTGCACCAGGCACTATTTTGGTGCTACTGGTCTTATAAAGTACTCTTATTATTCTCACTACAGATGAGGAAACTGCAGTTTAGAGGGTTAAGTTTCTTGCCCACAAACCCATGTTGCCTGTCACCAATTCTACACATTATTTTGTGCTGCTTCCCAGTAGTATTGCTTTCATTTTATAGTTTTTAAAATTTTGTTTATGGATAAGTTTTAAACAATGAGTAAATAAGAATAAATTAAATGGAGTAGCATTTTTACATAATCTTTGTTATGTGTCTGAGGAAGATGCAAGATATCTTACTGTAATTCCAAAGGCATAATCAAAGGCAAAGCAGTGATGAGAGTGAAATGTGTAGCAACTTTCTTCATATTCATGAAGGAGTGCAACTCTATAAATTGCAACTTTAAGCCACAAAATAACATTTATTTATGCTTGTTTTTCAGTAGTTTATATTTGATCATCTTTTTATTAGAAATGTAAGCCAATGAAAAATGGCCGATTTAATTTCTCATATGTTAGCAAGATATTTTTAGGACTATCACAATAAGGAAACCCTTTAAAACCAGCAAAACAAACAAACAAAATATTGAACTTCCCCGGGGCTACTCTTTCCTTTACTTTCTTGCAAAATTATTTTGGCGTTTGCAAAACCCAGGTGTACCTGTGGGCATGTGCAGCCATGGCACTGTCATCTGTGGTGTGTGCTGCACTAGACGTGAGAAGTGAAATCGAGTCATCAGTGCGGGAATGATAGTGGGCACATGGCTGAGTGACGGCTTCAGGGTGCGTGTGAATCACACCCTCTGCCTTACAGGATTCAGTGTGGCTTTCTAAAATACCTGCGGTGCAGAACTTCACGGCTGGTTCGCACAATGAAATGTCTGACTGGACTCTTAGAAGATTATACTAATGGGTCTGACATTGCTGTTTCCTTCAAGAATCAGGGCACTAAATATATTCAATCTGAATGATAAAACTTTAATCATATTCATGATCTACAAGGGAGGCCATGAAAATGGACAAATAATAAATATTGTTAATATTTATTGAGCCTTACTGTATGCCAGGAGCTGTGCTAAGCCCTTTAAATACCTGATTACTTACATTTAACCTTCTCAGCAATCCCATATCTGAGCTGGTGGGAGCACAGAGAGGTTAAGTGACTTGCCCAAGGTTGCACAGTTAGGAAGTGGCAGACCTGGGCTCGAAACTCACGCATTCTGAGTCTACAGCCTGTGCTCTGTAACCACTGTGTAACCTCAGAGCGCCAGCAGGAAGATGTGAACACCGGCAATCCACACTGCCATGACTTGTCTCTCTGCGGTCTTTCAGAGAACCTTAAAACCTTTGTCATGGGCTAGAGCTCCATTTTCCAGTTTCACAGATATCTGGAGCCAGGCTGAGAGTGATAAAGCACCTGGGGCAAACCTGCAGCATTTGATATTAGATGCACAGAGTTGGTATTAGAACACAAGAGTCCCTGAGTGATGTTCTGTCCAGTGGGAAAGCCAGTGGCCTGGCTACCTTGCAAGGCAGTTAAAGGACATGAAAATGGAAGATATTCATTGAAGACTATCAGAAGGAAATTAGGTCAGAAACAAAATGAAAACAAATGGCAAAGAAATATCATTTTGGTATAAATAAAAAAAAATCTTGTCTTGCTTAATAAAGGAGATGTCTATTCCTTTTCAATTTTTCAGAAAAGCATGGCACCTACTTACTCTGAAATCCTATAACCTCTTCAGGGGCAACTCATTATTAATGTGATTTCCTTTCCTTAAAAGAATGATATTTTCACAAATGCTGTTTCTGGCTTCAGTCATGTATAGAAACTTTGGAATGCATGCATGGTATTTTCCTTTTCTGTTTTAAATGGGAACTGGAGTAGTATGTTTGATAATGTCTGTGCTACAAACACCTCTCAAAATAACTTGCAGTTGGCAAGCTGTTTCTTTAGTATCTTTTCCTTGTCCAGGAAAGAAAGTTTTACAATTTAAATTTGATTAACTTCCTTCCTTTGGGAGTAAGGAGGAGAAACTTTGCTAGTTCATATGATTGGAATATGCTTTAGTATTTATGTAATACTTGAGAATGATTTAAACTGATTTTCTCTGGCTAACATCAGAATTAAAAATAAAAATTGTGTCTCCTCCAGAAGGTAGTAGGCTTGAGTCACCCACTGGTATATACAACCTGTTAATCACACACTGTGATCTTTCTCATCTTCCCTGACCTGTGGGTAAGAGCTCAGGGATGCTCCTTTGGGGCTATTATTATAGCTTCTTTAACGCCTCAGTACTCAACCACAACTGCTGCGGGCAGCTCCTGGAAGAGCAAGAAAGAGAGGTCAAGGCGTGGATCTGTAAAAGCAGAGTGGGTTTTCATGGGAGACCTGTGGTGAGTGAAAGAAAATAGATTTGAAGTCTTGGTAGGACTAGCGATGTTCATTAGAAATTCAAGCTCGTAACAGTGATTTCAAAAGGAATTTGGGAGGAATAGTAATATCTCATTTCACAGGTCATTAACTCAGACATATGTTTGGCCACCAGTGAGAAGCTGGGTTGTAGAGCAGACAAGAATAAGAACATTCGAGATCTAGTCTTATAGTATGTGACCATGAAACAGTCTCTTCACATTTTGGCCTTAGATTTTATTTAAAGGGCTTATCCTTGATCGCAGGGGTTATTTTCTACTTCATCACAGTGGTAGATTCTAAGTTCCTGTGAGATATCCAGATAAGATGTAACAAATGGAGCATTAGTTTTGGTTTTGGTCTTAAAAGAAAGTACTGGAGAGGCAGCAGAGGGTGGCTGTGGTTGTAGACTCTAGTGTGTTATCTGTCTGGATTGCTCAGACGTGTGAGTGCAGTGAGTTTTGTGCAAATCTCTGTTTCATGGAAAATCTCATATTTTGAAATGTTGGCAAGTCGTCTTATTTTAATCAAATCACTGCTGTGGACGACAGCAGTGATTTGATTTAGATGCCTGCCCGACACACCATGTGCTAGAGGTAAAGGGCAGGGTTTTAGATTTCGACACACCTGAGTTTGAACCTTACATCTGCCCTCTAATAAATATGCAAACTTACACATCTGTATTCAGCTTCTCAAAGTTTCAAGTTTCTGTATCTGTAGAAATAAGAATGGTAGTATCTCCTTTTTTGGATTTCCTAAAGATTTTACACATAGCATGGCCTTAAAACATAGTAGGCACGTTCTAAATGGTAATATCTTTACCTTTGCTATGGTGATAGGTCTTTGGTAATTTTTTCATTTTTATCTTGATAGCCAGTTGCTCAAAATTTAGAAAAGAATGCTAGATGCCAGTGCTTTTTCATAGATCTGAAATCCCTTCAACTTACATTTCAGTTGTTTAAAAATAAAGATTTTTATCTTTAGGAGATATCTTTTGGAGGGATAAATTTTCTATTTGCCAGTGAATATAGGAGGCAGTAAAATCAAATACATCAGTTACTGTAAAAAACCACCCTTGACAGTAAGGAAACAAGACTGTAGGTAAACAGCCTAGTGGCTAAAGACCCTGTGGTAGTTATTGCATAGTTTTATTATTTCCAAGGGAAATCTATTTTGCAAAGCATTTTGCTGCATGCCCTACTATGTGTAGGGCACTATGCCAGAGGAATAATATAAAGACAGCTGAGACATAATGGAATTACGTACAAGACTGTCTCACTTCTTTAGAGTACAGCCTTCGCAGAATTAGGCATGAGTTCACCTTGAGAGCTACACACATCTTCCAATAATGTCATCGTGCTCAGGATATCTTGGAAATCTCTCTTTGGAATTTGCCTTTAGAACCCTTGGCACGTTTTGCCGAAGATTTTTTATGCTTTTGGTATTCATTCTTTTTTTAAAATAAAGTTTTCTTTTTTAAAAAATTGATCTTGAAGAGAGAGAGAGAAAAAAAACATTGCTTTGTTGTTTCACTTATTTATCCATTCACTAGTTGCTTTTTGTTTTTACCCAGACTGGGGATTGAACCTGTAATCATGACTTATTGAGACAATGCTCTAACCAACTGAGCTACTCAGCCAGGGTAGGTATTCATTATTAGAAGGTGGATTTGATTTGGGGGCATGACCAAGAACGGTTTATCACCAAGTCTGCCAGTAGGTGGTGATCAAACTGGCTAGTGTAATTTTTGGTTGAAAACAAGCCAGAACCATAAAGTAATATCACAGGTTTCCTGGTATTTCACATAACTGATTGTAGAGCCAAAGGCAGTTCCAAGAGAGTCAGTCTGCAAGATTATTGTTTGAAACCAGTATCACTGGATCTATTTATAGCTTCCCAACAGGGTTGCTTTGAAAGGGGTGGTGCTCATTCATGCGTTATAGCAGGTCCGCTCAAAGAGCCTTGCATTTGCCTCTCAGTAAACCTAGTGTGTGTTTGTTTTTTGTTTGAAATGTTACGGCATTCTCTCAAATGCAGGGATAGATTTCCTCCAAGAAAATGAAACAAATCAGATCTGCTCTCAGAAGATTTTAATGGAAAGAAATACTTATGTATACCAAGTTCTTGAAAACTATCTGAACTGGAAAGGTTCCTCATTGTTGACTGTGATTATTCTACCACAATTTAGGGACAAATAAATTTTTCATCAGAATGTTTAACATTAGAATTAAAGACTTTTGTGGTGTGGCCTGTTGCCTCCATTCATCCACCCCACAAACCCCTTTTGAGGACCACTGCATGCCGGGCCTTGCCAGGCACTCTGACAGTACAAACAGGTTTCACTCTCAAGGAAGCCTGATATGCAAGAATATGAACTTGTTACTTGAGGGTAATTAATAGATAGCAGTATTGTCAATTATCTTACACTTTCCTGAAAGGTTACTCAGAGTGCCATGAAGTGGCAGGACTCTCTAGTGCATTTGAAATGTGGTTCATCTTACGACCATTAAAATATATACACACTCTTGAGGAAACACATCTCTGCCACAGTGCCTGGTCATCATGTGTATCCTGGAGGTCCAAGGATAGCTCTCAGAGCACCCCTTTCCCAAATGCGATACTGAGCTCTTGTTAGAGTGACCTTCTTGATTTTGAAGGAGGCTGGGAGGTTGTCATATTCCATCACTTCTTGAGAATCCTGTCTGGGGAAGAAGAAACAAGCAATTGCTCCGGAATCAGAAGACACCAGTCTCAGCTCTGCTCTCCTTTTTGACCACTTGGTTTATGTAAGCCTCAGTTACCTTACCTTCCAAGGGAGACCAGTAGCACTGTTTTTAGACTCAGCATCGTGGGGGATGCGGGAAACTGGGTATATGAAAGCATTTGGGGATCAGTGGATGTTGGTCCTTGTTGCCTTCAACTACCTCCTGATAATGAAGCCTTGGCTCCACTGTGATAGAAGCATCTCTCTTTCCCTTGGAGTTTGTTAGCACTTTGTTTCACAGCTCTTAGCTCTGAGCTCTTCTTCCTTCTGTGTTATTTATATATCTAATCTTCGGTGGTCAAACATTTCAAAGTCAGAGACTGTGGTGGTGGGGATTCCTCCAGGCCCCCATGGTGGTCAGGGCTCCCCTGTCTCCAGCCCCAAGTCTTTCTCTTTCTTAATTTCCTGTTTTGACTGATAGAATCTTATATCCCAGAGTTGCAGAAGTTTTTCTCTTAGAGGCTAAGCTTGTGTTTCTCCCCAAACAGAGGCTAAGAAGTGCCTGATGTACTCATTTATGTTCAGAATGTGACTTGTTTATCGCAGAAGATTACCTGGGCAGCTGAAGCTTCAAGGGAAAGGTGGTGACTCCATCTTTCCTAAGTGAGCTATGGATGCACGTTGATGCTGCAGGTTCTGCAAGAACACAAAGGAACCAAAGATGTGGTATTCGACTTCAATAGTTTAAAATGTTAGAGATAGAACATAGGATGATTGGTTAGTCTAAAAGAGGCAGGGAACACATGCAAAACATAATGTTAAAGTACAGACTTTAGTTTTTGGTTAAAATTATTTTTTAATCATGTAGCTTTAAAACTTGAAAGCAGATGAGCAGTTGTCCAGGATGAGGAGGGTAGGGGATGGCAGAACGGAGGGATGACAAAAGTGCAGGCAGAGACTTCAGAGGATGGTGGATTTGTATATTATGTATACAAATTTCCCTTGGTTGTGGTGATTATTGCAGGAATGTGCATATATGTTGAATTGCATCAAATTCCATACTTAAAATACAAGGTCTGTCCAGGAGGTATCCAGCCATCTAATATGAAAAATAAAGACATTTACTGAAGAGAATACAAGGTACAAGAAGCATTGTATAGGGGACAATGATGCCTCAGTCCCCTTCAAAGCAGGCACCTTGGGACCTCAGACAGTTCTCTCAATTGCCATTAGCTGCCCCTTGTATTTTCCTGAATCTCATCAACGATCTGAAATCTCTTCCCTTTCAAAGGTGATTTTAGTTATCAGAAAAGCTAAAATCACAGAAGTCACAGGGCACCAAATCTGGACTGTAGGAGGACCAAGTCATCTGGGTGATTTTTTTGTTTTTCCAAAAACCTCTGCACCAAATGTGATGCATGAGCTGGTGCATTGTCATGATGAAGCTGCCAATTGCCAGTTGCCCATAGCTGCAGCCTTCTGATTCATTTGAATAGTTTCTGTGGAGGAATGTTCAAGCTTAATGAAAAAAAATTTTTTAAGGTTTTATTTTATTTTTAGAGAAAGGGAGGGAGAGAGGGAGAGAAACATCAGTGTGTGGTTGCCTCTCGCACGTCCCCAACTGGGGATCTGGCCCTCAACCCAGGCATGTGTCCTGACTGAGAATCCAACTGGCAACCCTTTGGTTTGCAGGCTGGTGCTCAATCCATTGAGCCACACCAGCCAGGGCTTAATGGAAAATTTGATGCAAATTCATTGCTCTACTCACTCAGTCATTTTGAATGCAATGGCCACACAGCACACATGCTCACTCAACTGCGTCTACCACCCACTGAGTAGTACCATGAAATCGTCATTGTTCATGCATGCACATTCCAGTCCACTCTCTTTGTTTGCCAGGTTACATCAGTGTCGTGCAAATCATTCTTGTTATGTTGAACTTTCTCTGTTTATTATATGAGAAGTATACCTCAATAGAGTTGTTAAAAATTATATGTTTCATTATTCTGGAAGAAGGGAAATTTTGGAAAATAGATGTTTATTGTTTGTACAAAGTAGCATTCTGGAAAGAAAACCAAACATAGCCCCAGTTATTCTGTGTTTTTTTCTACCTCAGCAAATTATGTTTTAGGCCATCTAATTGGAGATCTCATAATACATAAAAGTAGTCTGAACTCTTGAGAAGTTTGTTTAAGTTGTAATCTAGGTAGTAGATGAGGTTTCAGAAAATTCTAGCATATGCTGCTTCTGTAAATTGAACACAAGTCCCCATGCCCACTCCCAGCCCCTAAGGGGAGCTTGTCACTTAATTGAATTTTGTGGGAAGTCCTAACAGTGGGAATGCTGGCTTGAGTTCCCAGAATCAAGGATGCTGTCTGCTCTGTTGCTCAAGGCTATAAAGTTATTGTCCAATTGAAAAGTACCTTGTGGAATGAAGCTGCAGAAGGAGCTTTGCTTCTGTGGGTAGGAGTATAGGAGTTATCCTTTCAGTAACTGTCATGAATGCTACTCCTTACTTCTCTTTGGCCCCCAAGAAACTCAGAAGTTAACTGGAAACTTAACTGTAAGCACAGACTGCATTCTAGTGTTTATATTTTCACTTGTCTTGAATTTCTATTTTGTTTACATTTTCCTGGTTTAGACTATATAATTTTTGAATAGCGATAGGTTTATATGTTTATATGTTGTTTATTTTCATTTAAACAATTTATTTAAACTAAAAAAAACAAAATAAAACAAAGAGTTCATCATTTCTCCCACCTCTCTGTCTCTGGCAACCACCAGTCTTGTCCTCTGTATCTATGAGCTTGGATTTTTTAAAAAAGATTTTCTTTATTTATTTTAGAGAGAAGGAAAGAGAGGGGAAAATAGAGGGAGAGAAACATTGATCAGTTGCCTCTCACATGAGACCCAACCAGGGACCAACCTGACACCCAAACATGTGGCCTGACTGGGAATGAAACCTGTAACCTTTCACTTTGTGGGAAGATGCTCAACCAACTGAATCCCACTGGTCAGGCCATGTTTTTAGATTCTATATAAAAGAGCGATCATACAGTATTTGTCTTCCTCTGATTGTTTCATGTAACAGAATGCCCTCAGGGTTTATCCATGCTGTCCCAAATGGCAAGATTTCATTCTTTTTCAATGGCTGAATAATATTCCAATGTGTGTATCTATCACATTTTTTTAGCCATTCATTCATCGGTGGGCATTCAGTTTGTTTCTATAGCTTGGCTATTGTAAATAATGCTGTGATAACACGGGCATGCTTATGTCTTCCTGAGTTACTGTTTTCGTTTTCTTCAGATACTCAGAAGTGGGATTGCTGGGTCATATGGTAGTTCTATTTTTAATTTTTTTGTGGAATATCCATACTGTTTTCCATAGTATCTGCACCAATTCACATTCCCCTAACAGTGTGCACAAAGGCTCCCTTTTTTCCACATCCTCGCCAACAGTCATTATTTCATATCTTTTTGATATTAGCCATTTGAACAAGTGTGAGTTATTTCACTGTGGTTTTGATTTGCATTTATTTTCCTGATGATTAATGATGTTGAGCATCTTTTAATCTACCTGTTGGCCATCTCTATGTCTTCTGTGGGGAAAAAAAGTCTATTCAGATCTTCAGCCCAGATCTTCAGCCCATTTTTAAATCGTTTTTTGAGTTTGTTTGTTTGTTTTGCTATTGAGTTATATGAGTCCTTTATATGTTTTGGATATTAGCTCCTTATCAGTTATATGATTTGAAGATATTTTCTGCCATTCAGCAAGCTGCCTGTTTATTTTGTTGATGATTTCCTTTCCTGTGCAGAAGCTGTTTAATATGAACTATTCCCACTTATTTATTGTTTTTTTCTGCTTTTGCTTTTGGTTTCAGATTCACAAAATCATCAAGATGACCTATGTCAAGGAGCTCACCACCTAATTTTCTTCTAGCAGTTTTATGGTTTCAAGCCTTTCATTCAAGTCCTTAATCTGTTTTGAGTTAATTGTTGTGTGTAGTATAAGGTCGTGGCTGAGTTTCATTCTTTTGCATGTGACTGTGCAGTTTTCCCAACGACATTTACTGAAGAGACTGTCCTTTTCCCATTGTATGCTCTTGGCCTCTTAGTTGTAAATGAATTGACCATATATGTATGGGTTTATTTCTTGGCTCTCTGTTCTATTTTATTCATCTATGTGTCTGTTTTTATGTCAGTACCATACTGTGTAATTACTAGAGCTTTGTAATACAGTTTTAAATCGGGAGTATGATGCCTCCAGCTTTGTTCTTCTTTCTCAAGAATATTTTGACTATTTAGGGTTTTTGTGGTTCCATATAAATTTTAGGATTATTTGTTCTATTTCTTTGAAAAAAATGCCATTGGCCTTTTTTTTATTAGGATTGCATTACATCTGTAGATTATTTAAACAATATTGATTCTTCTGATCCATGATCATGCAACACCTTTCCTTTATTTGTGTCTTCTTCATTTTCTTTCATTAATGTCTTTTTTTAAAGATCTTATTTATTTATTTTAGGGAAGGGAGGGAGAAAGAAAGGGAGAAAAACAGCAATGTGTGGTTGCCTCTCACACACCCCGCACTGGGGACTTGACTTGCAACCCAGGCATGTGCCCTGACTGGGAACTGAACCGGCGACCCTTTGGTTCCCAGACTTGGAACCAAAATAATCCACTGAGTGGAACCAACTCAATCCACTGAGCTACTCCAGCCAGGGCTCATTAATGTCTTATAGTTTTCAATATATAGGTCCTTCATTTCCTTGGTCAAATTTATTTCTAGGTATTTTATTCTTGTTGATGCAATTATAAATGGTATTATCTCCTTTAATTCTCTTTCTGATAGTTCATTATTATTGTATAGAATAACAAAGTTTTGTGAATTGATGTTGTATCCTGTAACTTTACTGAATTTGTTTACTAATTCTAACAGTTTTAACTAAGTAACTGATAATATGAGAAAATTCAACATCTGTTTATTATAAAAAATTTCAACAAAGTGGTATAGAGAGAACAAACCTCAACAAACCTCAACATAAAGGCCTATGTGGCAAGCCCATGGATAACATAGTATTCAATGGTAAAAAGCTAACAGTCTTTCCTTTGAGATCAGGTATAAGACAAGGGTGCCCTACTCTTGTCATTTATGCTCATTATGACATTGGAAGTCCTAGCCAGAGGAATTCAGCAAGAAAAAGAAATAAAAGGCATAAACATTGGAGACATAGAACTGTCACCATATGTTCTTGATGGAAATTCTGTAAAATCCTTTTTGTAGTGATTCAGAAATCTGTGGCTTAATCCACTGACTTTTCTTTGGATAAGGGATACTTGTGCTAGAAAATTCAAATATTATGGTAAATTTGAAAAAACAATGTAGTTCTCTAGGTTTAAAGCATGATCAGTCCTCAATTTTGCCCCTGTCCTTAGGAACTGACTCTCTAGATCCCAAATTTTGACTAGATGTGAATTTCTTATGAACAAAAATAATATTTAAACCCTCTCCCCCCCAAAAATAACTTCATTACTCGTGATTATTGAGTATCAGCAACTCCTCCAATAGGTAAAATGTTTCCTTCCCTCTCTCTCTCTCTCTCTCTCTCCACACAAATGGATAATCCCACTCCCTTTCTCCCCCTTTTCTTCTTTCTCTTCACTCAAGCATCAGGGTCTCTGATACCACAGGAGCTATTGTAGAAAAAATCAGATTAAACAAAATACTACATTGTTTCTAAATAGAGAGGAAAATAAATCCTATGAAAATAGTGCTAATGGATTGTTATCTCATGGCCAGCTCCTAGAAAAGGTTCTGCAGTGGCTCAGACTGCTTGAATATTTTTTTTTAACTTAGCTCTGTTACTCTGCCTAAATTTCCAGTAATTTGTTATTTTGATAAAAATTTTCTTTTAAGAGTAGGTATACTTCTGAGACCCTTAAGGTGTTAGTAGCCATATACAATTAATTATAAAATTTTAAAAAGCATTTTCTCTTCACACATAGCTTGAGGGGTGGGATGGGTAAAAGATCCTAGAGAAAGAATTATTTTTTGAAAGAGAGAATATTACAGGGGAGAATTGGCCTGGTAAGTATTACAGTAAAGGACTCAGAACAAAATGAGGGTACTTGGGGGCTTAGAAAACATGGAGTTAGAAAGTAGGACCAGCTTGCAGAAAGATGGTGGGAGGATGATGAGGACCCTGCTCCGCCTATTTTACAGTGTTATCTAAGGCTGGTCCAGTGTTCTCGAAAGGATTCATACCTTCTCGCTGCTTTTTGCATCAAAGGGTTCCAAGATCCTGAATTCAGGCTAGTACAGTTAGTGAATAGTTTGTCTGTGTTATGGGTTAAGTAGGTTTTGCTATAATGCTAGCCACCATTTATGCTATTATATCTACCGCTTATGTGAATTTCAAATTATACTGTATGATTTTCAAAGTGTCCTCTATTAGAATGCTGGTGCCATAAGCTATCATAGTAGTAGCAATTGTTGTAATAGGTGTAGTAGTAATATTTTCTGTGGAAAAATAGACCTTAATATGTTCTGCATAATGTTCTAGTTATGGATAGTCACTCATTTATAGGTAAGAGGCAAGTACTATTGTTATCCTCATTTTACTGATGATGAATCTGAGGAACAGAAAAGTAACTTAATTTCCCAAGGTCACACAGCTACCAAGTCTTGAGATCCAGAATTTGTCTTAATGGCTGTATTGGCTCAACAGGATCTAAGTTTTTCACAGCCAAAATAAATGATAAAGTCCCCCTCAATCCTCAGAAGTTAACAATATAGGGAATTTTCTAGTTTCTAAGCTTTTCTGTCTCAAACCTATATACCCAGAAACACAGATTACCAATGAACGAAGAAGTGACAAATGACTATTAATGATACATATATGCATCTCTATATGCTCAGGGTTTAGCCAACTAACACACAATAAACTAAATCATTTCTAATAAACATAAGTCATTTGTGGTCAAAAAGCAAGAACAGAAGAATTGCAAGCCATAAGCAACTGAAGATATGTATTGGCAATTAGACATCCTTCCTCCAAGTTTAGAAATTCCAGTCATCTCTCTATGTATTTTGCAACAATGCCAGGTATTGTGTGACAGTCAGATTTCTTAGCGTAACTGTATGTGAGAGTCATCTGCAACCTCTAGGAGTGTACTAATTTTAGTAATCCTAAATAACTTAATAAGTTATGCTACTTAATCACACACAAAATCAACACCAGCCCCCCACCAGAAAAAAAGACAAACAGAAGACCACAAACTTGGACTTCCTCCATTCTTTAGAACTGGTGGAAGGACTTGGGTTTTGCCATCAGTTTGCTGCTCACCTGGAAGTCCCTTACAGCCCATCTGTGGGCTGTGGACCATAGTTTCAGAGTCTCTACTTTAAAGAAAAAAATAAAGTTTATACCTTTTATGGGAGTCTGTCTATTAAAGCAGTGGAGCTGGAATTTTCTCAGTGAAAGCATTGTATACTAGGACTTTCTGTTTTCCTTTTTCATAACAAATTATATTTCTCACTTAAAAGCAAAATAAAATAGAAGCAATCTTTCCTGGAAATAATGGTATTTGCATCAAAATAATCCTGTGGGCGGGGCGTTGGGAGTGAGTGGGGAAATAGATGGAAGAAGTGTGTTGAGGAGTTGATAACTGTCGAAGCTGAGTGACAGGAGGGATTCCTTCTACTGCTCTCTACTTTTCTGTATCTTTGAAAATAAAACATTGGCGAAAAAAACAACAAAAACATTCCTTCACTGCTATCATTTCTCTGCGCCCCTTTATTGGAGAGCTTCCTGAAAGAACTCTCTGTGTACCCCATTTCTACTTGCTCATCCTCTACTCTCTGGTCAGCCCACATATTTGGCCTTCAGCCCTAGCAGGCCACTGGAAGTACTTCTGTCAAGGGCACTGCTGACCTCCATTCTGCCATGTATGATGACTAATGGTGGTTAAGTCTTTTTTTCTCATATTACTTGACTTTCAGCAATGTTTTATATAGTAGGTTACTTTTTACTTCCTTGGAATAATTTTTTGGCTGATATCAACCACACTTTCTTGTCATTTTCTGCACCTCATTAGTTATTCATCCTTCTCTTTACTTCTGGCTACTAAGAAGCTTCTAATGCTCGATGCTTAGACATTTCTAAATTCAATCTCTGGATAATCTCCGTGATTCTATTGCTTTACCCATCTTCTCTCTGCTAACTTACATCTTTAACCCTGACTTCCAGACCTGAATGTCTGTGAGGTTTCTCAAGTTTAATATACCCAAGTCAGAACTCTTAATCTCACTCCTATTTTCTTCATTAGACCTGCCCCTCCCTGTACCCCCCATCTCAGTAAATAACCCCATTATGCACCCAGTTGCTTGAGCCCCAAACCTAAGCACCACCATAATGTTCTTTTCCCCTTACTGCCCACATCCAGTATATCAGGATGACATGTTGGAATACCTCCAAATGTAACCAAATCCATCTGCTTCTCTCATCTCCTTCGCTGCCACCCCAGTCTCTTACTGGACTTCTTTGCTTGCCCCTGCAGTCTGCCAGACAGAGCAACCGGAGCAGTCTTTTAAAACATAAATGTCACTCCTCTACATAAAACGCTCCGTTGGCTTCCTTTTGTACTTAGAAGAAAATTCAATCTCATTTATGATGTTGCTCCTGCCTACATCTGTCTCTTATCTCCTACCACTCTCTACTACTCTCTACTACCATGGCTCACTACTATAGTCACACTGGTTCCTTTTCTGCTCTAAATATACCAAGTGGTATTTGCTGTTCTCTCTTGCTGGAATACTGATCACTATACAAAGCTGGCTTCCTCTCGATTAGGTCTCAGCCCAAGTGACCTCCCTATCTAATGTACCCACATAACCCCAGGTCACACTCTAGCCCATAACCTATTATTTGAATTTATATGACAGCATGCAAGCATTTGTGCATTCGTGTATTCACTTTTTGCCTGCAGCCTATAAACTCCAAAAGAACAGGTTCCTTGTCTATCTTGTGTAGTACTGTATCCTTAGTACCTAGAATAATATCTGGAACATATGAGAAGTTAATACTCATTACATGAATGAACAGGTGACTTTTGTTTCTGATCAAAGACCTTTGCTCCCAAGGCTAACTTATACAGTCTTACCCTATACTTCTTCCCCACTACCTCGATAGCTTGCTCATTTGGACTTTGTGCTGTGTACCGTGTGAAACCTGAGTATTGCACTTTATATTGTGTGTCATACATTGGGGTCCTTGTCCAGTTTCCCAGGTTCTAAGAAAGACAGTAATATTTCATGGCTGTTTGCATCTCCTCTTCTCCAGCAGTGTTTGAACTTCACACCCTTCATTTGCAGAGCTAGGACCCTTCCCAATCTGAGCCAAAAGCAACAGAGACCCACCAGGCCCATCACTCTTTGATCTAAGTAAGACACACTTGTTCCTTCTCATCTTTCCCGGCCTATTTTTAGTTATCAGTTTACTCCTTCCTTTCCCTTCCCCTCTGTTCCTTTCACGTCGCAAACAACTCATACATTTCTACTTAGTAAGACCTGATACTAGAAAGGCCCTTTCCCAGGCTTATTTACATACCTAAAAACTATCCTCAAGTTCTAATTTTAATGTAGTAATTAAGTAGTTTTCTGTAAAATAGCCAGAGCAAGTGCAAGATTATCAATCTGTCAGACTGAGACAGGCTAGGACCAGGACTAACCCATGGATTTGAACAAATGTTAGTCTTCTATGAGGGCAGAAGGCAATTCCTGACCAAAATTAAATCCTTGTCACATCCCAGAATAGATCAATACTTCAGGAATCTTCTAGACTGGATATAAGTTGGAATCACTTCAAAAATGAAGTGATCTCATCATCCAATGGGTGTAATAATAGCTATCTGTGTCTACTTGATAGAGTGGTTGGGGGGATTCTTTAAAAAAACTTTTGGGCTCTTTCTCAAAGAATTATATCTTAAGGAAAAACTCCATATAAAGCTAAGCCATTGGTATATTTTTTTTCCTGCCGCAGGTAACTGTTTTGTAATTGACATTATTTTTCATATAGATAGAACTCTGTTCTTTTATCAAGATTACTCTTCATGAACTACCATATAAAAGCCATCTGAATAGCACTTATTCCTTATAAGTTTTAAGTATTTACTTTTGGATTAATGAAAACTTTTCTATGGGGCTAGGCCTTTCCTTGTCAAGGAAATAAATTTTCTCAGGAGTTTTTACTTGAAGTCCCTGTTTCCCAAGGCCCGAGGGTTATTGGGGTCTCTTTGTCATTAATACTAATTTTTACTTGGCTAGTTCTTACCCCCTCCGCTCTATTAGAACTCCAGTCCTTGGCAAAGCTTTCTTTCCCCCTTGGTGTGTCTAATGTGTTCATGAATAGCTTAGGTCTGAGGTCATGTGACATCATATCCTGGTACCACCTCTGCTAAATACTTGCACTGGCCACTGTCACATCTGCTTGGCACAGCCACTGCTCCCACTGGGATCAGCCCCTCAACTCACCTATAAATATTAGAAGCTGTGAACAAGGAAATGCGATTATCCAAACTCCTGGTAACAGAACCTGCTTTATGAAGGAAATAGTCTTGGGGAAAACACCTTGATGAGTGCTGGAGGACGAATATGAGGCCCTGAGGCCTGGGTGTTGGCAAAGCTACTTTCCATGAGTCAAGGGAACGCTTTCACTGGTTGTTCAGAGAGTGAGGTGAATACATGCAAGAACAAAAGAGGGGAGGGTGGAGGAAGTTCCTTATGGTCCCCCGACTACTCTGTGAAGTCTACTTGCTAGTGCCTGCCTGACACAGAGTGGATTTCTTGAGGGGTAAACTTGGAGATGCAGACCTTCATTCACATCTCAGTTGATGCAGTGCAGTGTGGAGACAACACTCGTGTGATCAGAAGTCCAGGAAGGGAACGAGGCCCCGAGAACACAATCTCACCCAAATATCAAGAAGGGCACTGAGTCTCCAGAGGCTATAGAGTTGTTGGGGGTTTAGCCAATTTTTTCTACATCCGGAAGCACAGTGAGTATCCAGCTAACAGATGTGTTATTACATCTAGGTCCTACCTGGCATAATTTTGTCAAAAGAATTTTAACACCACTGCAATAGGTAACTCAACTACTAATACTGTATTTTATGTGTGCTTGGTGTGTTTATATGTCTGCAGGTCTATTAAAAATTTCTTTATTGTACAAAGAACATTGTAATGATACATAATATGTACCAAGAGCAATGTTAAAGATCAAGACAAAGGAACATGTTCAGCCAAGAGAGTCTCGCATGTCTGACGAACAGGTGGTCAGTGCCCAGCTGCGTGAACAGGAAGTTCAACAGGAGGTGGGTCCTGTCTTTAAGCACCCTCCTGGATTAAGCCCACAATCCCAGTGCCCTATGAATCAGCTGTTTTTACTTTCTTTTCTTAGCATCTTTAAGGCTTTGAGTAATTTATTAAGGGAACAGGTAAAGTTTTACTCAAGATCAGAAACAGTCTCCACACCATTTAAGCCTCACTTGAAGAAGCATCACCTCCCTCACCTCTCTCCTTAACTTCACCTGAGACCCGTCCTTACCGACCCCTCAACTGCTTTCTCCTCTCTGGTCCTCTAGCACTTTGTACATTCCCTAGTTTTTACAGTTGACACAAAATTTGTAATTGGTTGTCTTTATTTTCCTTGTGATGATACCTTTCTTGAAGGCGGGAAACTATCTTGTTTGTGCTTGTGTCTCCCCAGAAATATTTGCTGAATGAATGATGTTGGGGACATGAGTAAAGAAAGGTATACTAGAAGCAGAGGTATTTTTATTTTTTGTTTTTTTTTCTGGAATGAAGGGTAAGTGAAGAGGAATAGTGAGAAGTAGGATTAATGGAGTAATAGCAGCTGTGTCAGTCACCGTTCTAAGCAGTACATGTATTATAGGGGAAGAAACTGAAGCAGAGAGGTTGAATGACTTGCTGAAAGCTGCTCAGCTAGTAGGTGGCAGGCAGGATCTGGACTCCAGATGCTGGGCTCCTAACCATCGTTCTTCCCCTCTGAGGTTGGAAGAGATGGAAAGAGCTCAGGTCCTGAGCATGTGCCGGTCACAGGTGTTACTATTGCTGTTATATTGCTACAGAGCAAAACTGAACTTTTTAGCTGTGTAGTAATAGCTGACTGTGTAGCTAAGCTGACTTTTTTGCAAGCCCTTTCATTCAAGATGTGCCCCTACTTAACTCTCAGATAGCAGCAGATAGCAGGACAGGTGAGTTCAGGGCAAGGAATGCGAAGGAATTTTCTCTGTGGCCCAGGGTAAAGTCATCCAAGCCAGCTACCACGCACCCCAGGTCTAATAACCTGGCTCTCCAGATGTAGGAGCCCTGCGCTCCCACAGCCTGTGGAAGAGAAAGGGACTCCAGGTACAGAGTTCTGAGGGAATAGGTGAGGGAGACAGTGAGGGATGGAGATGGAGCATGTATTCCTACCAGTCTGCTTTTTGGGTTCCTTATGCTAAAATGAGAGACTTGAACTATATAATTCTTTCTCAGATGGGAGTCTAAGAACCTAGCAGATCCACAAGTTCTATGAACACTGGATATTTTTATTTAAACATTAATTAACAAATTAATATAACTTTATTTGGGATCATCTTCTAATGGACTCCTGTCTCTTGATTTCAGGACCAAATGTTTGATATCTTACCACACAGTGTTTCATAAAGTACTGTTTACCTTTTCTACATAGGAAATGCCCCGTCTTTCCCCTCCTGTCCTCTCCCATCCCCTCCCCTTCCCTCCTCTCCCAGCCAGTCCTGACCCATGATCTTCAGTTAGAAAGATCACAGCATTTAACCGTGAGCATGTCTGGGCTGCTTTTTTTTTGCATTGAAATTTTCCAGTGAAAGATATTCTACAGAGTAAATTTTTAGCTTCTTAAGTTACTTAATAATTTGAGTCTTTGAGTTTGGATCATGAGAACAAATTAAAGGTATGAAAGAATGACTGTTTTGTTCTGGATTACTGAGAAAAATACATGGGTGGTTTAATCTATTTAGGTCTGTGAACTGGAATTACACACCAAGAAGAGGCCAAATCAGTCTCTTTGCTGTAGGAGGAGAGGTTTTGCAGCAGGTCGATAAGCAGTCGCATTCGAACAACCTGGGCCGTAGCTCTCAGGGGCATGGCTCCACCTTTGAACTCACCAGCTTACAGGTCCTTAGCACAAAATGCTGTGCCAAGTAGGTGATTCTTTTTTCATTAAACTTGACATCTTTATTTTATTTATTTTATTTATTTAATAGTATACACTATTAAAGTGGGTGGATTATTTATCTTGTATAATTTTACACGTTCTGGATTTGGGTGCTTTTTTCTTGTAGTGATGTTTAGTATGTTTTTGTGTCCCCTGTATTTCCTATAACTTAGTAGTTGGATCTAGAGGCCTGATTAGATTCAGGCTTGACATTTCAGAATAGTAGGAGGTGCTGTGTGCTCTCAAATACATCGTATTAGAAGGTACACAAAGCTTGGCCATCCCATCTATAACGCATGGAGGAAGACAACCTGTCCCATCTGTTCTCCTGCCAGTACTGTTCGTGAGCAAAAAAAGAGAGAGATGCTGTGTTTGAGCCTACCTTCACAAATACAGTTTCCATCTCAAATCCATGCCACATCCACCTTTTGGCAGTAAGCATCTAAAACCATCCAAAAAACTGTAAGCGCCTTTCCTTGCCAATAAGCTGTTCGCAAGTCTTAACTCAGGAGATCTGTCTCTCGTGGCATTCTGAGAAGTAGAAGTCTCAAATTACTTACAGTTGAAATGGAAAATAAATAAAACAAAATAGGGTCATCTGTGGTAGGCAGAATAATATCCCCCCTCCCCAAGAAGTTGTACATATCTTAATCTCCAGAACCTGGGAATAGGTTACCTTAGATGGAAAAAGGGACTTTGCAGGTTTGATTAAGGGAACTGATTTTGAGATGAAGGGATTATCCTGGATCCAATATAATCATGTAAGAAACATGGAAAAGGGAGGCAGAAGAGTGGACCAGAGAGATGTGATAGATTTGACGCACTGTTGCTATCTTTGAAGCTCCCGGAAGGAAGGGGCCACAAGCCAAGGAATGCAGGCAGTTTGTAGAAGCTGGAAAAGGCAAGGGAACAGAATCCCTCCTAGAGCTTCCAAAACAGAATGTAGCCTCACTGATGCCTTGATTTTGGCTCTGTGAGACCTGTGTCTGACTTCTGGCCTACACAACTATAAGATTAGAAACCATAAGATAAGTAAATGTTGTTTTAAATTATTGTTTGTGATCATTTGCTATGATATCAATAGAATTCCACAAAAAGCACTTATATATACAGGTGTGGGGCAAACCTAGATTTACAGTTGTATATAAAAAAGAGTTTTTTGTTATTATTTATTAATTATTGTATTATTTATTTGTATTACAACTATAAATCTACTTTTGCCCAAACTTGTATACATATATTTGTACAATAGGCATATTTAAAAGTTGTTAATGCCTAGAATCTATCTCGGGAAACTTGTGTGTTTAATTAATGCATTTGACAAGAGTGATGTCAGTGAGAAAGTTCCTCAGCAGCTGAAATATATCTAGGCTGTTGAAATGATGCCAGGCATACAAGGGGAAAATGTAAACAGTTAGTCAGCCATTTGTGTGATTCCAAAGTATCTGAATGTTGGAATTATATGGCCAGGTGTAGACCAACTACATCTGAAGGAAACTTCAATTTTCATCTGGCAAGAGTTGATGCTTCCAGACTATGTGAGATCCAGCTGGAAGCAAAGAAGTCCCCTTGTCTCTGGAGAACAGTGAGTTGGACCCTAGATGTCTGCTGGAGTCATGATGCTTTCCTTAGGGTGATCGTGGTCTGGCTCCAGGGCCAATGACACGACTGAGATTTTGTTTCCTTCTAAATCACCAGCCCTCCTCAACTGTTGAAATGTGGCTAGCTGCTTCTTTCTCCATTAGGGTGTCACCCTTCTAATTCACACCAAGAAAAACAGTTGGAAAATAAAACCTCATGGTTGGGCAGAGAGAAGTGGGGAGTAGGAGGAGAAAACACATAGTTAGGAACCAAAAACTGAGTGAAAGACCCAGAGATTCAGATCTCATCTTAGTTCAGGAGACCCGGTGTATAACCTTGCATTAACCTCCCTGGTCCTTAACTTTCCAGAACTCTAAAAGATGATTAATAATACCTGTCACACAACAGTGGCGAGAACTAATAAATGATAGTTAAGGGTGAAGAATAATCCAAGTATAACAGTTACTGATTTCAAGATTTCTCAGAATACATTCAAATTGCTTTTGTTTTAAGTTTCTTTGAAGAGTTCAGTAAGTCATTTCTGAGTCTGGCATCAGTTATTTTTGTGTGCTAAATATTCTTAAACATGCAGTAATTTCTTTGCTGTAGCTACAGTGTAATTCTGAAGATGAAGTCATGTTATCTTTGTACCTAGCCATCTGAGGTTTTCTCTCTTGTCATGTAAGAATCCTGTAATATAGATTTCAGCCTTACACTAAAGTCAATTGGTGTCCAAAATATACTTCTTGGTCATTTTTTTCTTAACAAATATGTTATGTAACTAAGTAACAAGAAATGGGAAATCATTACAGTATAGAAAAATACTTTGAAGTATTTTTCTATATTATTTTTATTATTTTTAATAAAATAAATTATTTTTATAAAATTATTTTTATAATTATTTTTAATTATATCCTGTATTATTATTTATTAAATTATTTTAATTAATTATTAAATTATTTTTATTAAAAATTTAATGAATTGTTTTAATAATTTTATTTACATTTATTAAAATAGTTTATATTACATTATAGTCTGTTTCCTTTTTTTTTTTGAGCTAGACCACAGAGCTTGGTAGCCCTTTTCTCCTACCCAGTACATCGAGTCATTCAGTATAAAAAATTAAAGAACAAAACACCCCACAGTGTTGTGTATATGTGTGTGTGTAACACCCAGCTAACTAATCTAGAAATGCCCACCACTCACAAATTCTCTGAAGAAATGCCCCTTTTTTATTACATAAAAACCTTCTATTGCAGAATCATAAGCATGTAATTCTGTAACATAACAATATCACACTCAGGCACACCATCGACATTTTAGGTGCAGTGTTCAAATTGCTGTCCATCTTGTGTGAGACTTTCATGTGTCCTTCAATGGCGTTACTTCTGTGGGACCCTGTATTAGCAAGATTGCTAGAAATCCACATGCGTATGTCATTTGAAATTAGAACATGAAAACCAGCTCCCCCTGCTTGCTGCCCACACTTTGTATCCCGGGCAACAGCCTGCTTCTTGGTCACAGACTAGGATGTCACAAGTGCCTTTATGATGACATTTCTTTCAGAGGTAAAGGGGAGAATATAGATCATCATATGCTGCGTAGACTCAGTTCCTCCATGAACGCCCACAGAAGCTTGGCTGGGCAGAGTGCAGTAGGCCTGTGAAGGATGCTGTGGCTTCTCAGGCCTGATGAAGGAAAAACGATGTGCCAGAGTGGTTATGTCCTAGGTGTTGGTGACGGCAGCATGCTGTTAATGAGCGGATTAGGTGTTTCAACATTTTTTTCCCCTAGGAAATTTTCCAGGCACAGCTCTGTTTTCTTTCAGTGACTGAAAATGTCAGTCACCATTAAGCAGGTATAGTTGAGCTTTTTAAAAAACAGAAGTGGTGGATTGACACACAGCTATTCTTTGTTCCTCTGATAGTTTGGAAACTTAACAGTGCCTTTTATTCAGTGAATGAGCCCCTTCTGTTTCTCTTCTGTTCCCCACCCCCAACCCCTACTCATTTCTATTCTTGCTGAGAAATGCTGTTAATGCAAAGCATACCATTTGCTTTATCCCAGGTATGACATTAATGTTTATAATAAATCATGGTGAAACTTTTGGATTGCTGAAAGTTTCACTATGGAGGCCAGATTTTTTTTTTAAGTAGTGGTTAGTGCCTGAAGATAGTTATCTAATACTCTCTTCTATCCTAAATGAAATGCAAAATATTTTGCTTAAGTGCTGGAAGTCAGAGAAGGGTGCTGTCCGTGTGTTAGAAAGTTGGAGTTTCTACTGGACATAGTATAGCTGGTTGCAGAGAGTTCATTTTCAACTCAACTTCACCATGCAGAAGCATCGCCTGGAGAGCAGCAAGTGTAGATCCCTGGTCTTCAAACTTTTTGGGGGATAACCCCCTACAATGGTTGTTTAAAATGATGTGCTGTCTCATGTTTATAACTTGACATCTAAATGTTTTTTAACATTTTAAAAATAAGAGGTAGAAAACATTACACATTTTATAAATTGCAAGGTGAATACTGTATGTGCAATAAATTATTTTATGACATGATTTGATAAATAGGTTTTAGTGACTTTGCCAAATAATGTGTTAAATCTGAAAAAAATCAATAAAAAAGTTGCATATAGACTTTATCCAGCACATCTTGAAAAATCTGGTGACTCCAGGTTATTTTTTTAACATTTCAGTTACTTAAAAATAATCTGTCATTAATAGCTTACTTTATTGTGAATTCAGAATTTCTAATACTGGCCAACCTCATCCTTGAAGGCCTGTTTACAGAACAGGGAGAGATGGAAAGATACAGGGTTTTTCCAAACTAACATTTTGAGTCATTTAGAGCAGCACGCCATATTAAGATTTGAGCTATATGATAGCATGACTTTTTTTTGTAGTGTGGGAGAATATTGTTAGGGCCAAAAACTTCTTAGGCAGTTTTAGAAGAGTATATATGCAAGCTGAGAGTTTAGGAACTCATTTCCCTAAAACTGTGCCTTTGGGAAGTCCATTTGAAGACTGTTGGGATAGAGACTGCTGGAAGAGATCGTGGACCCAATGAATGTTTTGTAGGGGGAGGAACGTGGAAGGGGTAGATAAGACAGACTGAGGGAAAGAATGGGAATGTTCCTTTTAGAACAATTTAGATACTGTGGGTCAGGTGCGTTTGAGGGTGCGCTGAGGCGACACAAAAGGTGGCACTTACCCCAAAGTAGCAGGCTCAGTCACTCATGGCCTCAGCCCTCCAGCTTATGATCTGAAGCATTTACTGAGTATCTACTAAGTGCTGGGCATTGTCCCAAGTACCAGAGCTACTCTGGTAATGAAGACAGATGAAGTTTTACATTTGTGAAATTGAGATGGGGAGACAGAGGAAATGAACAAATCTGTAAGAACATATGAGATAGAGACAAAAGTTATGATGAAAATCACCTGAGTGATATGACTGGAATGGCTACTCCAGCTTGGCTGATGAGCAATGGCTTCTTTGTCTTTCACAAACAAAACAAACAAGCAAAATATAACCAGAGACATTGAAATAAAGAACAAACTGACAGTAACCAGAGGGGCAGGGGGAGGGGGATAATGGGGGAAAGAAGGGGAAGGGTTGTCAAGGAACATGTGTAAAGGGCCCATGGGCAAAGCCAAAGCAGGGGGAGGATTGAGGTGAGATGATGAGGGTGGGTGGGGCGGGGGGATGTGGTGGCAGGAGCGTAGAGACAACTCTCCTTGAGCAACAATAAAAAAAAAGAAAGAAAGAAAAAAGAAATGGCTTCCGAGGAACTGGCATTTGAGACCTAAAGCTATCCACATAAAAATCAATCAGCATTCCAAAATTAGCAAATATTTATAGGGTGCCTGCTATATGCAGTCCCTGTTTAGGCACTTAGTTTATATCAGAAAATAGTCAATGATCTTTGGCTGAGAATCTTACATTCTAACAGAGTGAGATGGGGACAGACGTTAAACAATAAGCATTATAAACAAGTAAATTATATGCTATGTGAGAAGGTGGTGAGTGTTATACAAAGATAAAAGGTGTAGAACAGTCTCATGAAAATAGGCAGTATGGGGACACGTAAGTTTAATCATGGTGGTTTGGAGTAGGCATCACTGAGCCAGTGACTCTGAGTATAGACTTGAATGAGGTGACTGTATAAGGGAAAGAGCTAGAAGAACAAAGGCCTTAGGATGGAATCACGCTGACATGTGTAAAGAATGACAAGAATATGGCTGTAGCAGAAAAAGTAGAGGGGTTAGGGTTAGGACGGGAGACCAAAGATGTCTCCAGAGGACCAGGCCTTCTAGGCCATGTAGGCAATTGGGAGGACTCTGTGTTTTAACTCTGAACAAAATGGGGAGCCGCTGCAGGGGTTTGAGCTAATTGAGGATCTGTCTGGCTGCCAAGTGGAGAGCACATGTGCTGGCATAAGAGTAGAGTAGGGAGCCCTTTAGGAGGCCCAGTAATCCAGGTGCAGGATGAAGATGGTTTGGACCACGTGCAGTAGTGGAGGTGGTGAGAAGTGATTGGGTTCTGGATGTATTTGAAGGTAAAGCCAGCATGATCTCTCCTCAGATTAGAATGGGATGCAGAAGAAAGAGAAGAGACAAGTGTGAGTCCAAGATGGGGCCTGAGTACCTGGAAGATGGATTGTATCAGTTAAGATGGGGAGGCTGTAAGTGGAGCAGGTTTTGGATTGAAGTTTGGGGGAAAGCATTCTAGGCAAAAGGAAGAATTTTTATTCTTTAATTTGTACTTTAGAAAGTGAATTTTATACACTTAAAACAATATCTGGAGCTTAAATTGTTCATAATTTTCAAGAAAAGTAGCAGAAATAGAGGAAAAGAAGGCATTTCACAGATATTGTTTTGCTCAGTAGAATATATATACTCTAGCTACATAAAAGTTCTAATTTAAATTTATCAGTAGAGTAAAAATAGAATATAACTTTCAAAGGAGTGCAAGATATTATAAACTTAATTATTTCACTAAAAATAAGGAGGCAAGAGAAAAAAGTTACAAGAAAATATGTATATAAAAAACTTTGAGGAGTGAGCAAGAACATATAGATGAATGGAATTAATTCTCCCTTTACAAGATGGAGGCTCTCTGATTAGAGATTCCTCCTACTTTCTACCTCTAATAAAATTTTAGTGGTTTATAAGACAACTGCCTAAAACAAAATTACAAAGAAAGGTTAAAAAATAGAATATTGCTCCACACAGAAACCTGCACACACATGTTTTATGGCAGCATTATTCATAATTGCCAAACATTGGAAGCAACCAGGGTCCTTCAGTGGGTGAATGGATAACTGTGGTGCATCCAAACATGGGAACATTATTTAGTGCTAAAAAGAAAAAAGCTATCAAGCCATGAAATGACATTAAGGAAACTTAAAGGCATATTACTAAGTGAAATAAGGCAATCTGAAAAGGCTACATACTGTTTAACTCCAACCACATGACATTCTGGAAAAGGCAAAATTATGGAGACAATAAAAAGATCACAGGGTTTTCAGGGATGGTGGGGTACAGAGAGATGACTAGACAGAGCACAGGGGCTTTTTAGGGCAGTGAAAATACTCTGTATGGTATTGTAATGAGGGATATACAGGGTGAGGCAAAAGTAGGTTTACAGTTGGGAGTATGCAAAACAGTTTATTCTTGCATTATTTATTAATTATTGTATTATTTTACATATGAACAACTATAAACCTGCTTTTGCCCCACCCTGTATGTTATATTTTGGTCCAGACGCATAGAATGTACAACATCAAGACTGAACCCTAAGGTACAATATGAACTTTGGGTCATTATGATGTGTCAGTATATGTTCACCCTTGATAAAGAAATGTGTGATTTTGGTGAGTGATCTTGGTAATAGGGAGGCTATGCATGTGTGGGGGAAGGGGTATATGAGAAATTTTTGGACCTTACTCCCAATTTTATTGTAAACCTAAAATTGCTGTAAAAATTAAGCAAAAAATTAATAGTAATAATAATAAAGAATTGAAAGAAATGGGTAGCAAGTATAACAATGTTAGAAATAGACAAAATAGAGTTCAAGGTGAAAGTATCAAATATAACTGACATTTCATGTTAATAAAATACACAGTATACATAGAAGGGCTAAGATACAGTGTGAACCTAAAAATATTGCATCAAAATACAGAAGCATTATAAAGGTATACATATACAAAGAAAAATGGTTAGATTTCCATTTTCCTGGTAAACCACTTTCAGAATTGAGAGCTTAATTTTACAACCTGATGGCAAAGAAAACCAGAAAACCAATTTCTAAAAAAGAAATACAGGCCACATGTCTAATTATGATGCAAAATTAATTAAAACATTAAAATTACTAATGGAGAGCAAAAGTATGCAAAAATGAAACCTGAAATTATAGATCAACAATAAGAGAACTGCATATTAAACTCTGAGGGGATTGAGCCACTGAAGTTAATATGGAGAGAAAAATTTACAACCTTAAATAAAATTATTTAGAAAAGAGGACAACCAGGACTTAAATGAACTTAGCATTCAGTTCAGAAGACTAGGAAAAGCCAAAGCAAAAGACCCAAGATAATAAATCCTAAAATGGCAGATGGAAGAGAATTAAAAACAACCACGAGAAGAAAGTAATCAAATGGGTACAAAAACAATCAGTAAACTTGGCCAATAAAAACCAAAGCAGTTCTTCAAAAAAGACAAATACAACAGGCAAGCCTTTGGCAAGTTTTATGATATAAAAGAAGCAAGAACAAAAATAATGAATTTTAGGAACAAAAATGAAATATATGAGATTTATTTTACCTTTTAATATCCTTTTATGTATAGCTTTATGCAAAGAACTTGAAAACCTAGATGAAATGGATATATCTAGGAAAATATCAATTGCCAAAGTTCACTAGAAAAGAGACAGAAATTGGAATAACTCAACCTTTAATGTTATATCATTAAAAAATTCTAGAAGGAGACAACTGTACTTGAACAACAATAAAAAAATAAAACAATAAAAAATTATAGAAGGATCAAAGGAAAAAGTGAAACCATAAAAGGACTGAGAGGAAAAAGTAAATGAGTATGTTTATAGTTTTGCTAAGGGAAAGGTCTTTATAAGCATGATAGAAAACCAATAAGCCATAAAAGGAAAAAGTTAATTATATAAGTATCTAAAGCTTCTTTTCAGTAAAACAACTTTAAGCAAAGTAAAAATAAACAAACTAGGAAGAAATATTTGTGACACAATTGAAAAAGGCCTAATATCCTTAATGTAAGTGCTAATATAACAATATCCTAAGGAATTTACAATTTTATCTTCTTTTTCTTAGATAAGTCCCTTTAACATTTCATATGGTGATGACGAACTCCTTTAGGTTTACTTTGTCTGGGAAGCACTTTATCTGCCCTTCCATTCTAAATGATAGCTTTGCTGGGTAGAGCAATCTTGGATGTAGGTCCTTGCCTTTCATCTCTTTGGATATTTCTTGCCAGTCCCAGAAACCTCTGCAAGGTTTCTTTTGAGAAATCAGCTGATAGTCTTATCGGAACTCCTTTGTAGGTAACTCTCTCCTTTTCTCTTGCTGCTTTTAAGATTCTCTCTTTATTCCTAACCTTTGTCATTTTAATTATGGTTTGTCTTGGTGTGGCCCTCTTTGGGTCCAACTTGTTGGGATTCTCTGAGCCTCCTGGACTTGTATGTCTATTTCCTTTGCCAAATTGGGGAAGTTTTCTTTCATTATTTTTTCAAATAAGTTTTCAATTTCTTGCTCTTCCTCTTCTTTTGGCATCCCTATGATTTGGATGTTGTACCTTTAAAGTTGCCCCAGAGGTTCCTAAGCCTCTCCTCATTTTTTTGAATTCTTGTTTCTTCATTTTGTTCCAGTTGAATGTTTATTTCTTCTTTTTGTTCCAAATGATTGATTTGAATCCCAGCTTCCTTCCCTTCACTGTTGGTTCTCTGTATATTTTTCTTTATTTTACTTTTCATAGCCTTCACTTCTTTATTTTGCAACCATGCTCAAACATTTCTGTGAGCACCCTGATTACCATTGTTTTGAACTCTGCATCTGATAGGTTGGCTATCTCTGTGTTGCTTAGTTCTTTTTCTGGAGTTTTGGTCTATTCTTTCATTTGGGCCATATTTCTTTGTCTCCTCAATTTGGCAGCTTCTCTGTGTTTCTGTGTATTAGGTAGAGCTGCTTTGACTCACTGTGTCGGTGCACCATACGTTGTGAGGGGTAGAACCTCAGGTATTTGCTAGAGCAGTACAACTTGCCTTGCTGCTTTGTGGAGCTGTACGTGGGGGAGTCGTGAGAGAGGGAATAATGCTGTTTGCTCAGCTCTCGCCCTGATTTTAGTCACTTCCTCCACTTTCCGTGAGAGACTGGCACCATTCTAGCTGCTACCCTGGTGCAGATTCCCAGCGTGGGTGGGTTTGCATACATTCTAGGACACTGTGGGCCCTTTAAACATACTCTCCTGAGAGATGGGCGGTTTCTTCTGCCACTGCAACCTGCACTGGTTTTTATAGCCAGAGGCTATGAGATTTCCTGCACTGGAACCCTGGTCTATATGGTGCACTTTGGCCTGGGGCTGGAATTGCTCACTCCCTAATTGTCCCTCCTGGTTTTTATCTGCCACACGTGAATGTGGGACCACCTGTTCTGCAGGATGCAGCTGCTGCCAGCTCGATGAGCCACACTGCATCCTCTCTGCCTCTCCTACCTGCCTGGATGAATGTTTCTTCAACTCCTTGGTTGTTAGACTTCCATACAGTTCAATTTTCTGGTTGTTCCTGGTTTTTAGATTGGTTGTTATCTTTATTATGGCATGCAAGGAGGATAAGCGAGTCTACCTACCCTTCCATCTTGGCCAGAAGTTATTGAATTTACAATTTTAAATTAGGGTAGTAGTAGCAGCATAGATTGTGAGATATAGTTGGATTACTGTATGTATTTTGGTAGCAGATCCAATAGGTCTTTCCTATTGAATAGAAATGAGGGGAAATGAGGAATCAAGGAAGTCTTAGCCTGAGAAAAGGAGTGGAGGGCACAACCATATATCCACATGCTTAAGGCTGAGCAGGGGAGTTTGTGTTAAGAAATAGGTTTGGAGTGAAGAGTAGGGAGAGAGAAATAAATACAATTTGATTATTTTAAACTTAGGATCCTGATTTTTCATCCCAGTGAGAATGTCAAATATGTAGTTAAATATATGAAACTCAGGTAACAGATCTTGTCTGCAGATTTAAATTTGAGTCATTAGCAAATTAAGTGAATGACAAGTGAAGCCATGGGCATGGGTGATGATGATAATTATGATGATATAGTGATGATGATGGTAATAACAACAATAGCTAACATTTGTTGAATACTTAATAAGGGTCAAAACATTGGGGAAGTTGATCTCATATGCCTTTGGAGATCTTGTGGCGCTGGGAATACTGCCAATTTTGTATGTTGATACTTCTGGTCTTGCTCTTGGGAAGAGGGAGGTTAAGGCTGGGTCTCATGATGATTAAAGAGATCAGGGCAGCCTGTCTCCAATGAGTATTGAGGTGTTCAGAAAGAGAGGGCTCAGTACTTGATGGGACTTCTTAAAAATATATTTAATTGGTTATGCTATTACAGTTGTCCCATATTCCCCACTTCATTCCCCCTCCATCCTGCACCCCTCCTCCTACCCAAATTCTCCCCCCTTAGTCCCTGTCCATGGGACGTACATATAAGTTCTTTGGCTTCTACATTTCATAGACTATTCTTAACCTTCCTCTGTCTATTTTGTACCTACCAATTATGCTTCTTATTCCCTGCACCTTTTCCCCCATTCTCTCCCCCTACCTCCCAGCTGATAACCTTCCATGTGATCTTCATTTCTGTGATTCTGTTCCTGTTCTAGTTGTTTGCTTCCTTCATTTTAGTTTTTGTTTTTTTAGGTTCAGTTGTTGATAATTGTGAGTTTGTTGTCATTTTATCGTTCATATTTTTGATCATCTTTTTCTTAAATAAGTCCCTTTAACATTTCATATAATAAGAGTTTGGTGATGATGAACTCCCTTAACTTGACCTTATCTGGGAAGCACTTTATCTGCCCTTCCATTCTAAATGATAGCTTTGCTGGAGAGAGTTCAGCAAATGGATGCCTACATCCTTGCCTTGCATGACTTTGAATACTTCTTTCCAGCCCCTACTTGCCTCTAAGGTTTCTTTTGAGAAATCACCTGATAGTCTTATGGGAACTCCTTTGTAGGTAACTCTTTTTCTCTTGCTTCTTTTAAGGTTCTCTCCTTATCTTTAATCTTGGGTAATTTAATTACGATGTGTCTTGGTGTGTTCCTCCTGGGGTTCAATTTCTTTGGGACTCTCTAAGCATCCTGGACTTGCATGTCTAGTTCCTTCACCAGATTAGGGGAAGTTTTCTTTCATTATTTTTTGAAATAAGTTTTCACTTTCTTGCTCTTCCTCTTCTCCTGCTGGAAACCCTATAATTCAGATGTTGGAATGCTTGAAGTCCTGGAGGTTCCTAAGCCTCTTCTCATTTTTTTGAATTCTTGTTTCTCTTCATCCTGTTCTGGTTGAATGTTTATTTCTTCATTCTGCTTCAAATTGTTGATTTGAGTCCTGCTTTCTTCCCTTCACTGTTGATTCCCTATATATTTGTCTTTATTTCACTTTTCATAGCCTTCACTTCTTCCTTTATTTTGCAACCATGCTCAATCATTTCTGTGAGCATCGTAATTACCAGTGTTTTGAACTCTGAATCTGATAGGTTGGCTATTTCCTTATCGCTTAGTTCTTTTTCTGGAGTTTTGATCTGTTCTTTCATTTGGGCCATATTTCTTTGTCTGGGTGCACTTGCTTTGTTGTGAGGGGTGGAGCCTTAAGTATTCACCAGGGCAGAGCAACCCACTTGGCTGCATTGTGGCACTGTTGTGGGGGAGGGGTCAGAAAGGGGACAATATGGCTTGCTAACTTGCTTGTCTCTTACCCCACTTTCCATCACTTCCCTTGCTTCCCACAAGCCGATTGTGCCCTTTCATGTGCTGATTCCCAGGTGGGTTGGTTTGTGTATATTCTAGGATCCCATGGGACCCTCCAACAGACTCTCCTGTCAGATGGGCAGTTTTTCCTGCCACTGCAACCCCCACAGATTTTTACAGCCACTGTTTTTGAGGATCTATTTCACCACATTGGAACCCTGGGTTGCACGGTTTGTCTTGGTCCACAGTTGTTCCTCCTGGCTTATCTACATGCAAATGTGGGACCGCCCCATCCACCAGCCACCATCTTGCCCACCCTGGTCCAGTCACTGCCTTGTTGTGCGTCCTCTCTGCTCCGGGTTCTCGTTTCTGCCCCTCTACCAGTTGGATGAATGTTTCTTCTTTAATTCCTTGGTTGTTGGACTTACATACAGCCCGATTTTCTGGCAGTTCTGATTTTTTTTTGTTTTAAAATTGGTTGTTATCCTTCTTTTGGTTCTGTGAGGAAGTGAAGTGTATCTACCTACACCTCCTTCTTGGCTGGAACCTTCAGAAGGTCTTTACTATTTTTATTCTTAATATAAGTTATGATAATGTTCAGGCATAGTTTCTGTTTCACTTAGATGTATCAATTTGAAATAAAAGTGATATTATTATTTAAAAATATAGCTGGTTACCAAATGACAATGAGCTGCCCTCTGTAACTATGGTCCAGTTCAAAGAAATGTTATATTTTCTCCACTGTCGTCTATCTTATACAAAATTAATAATGGTTTGTTGCTAAATTCAAGGAAAAAAAACTCTGGCTCAAGCATGAGGTTCATTATTTATTTTAGTGACTTATAGTTAGTGTAACATTTGGGTCTGGACCTAGTTAATTATCATACGATTGCAATGCACAGCATCTTGAGTTGACTTTTGCCATACCCTGTGTTGTGATGTGAAGTGCTAACTGTGATCGAGAATTGCCCAGCAGTTTCCTTTACCCTGCATGAAGTTCCTCCTCTTTTGTGTAAGTTTTTTTTGTATGGTTCAAATTAGAATGGGAAGAAAAATCAGGAAATATACATTTAAGTGACATGTTGAATTATAAAAGAATTATATCACAAAGCATTGAAATGGTGCACAGAAAGCTTTGCCAACATCTGATAGAGTAAAAGGGATTGTATAATTAAATAAGAACTGACACCTAGTCTGTAAGTGGAAATTGAGTGTGTCAGAATCCCTTTACGTTTTTCACTAGACGCTAAAAATCTAGGCATGCAAAAACATCCAAAGTGGCTAAATCCCACAAACTTGAATCCAACACAATAGTGTAGAAGTTGTCAAGAACATAAATCATTCTACAGAGCCCTAAAAAACTAAATAGTATATATATCTTTTTATCCTCTACTTCTTGGCTAGCAGCTTTTCTTGGTTCATTTCAGAGACATGAAATTACAACTAATCAGGGGAAATTAGAACAGAGACCTTCTCTTTCCTTTTCTTTTTCCTTGATGTGTCTGTGCCTATATCCCTTCTCTTACATTCACATTGTTCACTCCTATTGGAGACATCAATGAGCACTGTAATTGGTTTCTTTTGTCCCACCTCTCTAACATTTTAGAATGAGGCCTCTGGCTCAGGTACTGGGATCTGTCTGACAAAGTATCTCAAAGCGAAGGGTACCTCAGGGGTCCAGGCACCAACAACAAGGGGCACTTGCTGGCATGATGTAGGTTTGGCCCAGGTTCTGTGGATATGGGGCAATCACTGGCCTGAGGAAGGGTGTGGCAAGGAAGGGGGCAGGATGAGCTTAGAACTACCTAGAAAAGGGAAAGAATGTAAATTGGGGATGGGGAAAAACGTGTTTCTGAGGAATCTGAGAGCAGATTGGAATCCAGATCCTCCCTTTACCCTACGTGCTGAGGGTGTCACAGAAAAGTTGACTTGGAGCCCAAGAATGTTGCCCTCCAGCACAAATGCTTAAATTGAGGGGTATAGACAAGTGAGGGAAAGCAAGGCAGTAGTCGACTTGGTTGTCAGAGCCTAGTGGTCATGTGAGGTCTCTCAGCTGTCTGCGGATGCTCTGCTGAGGCGGTGCCAGCCACTGAGTACAAACCATGCTTTAGTGCTGGCTGTAGAAATACTGTTTTTCCCTAACTACAGTCATGGAAACAGGATCTAGCTTCCTGGCATGAGCAGATTGTTCCCACTGAGCACACACACTCTATTGTGAGCAAGACAAGGCGAATCCTCTGCAGAACTGGATGGATTCCGCATTCTGAGTTACGCAGTTTGGGGGTGGAGGGAGATGGAGAGGAGCAGACTTCACCTTCTGTTTACACGGGTTTGGAATGAAGTGAATACAGTCCGTATTCCCCCAGAGTAAACAAGCTTCAAATGGGATTACCCAACAGGAATTCAGTCCAACTGCAATTTAAGTTGTTTGAGTGATATCAAAGTTTGATCTACCCTCGTCATGAATCCTAGAATCATATGGAAGCAGTAAAGACCGAAAGGAAACACTGAAGTTGGAGTCAGAAGTGTTGCAACCAGTACAACTTCTGCTGTGACGTCCTAGAAACTTTTGAGTGTGCTGGAGGAAACAGGCCTGAAAACACGGGACGGAAGCTGGGAGGCCTGGCTCTCCAGCTTTGCCCACAGCTAACGCTCAGAGCCTCGGGCCCCTTTGTCAATTAAGGGCACAGGCCACGCATCCCAGAGGACAAGTCATGTTTATAATTCGAAACATGACAGAACAAACAGGGATGCATGAAATCAGCCACATAAATTGTGAAACCTGAGTACATGGTTCCATTCATTTTGTGGTAGTGTATATACACAACTTTTTCTTCAAAATAGAAAATCAAAACTTAACTATTGCTATATCTAATATCTGTGCCCCTCCTTTCATTCAAATTACGTGAATGGTTAAAGGGTTTGGCCTGTCAAGGGTCCTCTACAGAGGCTGAAATCACCCCATTGGGTGCATTTAGCAGTCTGTGGGGGTGCTTTGTGGATGTCACAATGATTGTGGATGGAGGGCTGGTGACAGTAAGCATGGGCAGAGCTGCTGAACAGCATTCTGGGTAATCCCTCAAAGAATCGTTCCACAGCCTGCATGGAGTTTAGGTTCTGTTACATAGTCAAAGAATCCAACATTGTTTACATATGAACATACAGTATTTTTCACTTGTTTAAAAGTATATGCTGAATTGCCTAGGAATATGTATCAATCGAGGTAAGATTATACTGTACTCTGTTTTGTTCATAACTTTACCAAGGGGTGATTCATCATTTCAGAGAAGTCAGATCACCAATAGCCAACACTAATGTTTGAGTCACCAAAGCAACACACTTGTACAGTCTGCACTGTAGCGATCACGCTTATGGTCATTCTACAGGTGTGTGAATCCGAGGCTTCATTACTCTTTAGAACGGTTGTATTAGTATTTATTTATTAAAATACAAATTATTTTGTAGAAGTTCTTTTTACTTCTCCTTTGTATTATAATTTGTACATTATATTAATTTTGAAAATATGTATAGGTAGGTTATATTATTTTATATCAGATTAGTAAATAGAGTACTATAAAATATTATAAAAATGCATTGTATCTGATGGGATTGAAAACCACTGGACTAGAGGATCCTAAGTTTCCTTTTAACTTTAAAATTCTATGAGTTTGTGAGGTTATTTCATCTAACATCTTCACAGGTGAGTAAACTGAAGTCCATTAAGTATTACATGGGTTGCATTCAACAAATATTTATTGACTCTGTCCTAAGCATGTGGGTACATAGTGGGTACAGAGGACAAAAATATGACCCCTGTCTTCAAGAAGCCTCCAGTCTGGTAGCCAAGATGAAATATATGCCAAGAAATAAAAAATAGAAAATCCCATAGCTGATTAGTAGCTCAGCTGCATCTAGAACCCACCTTTGCTCTGAGCACTTGTTTTCTGGGCCTGGTACTCCTAGGGCCTGAGGGGGAGGGGCCTGGCATCCTAAGGCCAGAAATGTTTCTGGCTGTGATCATTGGGTGTGTGGGGAATAAATATATCACGCATAAAAAAACCATGATTTTAGTTTACTTTCTTTTTCAGAGGAACAAAGGCCAGGAGTAGCAAGTTGCCCACCCCCCGCCCCCCACACACACCTGTATCACTGCTCACTCATGTAAAGGCTGGAAACTGGCCATGAGGACAGCAGCGGGGAGAGGGAAAGGAGCACAGAAAGCTGCTTCCACAGCAGTGCCACCTAACAAGCATAATGCAAGACATGGGCATAATTTTAAATTTGCTAGTAGCTGCATTTAAAAAACAAAAAAGAACATGTAAAATCAGTCCGACATATATTTATTTAACCCAGTATGTTCAAAATATTATCATTGCAACATGACAAGAATAACAAATAATCATTAATGAGGTGGTTTACACTTTTTTCATAGTAGATTCAGAATCTGCTGTGTACTTCACACTGATAGCACACTTCAATTCATAGGAGGCTAATGGCCACCATAATGGCTTTCAGCCCTTTTTCTGTCTCTACCTGGTTCACACATCTAGGCATTTGCATCTGTAACTTCCCTCATCACATGCGGTGATTCCCCATCTAGGGGATACCCCCATCCCTGTGAAATGACGCTGGAGGGGGGATGCGGGTGCAGCAGATGACGTTTACCTTCCCCCGCGCCCAGCTCCCTGTACTAGAGTCCAAGGCTTTAAAAGTATGGGAGGGCTTTTGCTGGGTCCTACTCCCACAGCCTCGTGTGCCCAGGTGCCCTGGCCCCAGAGGGGGACGGATGGCCTGGCACGAGAGGTCTGGATTTGGGGACGTGGCGGAGTACCTGGAGCGTGAGGGCTCAGTACTATAGAACTTCAGAATTTCACAAATTTACTATTTTTTAAATGCTTTTTTCTTCTCATTTGACCCTCAACTTCTCATTTAGCTCATTTATGGAATGCAGGTATGAAGGGAATTGGACCAGGTGCCTTTGTAAAGCCCTGCCCTATTTATGCTAGTGCCTTCTAATTTGGCGGGAGGTCCATCAGAGCCTTGGACCTGGTTCTTCAAGGACACAAATTCTGGCCAGGTCTCCCCTCAGTGGCTCTGAAGTATTTGAAATATGTTTTTAAAATGCCCAACAGCTGTGTTCAGGGGTGTATATGTGTGCGTGTGGTATGGAGGGTGGATGGGGGAAGAGAGTGTGGAGCCTGGCTGGGCAAAGTTCTTAACATATAGTGTCCTACTGAATCAGGATAGCCTTTTGAGGTAGATGCAATGGTTGTCCTCATTTTCCATGAAAGGAAATGGAGAGGTCCAGTAGCTATCATTACTCTATTTATGGCTGTGTGGCAGAATTTTTTTTCTTGGCAGAAACCTGCCTGCCCCTTCTTATTCATCCTTTTTCATGAATATCTTCTTCTTCCCACTCCCCTTATCCCTCGACCACAAATGTACTTCAGGTCGGTGAGGAGCAGCTCATCATAAAACAAGCTGGAGGCCTCTAATCCATTATCTGTGGCCTTCAGACTTCTAAATGTGTTTCCATTTGATGGCTCAGATGCCTTCCTCTGGAAGCTCAAACTGGGAATGTGTGATTCAACTTTACATTGTGTAGCCATCAGGGATCCAGTTTGCCTGTCATCTCCTGGGGATCAGAATGGGGAGCTGCTGCCGCCACCTTAGCCTTTCATGAGAAGAAAAGCTGCTTCCCAAGATCAGAAGGGGGCTGCCTGGCCATGGAGGCAGCGCCTTGCAGATGCCAGTGCCCTGCCAGGACCCCTCGTCCAGGTGTGTTCCTCAGCTTTGCAGACCCAGAGCAGAAGAGGCTGGGAGAGGGCGTAGGAGAAACTGATTCATGGTAACCAATTTTACAAGAGACTGATATATAAATTAGAACACCCATTCATTAATGTGTTGAAAGAAAAATTCCTCCTAAGAGGTGTTAACCTAAAAATAAAAGCCTGAAGTGTAAGGCAACAAGCATTTATTTGAGATAAAAAATAATAGCTATTCTGGACACACTGATTCAGGCAGAAGCCCAAACAGTGAGTGGCAGGGCACAAAGGCAGGAGGTATTTGTGAGAAAAGCAAGGGGAACAATCACATCAACACAAGGAAAGCACTGCTATTGGTGCAGATAAGCTGGTATAGTGACACTAATTCTGAACAGTGTTTAAAATTTTCAGTTTGCTAGCCATCAGTCCAGTAGTCATCATATATGCTTTCTTGTTACCCTTGCAAACAGTTGTTATCCTCACAAACTCTGTACAGAAAACCCTGTATGAGGAGCCAGACTTTTATAAGAAGGTTGTTGAACACACCTGCAATCAGAACTATGGGAGTTAGATTATTGTTAAAAAATTAAGTAGTTATGGTTGAAAAGGACATTATTACAAAGGCAACTAGGGAAAAAGGTCAGCCCCCACCACTCGCTTCTTACTAGCCCCTTCCTCAGAGGTGGCCCTTATTACCAACTTCTTCCACGAGTTAGGTTGTCTGAGGCCCCCATCTCCTGCACGGGGATGAACCTGCATGTAGGCCAGGTGACTGTGTCTTCCAGTTAGGCCCCTTTCCTGCACCAGTTTTTCTCTTGACACAGTTGGGGGCAGGAGGTGGGAGCAAACATAAGCAGTAGGAATGACAGAGCCAGTGAGAGAAAAGGCATGCCAAAGTCTGCTGAGTTAGAAAGATCTGTACTTCCAGAGGGGAGGATATGCAGGGCTGTGGGGGTTAGTC
Organism: Trachops cirrhosus; assembly: GCA_028533065.1. NCBI lineage: Eukaryota > Metazoa > Chordata > Mammalia > Chiroptera > Phyllostomidae > Trachops > Trachops cirrhosus. The sequence goes on from CM052539.1 coordinate 78,111,040, forward strand.
CAGGAGCTATCTAGTGACAGCAGAAAGGAGTTTCCCAGGCTCCTGGCAGGGAGCAGATGAGTATTCTCTGACCCCTCCAAACCCTGGGGGACAGGGCAGGAAGGAAAAGCCACGCAGTGAGAGACGAAGGGGAGCTCTGCCCCACTGTCTTAAAGGGGACAACAACCCTGCCCCAGAAAGATACCCCAATGCAACGGAGCAGGATCAAGTGCACTGTGAGAGGTGACCCGGCCCCCAGGCAGCTGTGTCATTCACAGGGTCAGTCATATCATATGACATGGCCAAGAAAGGTGCCTTCCAGCTTCAGTGCTGGGACCTGGACACAGTACGGGAGAAGGTCTGCAGCAAGAAGGAACAATTAGCCAATTCATTCTTTTGACATTTGTAGCCACAGGAAAGGCTTTTTCCCTTAATTATGGCTGCCACAGACAAAAGCGTGTTCCCAGCTGACTCCTGTTGTCCATGTGGGCAGACCTGTTGTCCCGATGGGTCTGGCCCTGAGGATGAGGGCTTACTCTGCATGTGCACTCTTGGCAGCTTTGTAAAGGATTCAGAAAGAATAAATGCAGGCCATGATTCCTGCCCTTCATCTTGAAGAGAAGACTCATTCATACACGTGGTCCGAGCCAACAACTTTTGTGGTTCAAGAGCAGGAAAATAAAGTTAGAGAGGGTGGGGGTGGGGTGTCTAGAAACCAGTGCATGTGAGGAAAATAAAACTAATGAGGGATCTAGAAGCCAGTTCACGTGAGGAACCAGTTATTTATATTGGGAGGAGGATTAAAAGAAGCCATGAAAACCATCTCAAGACATTTGAAGAGGCAGTAGAACTTAGTGTGTGGTGGTTAGAAGATTGCTTGAGTTCAAACTCTGGTTAAGGCACTTAATGACCTATGTGGACTTGGGAAGGTTATTTCACTTGTCCATGCTTCAGTGTTCTCATTTGAGAAAGTGAGGTTAATACCTTCTCATACAGCTGTTGTGAGAATTTAGCAGGTTAATATGTGGTAAGCACTTGTAATAGTGCCTGACAGGGTAAGCACTAAATATGTATTTGCTATTATGCACAAGAAGGTGGGGAGCAGTAGTGCGTTCCACCAACCAACCAAAGTTGGATCAGTGGAGAATCTACCTCAGTAAATAAACTTCCTTTAATATTAGAGGGACCTTGAAAAACAATTAGCAAAGAAAATCAGAGTTCAAATAGATTTATTCTCTAACCCAGATCCATTTGAGTTCTGCATACCTAGTCACCTGCTTGACATTTCCACTTGGATATCTCCCAGACATCTCACATTTGAGGTGTTCAAAACTCACCTCTGGATCCTGCTTCTCCCTGTTCCTCCTCCAGCCTTCTCCATTTCAATACCAGCCACCCAGTCACTCAAGGTAGAAACTTGGTAGTTTTCCTTGATGCCTGTTTACCTTTCTCATATTTAATAAATCACCAGCAGATGTCCATTCCACCTCTTTAGTATCTTTGGAGACATCTACCTTTCTGAATAGCTACTGCTTCTATTCTAGTTCAAGTAATCATCCTCTCTCCCCTCTAATAACTTTCTAACTGGCCTACCTGTTTTACCTCTACCCTAAGGCTGGCAAGCCTACAGGGCACCTTGGGGTAGAAAAAGCACATACACTGCCCTTAGGGGAAGATGCAGCTGCAGATGGAGGCCACATTTCACCCCTCACTTGCTCAGGGGCTGGCACCCTTGTGCTTTAGCACCTGCTCAACCACATGCACTCGCCCTTCCTTCCAGTTCATTCTTCCAGCAGCAGTCGGAGTGACTTTATTAAAATGTAAATTGGACCATGCCACACTTCTGTCCAGTATCACCCTCCCCCAGCCCTTCATGGTTTCCTGTTACCCCTGAGCCCCAGATCAAATCTGAGCTCCATCTACAGTGGTATATTAACATCCATTGTGGTGATTATATTAATAGTCATTAAAAAGGCAGAATATTTTGCTATAAAAACTAGACCCAGGGTATATCGTAGTCCTATGGAGAGCTGAGAGACACTGCCTAGAGCAGTGGCCACAGACTGAACACCTAAGGCTGTTGCCAGCCTGCAGACACATTTTGTTTGGCTCACACAGCATTTGAAAAATTTAAAATTAGTGGACACTGTTTAAAATCAAGATTTCACCTAAAATACATTATAGATTCTTGGCTTCTCCTCAAAGAAGATGTGGGTCCTCCTCCTCCCAGGGCAACAGTTGGCAGGTGCTGAACAGCAGCTGCTCCCCTTACCTGGAGCATGCGCACTTGTTCCCCACCAGGCAGGCAGACACTTGTGTGTGCGGCCCTTAAGCTCGGCCAACCCCATCATTTTACAAGCAAGGAAGTGGAGGCTAGAAAGGGGGATCATGAGCCATCTCCTGGTTTCTGCTATCTCTGCTGAATCACAGCAGCCTCTCTGTTGAAGACTGAAAGGAAACACACTGTGCAACTTGGCTAATTATTCTTCCTGCTGTGATTGCTAGCCACTATGCCCTTTGGTTGTTTTGCTTATATTTGTGGCCACATGAATATATGATTTAGAGGATCAAGATAGTAGTCTATGAATACCATCTACTCTGCATGATACTCTAGCCCAAATAAGAAAAGTGGAGAAAGAGAATTGAAAAATGACATGGAAAACAAACCTAATTGTGTTGCAAAAATGTGGGGAGTCAGCTGGGTTTTCGACTTTTCAGGGATGCAGAAATTGAGATGTAGACAGCAAATAGTGGCAGGAAAAGGACTGGGGAGGAAATCTTTGGACTTGTTTCCCTGTACCATGCTGTCACACCCCGAAAATTACTGCATACAGATCAATCACTGCAAGGAGGGAAATTTGCAATGTACTTTGGCAAACAATGGCTTTGACTAATCAGGAGAAAATGGAATGAAACACAGCCTTAGAGCCCTGAGTCAGAAGGAAAAAGTCTTCCTGTGTTCTTTAGAGAAGGAGGCCACATCGGGCTGGAGGGAAATTAGCCTTGACAACCACCAACTCCTCCCGGATCTTGCATCCTCTTTATACCACCATTTACCATTGCCAAGGAGATGAGAGACAAGATTGCTCAGAGTCATGAATCAGGACCCTGGACCTCATCCTCATGGCAACCCTGGGCTCCTTCTTCATTAGTGGTAGAAAGGCAAGCTGTTGATGCAGGAGAAGGAGTGACGGGACAAGTTCCCAATTACAGTCCATGGAGGGAGCTTGTCACATACATTCACCTTTTGTCTCTATTGGCTCAGTCACTATTGTATTATTTTCTTTTTTGTTTCCTGTTGGAATCTAAAAATGTTTAATGATACCTAATAGTACTCCTTTTATCTGTATTCAAGTGTATCCAACAACTTCTGCATACATTAACACTGTCATATGATTAAGCCAGTATAATTTGAATATTTATCAGTAAGAGAAATATTTTCCTCCAGACATAGATGTAGCAATCACATTTTCTCTCTCAAGTCCATTAGTCATTGCTCAACAATGGAAATCAGGTTTATGATTTTGTAGATTGCCATCTTATAATGGCAGACTAATGAATATGATGATTTATGCAAATTAAATGTACTCATTTAAGAAAGGTTCACATTGTCAATTTGATTTCTAGAATCCCTGGGGCTTTTATCTGTTTTGCTCCCTTAAAGAATATACCAAAAGAGTGAGTAATGGATCAATAGCTAATATCCCCCTCCACTCCCTTTTCCCTTAAACAAAAGTAATTTTCAAAATTCAGACTAAAATTATTTCTACTGATGGTGTATTTTCATTAATTGGTTGGATCAACAGGAATAGAAAGCTTTTTTCTTTTTCTTTTAAGAATTCTCTGCCACCAAGTTTTTTCAGCTGAAAAATGTTCCTTTGTTACAATAGTCAGGCATTCACTTTATTCATTTCAAGTATGAATTCATTGCATTTCTCATCTTTGTCAAACTTCGTCTTTTTAAAAGCGGTTCTTTTTCCTTGTCCATGGCTCACGCAGAAATGGAGATAATGATTTCATGGAGCGTGCAGGGACAGTCTGGAAGTAGGTAATGGATGTGGGGTAGGGAATTGTCAGAGGACAATGGAGGAGGGCTGTTGGAATGGAGCCGTCCAAAGAGACATCACTCTAAAGGGCTCCCGTTGTAAAACCCAGATGCGCAAGTCTGGGAAATTGTCACAGAGCAGAGTCTACCATCAAGCATCTTGGGAGCAAACTGCTCTCCGCAGTGAGCACGCTGAGTTGTGGCAGACACAAGGGTGTGCACCAACAAAATAATGAAGTAGATGGCACTTCCCCAGTGAACGGAAACTTACTTTCACTGTGTTCCAGAACACTGGCTCCAGTTCGGTGTGTGTCATGTTTTTATTTGTCGTGCCCTGCCTTGGTGGTTCCTGGAAACTCCTGCGAGCCTGGGTTTTGGTGCAAGCTCTATGGCAGTATTACTTCCACTCCAGGTCACTATTACGACACGCCCCAGGTTTCATGTTCAGTGTCTCGGCATACTTTCCAGTGCTTCCAGTAATTGATTGTGCAAAACACAAGACCAAAAGCAGATGGGACATGTGTAGATAAGCTGTTTTGCTTTTCATCCCTATAATTTCCTAGGTATGATAGCACTCCAATTTTCTAACCATAAAAGCTGCTTCTATGCTCTTTGGAACACACACACACAAAATGCTGCCAGTAAGTAGGCTAAAAGAATATTACATGTGGTTTTCTGTTGTTTTGGGGTTTTTCTTCTTTCTTTTTTAAAGAAGTACCTTACTGCTGGAGAAGGAAATTCAAAAAAATTACTTTAGATGTATTTGTCAGAGTTCAGATTACTTGTGGAACCATTGTGTTAACACTAAAGAATACTTCAAAATGGTATATCATAGCTGAAACTAAAACCCTAGCCTTCTGCGGAGTGATATTCCTGAGGTGCTCACTCTGGGAAGTCACAGGATTCGGTTACCAAAATTTTAGATGCTGGTTACGGTGCCCGCATCTCCTGTACAGGGTGAGGTGGGGGGAGGGTAAGGCTGTTCTTGTTCTGGTCATGGATTGTGACTGATCAGCAGGAAGCCAAAGCTGCCACTGGACAAAGCTGGGCATGTTGGTGGGAGACGGTAGCACATTTACAGGGGTGTCCCTTTGGGCCCACCCATCTCTTTGTCACTTAAATTGGTCACATTTTCTTTTTAGTCAGGTAGATATTACAGGTGTGGATTTACAAGGGGCTTGATTTAAACGCAATCATGAAAATAAAGTTTTGTTGTTTTCATTGTTTGTATATTTATTAAAGTACACCTAATCTCAAACTGTTTGACCAGAGCTATTTCCCTCCAGGAGTCTCAGGCTGTACAATAAATGAATTCTTCTCCACAGACATTCTCTTTCCTTACTGATGACAACTCAATCATCTCTGGGTATCTGCAGTTGGAACTGTATTTGAACCAGTATGAAATCACTGTCTAGGAATCTTCCTTCTTTCTCAAGGGATTTGTCGCCATTCATCTAATCATTCAGGAGTGTAGAGAGACTCGTCAGAAAAGCATAGACTCTGGAGCCAGCCAGACCTTGGTTCAAAACCAGATGGCTGTCACTTCTTAGGCTGAATGGTTTGGGGCAAGTCATTCAACTTTCCCTATTATTAATGCCCTCTTTATAAAAAGAATATGATGATAATACCTACTCCATGGGAATGGTTTTAAGAATAAAGGTGTTACATTTGTCTTCCCTTCTCTTTAAAGGGCTAAAAGGAGGAAAACACAAATAGGAGAACTCTATGAAGCCAGACAGGGCATTTGTCATGTCAGTCATACGGTAGAGAAGGAAATGACTTATCTTGCTTCTCTTCTCTGTTGTCCACGTGGTAGCTAGGAGGAGAACTAAGGGGGCTGGCTAAGGCTGGGATGAGGAACAACAGTAGGAAGCTAAGAGAACTCTGCAGCCCTTTCTCAACCCCTTCCTCGCAAAGAGCCACGGGTAAACAAGATGCCCAGTGTGTCTCTCCTTACCTCTCAGGCCCTTCATCGCCTGGGACTCCACCTCTAGAGGAGGGTGAGTGTGTCAGCAATATGATGTGCCCCTTCTCTCCCTTCTCCTCGGGTCTGCCTGATGGCATTGTTTTTTTTATGATTCATAAAACTACTATTCATTTTAAATGAACAAAATTGAGGCAAATACATCCCCAGAATTCAACCAGTATTTATGGAGTTCTTTGTTTTTATCCTCTGTTACGCCTACTAAGTGCATATAAATGGAGACCTAAAGTGTCTTCAGGAAAATCTGCAAGCCAGGAACATAGTAACAGGCTTGACACCTGCCTCTGTGAGGAACTTCTGAAGCCAGAGATACTCTTTGTAACTGAAGTCCATCTGTTGCACAGATTTTTAATTCAGATATTCCTCCTTCTCAAGCCAAGCTGAGAGAGCAGCCAATTTTGTGGAAAGATCTCTTTAATAAGAAACGAATAAAACTATCAATGCTAAATAAAATAGACCACTGTGAAACTTGGGTTAAGTCCCATAGGGAAGAGTATGTGAGATTAACTGCATTATATAACAAGATAGCCTTTAATAGCTGGCATGCTTCTTTTTGTTGTTCTGAGGGAGAAGCAGCCAAGGCGGGGGGCCAAAGCACATGATATTATTTTAAAGTACTGCAGCCTCTGGAATTTTTCCTCTGAGAGATGTCCAGAATCAGAGTTTTACTTTGATTTATGGTTGCTTTAAATGTTTAACACTTTTTACATTTTCAGAGCTACATCTGCTGCTGCCAGCAGCCTAGGGGTATGTTTCTGTTGCTTTAAAAGATTCTTTTCACCTGGGAAATTTGAAGATTATACAAAAAGGAGGTTTTGCACTACAGGGTGCTTGAGTGATTTTAAGTGGATAAAAGGGATGAGGCTGTGAAGGCAGGGCCCCAGAGCCCTTTCTTCAGATGCTTGTGACGACCCAGCAGAGAGTGGGTAGCTGGAGAGAAGAGAATTTTCTTTTTTCTTTTCTTTTTCATTTTTATTTTATATCTCCTCAAGAAAACATGCCACTCTTGAGTGTCTATTACATCTTATGGAGAACTTCAATCTTAGGTCACAGCGTTAAGAGTTCCTGGTTTTGGTCCCATAAGCTCTCTTTGAAACGACCTATTAGAGAGGAAAGAATTTTCAAAGTGGCAGCACACTCGCTCAGCAAACATCATTGCCCAGACCCTTCTCGGGCCTCAGAGAGCTCATCATCAGGTAGAGTAGGTAGCAAGCATTTAGGCTGAGCCATGTGAAGCTGCCATTTTAAAGATCAAATCATAGAATATTGGCAGTTTTGTATGGCTCAACTTAAAAATTAGATGAAAACTACACTATATTGCAAGTATATTGCAATGGGGCCAGCATGCAGCGCTATGGGAAAGTCTAGGAAAGAGGACTTAACATAGTGGCATGGGGTTAGGGGCCAAGAAGGGACAGCATAGCTGAGTGTTATTTTTTGTTTTGTTCTATGTGTTTGTTTTTTTTAAAAAAACACCTTATTGAGGTATAATTGGCAAGCAATAAATTACATGTGTTCTTAGTATACAATTTGATGTTTTGACAATGTGTATATACCCATGAAGCTATTACTACAAATATGAACATATCTATTACCCTTCAAAGTTTCTCCTCATACCCCTTTGTAATTCCTTCTTCTTGTCACCCCCCACCCCCAGACAAACATCGATCTGCATTCTGTCATTATACATTAATGTCACTCCCTAGAATTTTATGGAAACAGAGTTATATAGTGCTCTTTTTTGTCTGGCTTCTTTCACTCTGCATATTTATTTTTAGATTGATTCATATTGAAGTGTTGTATTTCATTTCTTTTTATTGCAGAACAGCACTTTGTTACACAGGTACACCACAGCTTGTTCTTCCATCTCCCTGTTATCGGACACCTGTGCTGTTGACTGTCACAAATAAAGCTGCTGTGAACATTCATGTTCATGTCTTGGTACAGCCTTTTTTTCCTCTTTGGCATACAAGTAGGGGTGGAATAGCTGGATTGTACGGTAGGTGTCATGTTTACCTTCCTTCTTAAGAGACTGCCAAATGGTTTTCCAAAGTGGTTGTCCCATTTTATTCCTCACCAACAGCATTTGAGAGTTCCAGTTTCTCCACATCCTTGCTAATGTTGTATTGTATATCAGTCTTCTTAATTTTTTAGGTGTATAGTGGTATCTCTTTGTGGTTTTAATTTGCATTTAAATTTCTATTGACTAGTGATGCTGGGCATCTTTTCATGTGTTTATTTGCCATCTACATACTTCTCAACTGAAATGTCTGTTCAAATCTTTGCCCATTTTTAAATTGTGTTGTTTTCTTATTAAGCTTTGATCATTTTTGTACATACTGTCTATAAGTCCGTTATGGGATATATGATTTGCAAATAATTTCTTGTGGTCTGTAGTTTCTTTTCTCTTAACATTGTCTTTCAAAGAGCAGAAGCTTTATATTTTGATGATATCAGTATCTCAGTTTGTTCTTTTGTGGATTATGCTTTTGGTGTTTGTTCCTAAGGAAACTTTGCCTGGGGTTGCAAAAGTTTTCACCATTGTTGTCTTTTACAAGTTTTGTAGTTTTAGGCATTTTATTTGGGACTGTGATCCATTTTTAGTTAATTTTTGTATGTGGTATGAGGTATGGACTGAAGTTCTCTCTTTTTGTGTGTGTGCATATGGTTAACTATTTGTTGGAAGAACTATTCTTTCTCCTCTGAATTGCCTATCCACCTTGGTTGAAAATTGGTTTTCTATAGGTGTAGATCTATTTCTGGATTTTATTTCTGCTCTATTTATCTTTTTGTCTGTCATTTCACTAATAGCACACTACATTCACTTCTTTAGATTTAGAATAAGTCTTGGAATTAGTTAGTGTAATTTCTCCAACTTTGTTCTTTTTCAACATGATTTTGGCTATTCTAGCTCCTTTACATGTCCTTATAAATTTTAGAATGAACTTGTTAATTTCTATTTAAAATATGCTGGCATTTTGGTTGAGAGTGCTTTTATTTTGTTTTATTTTTTAGAGTGATTGTAATTGAAAGTTTATCAGATTTCATGAGGATGTGTTCATGGAAGGAAGGTATTCAAACATCACTTTTATATCTGAACAGCCGGAATTTTGAGACCAGTGCAGCATTTGAAAAATTTTCCACAGCCTTGCTTCCAAGTTTATTGAAAATCCACCTGTACAAAATGGTGTTTTTCAATGCTGAAGGATACAGGAAAAATAAAATGTTCTAATGCTGGCCCTTTCTTACGATTCCACCTTTTTTTTTTCTTTCTATCTCATCCCAGAGAGAGAAAAGAGTGAAGACAGTTCTCCCAGGCAGCCTTTCACCCTGGGAAAAGTTCGCAGGCTCTCTGCTTTCTTGAGTTAGAGGAGTCCTTTCCTTCTTGTTCTTTTCCTTCCCCCAGATGGCTGGAGGCTCATTCACCAAGTCTTAGACTATTTTTCTAGACAGGATTTCTCCCCTTGCTTGGTACAGACTCAGAAATCAAACACCCGTAGGGCCCGAGAGGTCCTGGACGTGGGGAAGCAGCCCAGCGATTGGGCTTTCTCGTGCGTTGTGGGAGAGTGGATGTTGGGGGTAGCCAGCATGAGAATGACTCTGGTGTACCGACAAGCAAAGCCACAAATCTGGAAGTTTGTGAAACCTCCCAATTTTTAAATGCTGTCTCTGTAGTTTTTTGAACTGCACAGGCCAAATGAAACACATCTGAGGGCCAAATTCAGTCCACTGGTATCAGTGTGCAGCCTCTGATAGATGGCTTCTCTCATTTGCTTCCAGGGTCAGCTCTTTCATCAACTCCCTGAATGATTTATTTCAACAATTGCTTATTGAGATTCAATGTAAGATGGGTTGGGATTGAGGGGTGGGAAAGCCTACTGTGCCCCTGTGCTCGAGAGGTTCCTGCTCCAGTGGGGTCTTAGGTATGGCAGAGGGAGTCACTCCAGTGCCACTTTCCATTCTCTCCTGAACCTGCTCCTTCCCTGTATCCTCACTGCCACTGATTTCAGGCTTTAAGGATGGTCATGTTGCTTATGCTTGGAGAGTCCTGGAAGGCTTCTCTGAGGAGGAGACATGTGAGTTAATTATTGTCTATAAAGTAGTAATTAGCCTGCCGAATGTACACTAGAACAGTGTTCACCAGACTTCTGGTTGGTACTTATTAATAGAACATGAAGTCCATTTAGTGGTTGCTAATCAGGATTAAGATAAAATAGCACAGCATATAGTAAAGGTAAGTATTTTTTGTTTTTTTAAACTTCTAGTTTCACATACACATACATGTATATGCCTCTAATATATGTATATTTTTAAAAGAAATTTTTGGTTAAAAAACACAGAAAGCCCTGGCTGGTGTGGCTCAGTTGGCTGGAGCGTTGTTCTGTAACTGAAAGGCTGCAGGTTTGATTCCCACATCAGTTGGGGCACATACTTAGGTTGCACATTCCATCCCTGGTCCCAGATGCATACAAGAGGCAGCCAGTTAATGTTTTTCTCTCACATCAATATTTCTCTTTCTTCCTTCTTCTCTAAAAAAAATTGGGAAAATGTCCTCAGGTGAGGATTTAAAAAAACATAGAAAAACATAGTCTGGAAAATTTTTCATTTTTGAGAAAATTAACAAGGACATTAACAGAATAATTATTAATGATGATTCTGTTACTTCTTAGATCCTTTCATAAATGTGCCTCCAAGTTGTTAACTTTAGCAGCTTACTTGCAACTACACGTGGGCACTGAATACCTTGCTAGGACTGGTCTCTGTAGATCACTGTCTTCCAGCTCCATTGCCATGTGACTAATTCCTTTTACTTTATTCCTTTCATCGGTAAACTAATTGGTTTAGACATATAGTTTTCAAGGCCTAAATTCCATGGAGGAACTTTAGACAAACTGCATACAGTTTACATAAAGAGCTAAATTTTCCTACTGCTGTATCATTAGCACTGAAAAGTACTTGGCAGCATAGTAGGTCTCAATTAATATTTGCTGAAATAATCCTCAGAGTGCCAGTGCATATTATGTGAAATTAGGCATATTTGAATTAGTCGATACAATTTATTACCCAAGTCTCACATTAGGCACAAAATTTGAAATAATGCAAATCCTAGAAAATTAAAATTTTGTCAAGAATTACAAAATTTTAAAGCCAAGTGGCATTCTCCACTGAGCTTAGCTCTTGCTACAAGGCAGTGCTGCTGTGCTTTGCTAGGTTAATCTTGCATTATGTAAGACCATCTGAGTGCATTCCCAGCAGAAAATGCAACTGCCCCAAACATTTTTAAACTAAAGTCTTAAAACACAATTCTTAGAGCTGTTTGTACCAGGCTCCAAGGCCCTGTGCTAGGTCCTTGCTATGAACAAGACAGACACAGTCCCTGCCTCACTAGCGCTCATAGTTGGCCGTGGTAGGCATGCTTGCAGGTCCACATCTTTGGGGAGACTTGCATTCAGGCTCTGCCTTCCTCTCTGTCCGTACAATGTGCAATCAGGGCACTGATTTAGAAGGGCTTTCTCTGACTAATGCGAATTCTCTCAGACCGTCATCGCCTTTTTTCTGATTCCAAACGTGTATTTAGGACCAAGAGTTCACTCAGGGGTGTTTTTGTTTTTGTTTTTTGTTCTTTGGTTTTTTTTTCCCCACCCCAAGTGTCATACTGCATTTGTAATCAATTAAAACCTATGAACCTTTTCTCCTAAAGTGCATTTAAGGCAAGTTGAAAATAGCATGTGTCTGCATAATTGATTTTTAAGCTTGGTAGGATGTCACATTTATTCCAAAACAAATTAAATCTTGTTAATAGCATTTCATCACTCTATCCACATTATTTTGATTCTTGATAATGTCAGTCACCACATTTACTGTCCCTTCTAGTTCTGGGAAGGCAGCGAGTTAAAAAGCCTGCCTTTTGTCTCTCTCCTTAGGTTGCTGATAAGATGACTAAAAGTTTTATTTTTAATATGACTTTTGTGTCATAGTTTTGAAAGATTTTGCTTGGCAAATTTACATAATCTTCTTCCTTTTTTACTTCTTTGGTCTTATTGCCAAGCCATTCAACCCAGCTGAACTCCATCAAAAGCATGTACTTTTCTTGCCTGTAAGCACTCCTTCATGATAGCCTTATTCTAAGCAGCTTTAGAACTTACACAACTTTTAATATTTCTTTTTTTATTTTAAGTATTTTTTATTGATTATGCTCTTACAGTTTTCCCAATTTTTTTCCCTTTATCCTCCCTCCACCCTGTCCCCCAACTCTCTTGCATTCTCCCGCCCTCAGTTCACGTCCATGGGTTATACATACAAGTTCTTTGAGTACTCTCTTTCCTATACCATTTTTTATCTCTCCCCGTCTGTTTTATGCCTACTAATTATACTTCTTCTTCCCTGTACCTTTGTCCGCCTATTCTTCCCTTCCCCGTCCCCACTGAAAAACCTCCATGTGATGTCCATTTCTCTGATTCTGTTCCTGGTTTTTTGCTTAGTTTTTGTTTTCATTGTTTTTCTTTACTTTTAGGTTCATTTGTTGATAGTTGTGAGTTTATTGTCATTTAACTGGTCATATTTTTTTATCTTCTTCTTAGATAAGTCCCTTTAACATTTCACATAATAAGGGCTCGGTGATGATGAACTCCTTTCACTTGACCTTATCTGGGAAGCACTTTATCTGCCGTCCCATTCTAAATGATAGCTTTGCTGGATAGAGCAATTTGGGATGTAGGTCCTTGCCTTTCATGATTTCAAATATTTCTTCCCAGCCCCTTCTTGCCTGCAAGGTTTGTTTTGAGAAATCACCTGATAATTTGATGGGAACTCCTTTGTAGGTAACTCTCTCCTTTTCTCTTGCTGCTTTTAAGGTTCTCTCCTTATCTTTAATCTTGGGTAATGTAATTCTGATGTGCCTTGGTGTGTGCTTCCTTGGGTCCAACTTCTTTGGGACTCTCTGGGCTTCCTGGACTTCCAGGAAGTCTGTTTCCTTTGCCAGATTGGGGAAGTTTTCCTTCATTATTTGTTCAAATAAGTTTTGAATTTCTTGCTATTGTTCTTCTCTTTCTGGCACCCCTATAATTTAGATATTGGAACGTTTCATGTTGTCCCAGAGAATCCTCAGCCTCTCTTCATTTTTTTGGATTCTTGTTTCTTCATTCTGATCAGGTTGGTTGTTTATTTCTTCCTTTTGTTCCAAATCATTGCTTTGAATCCTCGTTTCCTTCCTGTCACTGTTGATTCCCTGAATATTTTGCTTTACTTCATTTTGGGTATCTTTCATTTGTTCTTTCATTTTTCAACCAAGCTCAATCAGTTCTGTGAGCATTTTGATTGCCAGGGCTTTAAATTCTCTGTCAGATAGATTGGCAATCTCCTCATTGCTTAGTTTGGAGGCTTTGCTCTGTTCTTTCATTTGGGTCTTTTTGTCTTCGCATGTGGGGGAGCTTTGCCCGCAGAGCCCCTCCGTCCACCACAGATGAGAATAAGTCTACCAAGACATGATCTGCTTGGGGAGGAAAGGTGGCCGTTCTCTCAAAGGAGAAGGACCAAGAACCTTTTCCTCAGTGGGCTTTTATTAGGTTCATTTTGCACAGGATTACAGATAAAGCTCATTAATCATTGTCAGGCAGTAAGGATCAAGCAGTAGATAACATACAACGAACTACTAGGGCCTATTCTGAGTCACGGTCTGTTAGCTAAAGGGCTACAAAACTTTGGGAAACAATCTCATTTCCTGCTCAGACCCTTATCATTTAATTGAGAGCATTCTTAGTAAACAAAGCAGGTTTTACAGGATGTTATATATTCTTTCTTAGGCCTGATCACCCAGGGAACCCACCCTTTCCAGCACAGGGCTTCACTGCCCTTTGTCATTTTTTCAGGCTTAAGCCAGGCAGGGGAAGTAAGGCAGCCAGGAGATTAGGAGACTTCTCACAGACAGAATGAGGACTCAGGCTGTGTCAAAGCCGAGGGGTGAGGGTCCATCATCTCCTTTTGCTATAGCCCCCCAAAGTCCTTCCTTGGGGGCTCCCTGTGATCGTGCCTTAGGTCGTTCCTCCCTTGAGGAATCTTACCCATCATTGGCTAACTGATCAAGCATTGGAGACCAGGCAGGGTGAAGAAAAAGGAGCAGAAGTGGCGCCCCGGCCAGGGAGATAAGCCTTGTCTCCTTAGTGGTTTATGATCTGAAGGTCGCTCATTCAGCATGTGGGGGAGCTTTTCCATGGGTGCATTACAGCTTCTGAAACCAGGCAGACAGGGTCTCAACATCCGTGCCGCTGATAAGTTGTAAGGGGGTGGGGCCTTAGGTATTCACCCAGGCAGGGCCACCTTCCTTGCTGTGCTGTGGTGATGCCTGTGGGTGAGGGGCCAGAGAGGGAACAGTGCAGCTCACCTGCTTGTCTCTAGCACACTTTTCAGACTGGGGGAAACTCCTGCGGCAACCCCAGCCTTAGCCCACAGTCAGCTGAGTCTCATTTTTCCACTTAAGTCAGCCCCTCCCACGCAGCCCGCTGAGCTTGGCAGCCCACCTCACCCCTCAGCTGCCTCTCTGAGGTTTTTCTGAGTCCACCTGCATGGTCCACCGCCTTACTGCTCTACTCGTTCTGGTTGATTTTTCCTTTAATTCCTTGGTTGTCGGAGTTCCATGCAGTTTGATTTTCTGCAATTTTTGTTGTTTATTGATTTTAGATTGGTCCTCCTTTTGGTTGTGTGAGAAAGTGAAGGGTTTCTACCTGTGCCTCTGTCTTGGCCGGAACTTCTAAAAAGAGGACTTATAAAACTTAAACCAATCAGAGTTGTTCTTTTTTTTTTTTAAATAAGGTGTAGATGTTACTTTTTTTTGATCCTCATACAAGGATATGTTTATTGATTTTTTAGAGGGAGGGAGGGAGAGAGAAAGAAGAACAAGGAAGGAAGGAAGGAAGGAAGGAAGGAAGGAAGGAAGGAAGGAAGGAAGGAAGGAAGGAAGGAAGGAAGGAAGGAGGGTAGGAAGGGAGAGGCAGGAAGATGTGAGAGAGAAACTTTGATCAGTTGCCTCCTGTATACACCCCTACTGGGAATCCACATGCCCTGACTGGGAATCGAACCCACAGCCCTTTGGTTCACAGGATGATGCTCCAACCAACTGAGCCACACTGTCAGGGTCAGAGTTCTTCTTTAATTTTAATATGCAGTTGAAGTTTCTTAAAGGAGTTCTCTCTTTACTGCCCAGGAACCAGTAGCACAAATGGTATAAAGGGAGCACAGGGACAGCTTGTTTTCTTAAATTGGGCATCAGTTTAAAACTTTATGTACTTGATCTTGAAGATTAAACTAAAGCACTTTTTTTCAATTTTGAAAATTTGGAGAACGATTATTTGTGGGAAAGAGGTTGTGTCCCTATTTAAAAAGAGAAAATCTCAGAGGTGCGCCAAGACTAAAAAAAAATGGTACAAATGAAAGAACAGATTAAAGCCCCAGAAAATATACAGCTAAGCGACAAAGAGATAGCCAATCTATCAGATGCAGAGTTCAAAACTCTGGTAATCACGATGCTCACAGAATTGATGGAGTAGGGTCTTAAAATAGAGGAAAAAGTGAAGGCTATGAAAAGTGAAATAAAGGAAAATGTATAGGGAACCAACAGTGATGGGAAGGAAACCAGGACTGAAATCAGCGGTTTGGGGTTGATTTTTCCTTCAGACCGTGTGTGTGGCCGTGTGAAGACTGGGTATTTCCTAGTTTGCCCACTTTCTTCATCTTAAAGGGCACATGTCAGTGGAGGAGTCAGTGCAGAGGAGTGAGCTCAGCTGAGCTGGTCACGTGTGGGCCACATTGTGACAGCCGTGTCCTGTAGTGTCCTGAGACTGTGTGAAAGGTCTCATCAGTTCTGCAGGGCATATCTGTCCTTATTGTTCACATTTCTGATGTCCCCAACCCTCAATGCAGCCATCACCACCCCAACCTTAAGAGAAAAAGTCATAAGACATCCCACTTAATTCATTATTTCTCTCAAGATTTAGGAGTATCAGAGTGGAATTTTATTGAATATTGATACAGCTTCAGGGAAGCAGGAATTAGAGGGTGGTTCTACCATCTTTTTTGATTGACTTCTTATTATTACCTTTTGTTCATTTCTATCGTATGGAGGGGATGGAGACCCTGATCTCTCTGCCCTGTTTACCCTGAAGCCATCTGGGGGTCTGTCTGGGTTTCTAATTCTCTTTGGGTTAAACATGGATATGGGAGGGAGGGGTTCACAGTTGCCCAGTTCAGTATAGAAAGTGGGTAGCCTATGTATCCTTAACCTCGACAGTATTTACTATTATGGAGTTGCCCCCTTTTTTATTTTCTATCCACTCCCAGATTATACAATATAATTTCTTTGGTTTTTAGGTGCAAAGTAAACTAAAAGTGGGAGCATCTGGTAACACTGTGGCAACAGAGAGCAGAGCTAAATGAATATGTTGTAATGGTAATGGATTATTCCCTTCAATTTGTTCATCTATCCAGCAGTGTCTATATATGTAGGGAATGCCATCTATGAACTAGCACTATCCTTGGTGCCTGGGATATGTCATTGAATAAAACTGATGAATAGAACAGGCACAGGTCCCCTGCCTGTGAGTGGCTTATATTCTCTCAGGGATGGGTTGATGTGTGGAGTGGGGACAGTCGGCAACAAAATACAGAGCACACCCCCAAAAATATAAAGTATGTTAGAAGGTGATATGTGAATAAGGGGGAACCACAGAGTGGAATAGGAGTTACGATTGAGAGTAGGGTGGTTAGGGTGGGCTCCACTGAGAAGCCACCTTTAATGGAGGCTTCCAGGAAGAACGTTCCAGGAAGAGGGACCAGCTAGTGCAAGCCCTCAGGTTCCAGGCAGGCTGGTGTACTCAAGCAGCGGGATGGATGACAGACTGATGGAATTCGGCCAGGTGTGTGAGAGAATGTGAAAAAAAAATGAATGGCCCAGCAACTTGAACTTTTAAAATTTTTAGACTGCTTTGAAAAAAGTTACCAATATTCATTTCATTGTTTTGTTTTGTTTCTTGCTATGAAAGGATAAGTTTCCATGAGTGATCTTTGAAAAAGAGACAAAATAAGCAAAAAAAAATTTACAAAAACACCAAGTCTTGTTGTTATCTTAGAATACATGAAGGAAACAGTGATGTAACAATAAAGAATAATTGTTGATTAATGAGATATCAAAAATTGTTCTCTATAAAATCTGTAAAAAAGAAAATTGCATTTGAAAATGATAGTATAACATGTTATATCTATATGAGACTTTGGAAGTAATCTGGCTTTACCTTTTATAAGTGAGAAAACAATCTAAAGAGGCTAAATGCTTATCCCAAGTTACATGTCTAGCTGGTTGCAGGTTCAAATTTGATAGTACCCAGGCCTGCTAATTCTTAGCCCAGAGCCATGTCCATCCTACCTCCTGTCTTTTAATTCAGTGAGAACTCAGTTATTGCTAACATTTATGTTGTTGACCTTCCATGGACTTGATAGTCAAATCAAGTTTTCCATTACGGTAAGTATGATTTACTTGTATTTGGCAACACAGCCTTGTTATTTGGAGTAGGCTATCACTTCATCATCCTGAAAATCGGTTTTAGAAAGGCCAAGCAGTTTATTTCTTCACCACTCTGTGAGACCCGGATTGTTCTCTGATTATCAGAACAAGGAGTTCTAATTAGTTTTCTTTTCAAGGTGCTGTTCTTTCATTTCCAGGCAACCAGTCCCTGAGCCAAAGGGATTTCTCTGCCAGCCATGCACTCAGGGCCCAAGGTTAACACATGGGCCCTGGGAGGTGGCAGGTCAGATTGGTTTTCTCAGCTCGGCAGCCACCACACCACCCATTCCCTTTCCTCCCCAAACTCACTGTATGTCTGATGGATATTCTTTTATTGGTGTGTGTATTTATTTGTAAATGATGTTGTTTTGAACAAGTATTTTAAAGTTTTCATTGCTATAGATATCATTCTTTTTCTTACATTTTTGATTTAGGCAATCCTTTTTCTCAGTCTGCCTGGTATTCCCTATGTGTTCCTTCATGTTTCTCTATCTGTTCCCCTAGTAGTACGCACTTAAATTATTTCCAGCTCCTTTCTTCGTACAGTGTTACTTGATGTAAATAATCTTGTATCTTAATGGATCTGTATTAGAATTTTTCTGGGATGTGTAAACCCCAAACCAGATTGCTGAGTTACAAAGTATATATATTTGCTAATGCAAATAAGGTAACTTTGCACAGACAACCTTATATGTGTCTCTTATGGGTCTTTTCAGATTTTTCTTGGGTACATATATAGAGGAACAAGATCGTAAACTATATTCCATTTTACCCACACTGTGAGCTTGCTCTTTTGAATGGCTGTTTATTTTTCATTCCCATTAGCAGTTAATAAAGTTTCTTACATCTCTACATTTCAGCCAAAACTTGGTATTATCTAGATTTCTATGCACATCAAGTGTCTTCACATTGTTGTTTTCATTTTGATTAAATTTCTGTATTTGAGCATCTCTTCATATACTTGCTTTTGAATTTTCTCACATTTTAATCACCTAGTCATGCCTTTGTCCTACTTCCTGTGGAAGTTCTTATTTTTTCCTGTTGGTTTTAGGAGTACATTATATAGTCTAAATAGTACTAACATATATCTTTTCCAATTCTGCTCTGTTGGCTTAGATCATGGTGTCCTTTGCTGAGCAGAAATCTTTAATTTTAATGTAAAACATTATTATTGAGTATTACTTTAAAAAGTCACTTCCCACTGCAGATCATAAAGGTACCCCTACATTGTTTTCCATTAACTTTATAGTTTTACCTTTTATATTTGGGCCTTTACCCATATGGAATCTTTCACTGTTTATGGTGTGATGTAAAAGTTTAGTTTTATTTTTGTCTGTATAATTAGCTAATTTTCCCAGTTTGGAGAAAGTCTCTCTTTTCCCCATTATGAAATTTTAATTATCATTGCAAGAATTGTCATCTCTAAGTTATAATAATGTCATCTAACCCAACTACAAAATGTAACTACAAATTTGTATTTTTATTCTCTTCTCCTTTTTAACCCATCTCACCAAAACCCCTCCCCTCTGGCAACCATCAAATTGTTCTCAGTGACTATGTAATTTTTTGTGTTTTGTTTGTTGGTTTATTTTCTGTTTTTAGATCCCACATATAAGTGAAATCATATGGCATTTATCTTTCTCTGTCTCACTTATTTCACTTAGCATAATACCCTCTAGGTTCAGCCTTGTTTTTACAGATGGCAAGATTTCGTTCTTTTTTTTTTTATGGCTGTCATATTCCATGTGTATATGCACAACTTCTTCTTTATCCATTTATTTATTAATGGACACTTAGATTGCTTCCATATCTTGGCTACTGTAAATAATGCTGTAGTGAATACAGGTAGTTAATTAGTGTTTTGGGTTTCTTCAAGTAACTACACAGAAGTGGAATTGCTGGATCCTTCTGTGTTTCTTGTTATAGCTTTTGTTTTAAAGCCTATTTTGTTTGTTTGTTTCCATTTTCATGAAATATCTTTTTCCATCTCTTTACTTTCACTCTGTGTGTGTCTTTCAATCTGGAGTCTCGTAGACAGAACATGTGAGAGTCTTGTTTACTTGTCTGTTCAGCCACTGTATGTGTTATGATTGAAGCATTCAATCCATTTACATTTAAACTAATTGTTGACAGTTATGTAGTTATTGCTCTTTTATTATTCATGTTTATTTTATTTTTTAAAATTTTTTATTTTAGTTTATTCATTACAGTTTCTATCCTTTATTCCCATTCCAGCCCACCCACCCATTCCTCCCCTCCTCCCTCCCCTTTCCAACCCCCCCTAGTTTAGTCCATGTGTCCTCTATATTTGTTCCTGTAGACCCTTCCCTTCTCCCCTGGAATTCCCTCCCCTCTCCCCTCTCATCCCTGACTACCTGTCCTCTATTTCAGTGTCTTTTGTTATATTTCACTTGTTTCCTTGTTTTGTAGTTTAGGTTCCTGTTAATGGCGAGATCATATGGTATTTATCTTTCACTGCCTGACTTTTTTCACTTAGCATAATGCTTTCCAGCTCCATCCATGCTGTTGCAAAGGGTATGAGCTCCTTCTTTCTTTCAACTGCAT
>CM052539.1:78131663-78148836 GCA_028533065.1 Trachops cirrhosus
AAGTGCCTAAGGTCTGGGAGGGATGTTGTGTAGTACTTACAATTGTATGGAATAGCTATTATTTACAGTAATATTAGAGCAACAATCATATGACAGTATCTACTAGATCTAGATAATAAGAATAGGAAGTATGGAGCCTTAAGAAGTGTACTAATGTAACCCAAATGAAGGACAGTTAATTAGCTATACTCTATGAATAAGATAACAGGGGAAACCTATTAAATGATACATTATAACTAGCCAAGCAAAGAAGACTATACTGAAAGAAGAGGAATACTAAAATACTATTTCAATAAAAAGTGTAAGGGCAATGAAATACAATACAGATATGGTATTACTTGCAGGTTGAAAAAAAAATTTAAAAAGTGAAGGCAATTAGCAGGAGATGGAATGAAGAGATAAATTTGGGAAGGTAGAAGGATCACCACTAGATGGAAATAGAGACATAAGTCATTGAATGAAATAACAATAATAAGAATTAAAAAATGAAAAGTTACGTAATAAAAAAAATCAAGTAAAAAAAGAGGAAAAACAAAACAAAAAACAAAAACAAAAGAAAAAAAACAAAAAACCCTTTGTTGGTTTCAAACTGGCCAAACCAGTTTTCCTGGTTTTGCTGGCTGCAGCAGACTTAGGAGTGAATGCTGTGGCTTTGTTTCCCTTCCTGTTCAGAGCTCTGTCAGCCTCTGGCGCACTGTCCCCAGGTCCAGCCTCGAGGGCCCAATGCCCCAGGCACCAATCTGTGAACTCCCAAGCACTCCCTTCAGAACCCACCGCGTAGCGCCTGCACGCATGCGCCCCTTCCAGGTTCACAGGTGTGTATGCTGTGGATTCTGTGGGGCTGGAACCTCCCCCAAATTCACATCCTGGGCACCGGGGATCCCGCAGAACGCCTGCGCTTTTTCCGTGCTCACGGCTGTAGGCACCAAGCCTTTTACTCAAAAAAGTAACTCTCTCCGGGTTGGGGCGCCGTCGCAAGACATGGTGGTCCCCGGACCCATTGTTCAGGCGACTCTCACCAGGGTACTGGCCTCGTGCGCACTTCAGCACTCCCTCGGAAAGCTCACTGCAGAGTGCGCATACGCCACCGCTTCCAGGTTCACGGGTGTGTACGCTGTGGATTTTGGGGGACTAGAACCTCCCCCAAATTCCCGGCTTGGGCACCGGGGATCCCACAGAACGCCTGCGCTTTTTCCGTGCTCACGGCTGTAGGCACCAAGCCATTTACCCAAAAAATAACTCTCTCTGGGTTGGGGCGCCCACGCAAGGTCCTGCCGTCTTCGGCTCCACTGGCTGGGCTGTGATCTTCCCCAAACCCTGCTTGGAGGTCCCCCGATCAGCGCTGCTCAGTCCTTGTTTGGCCAGGGAGGGAGCGATTGACCCAGTTCCCCCACCCCGAGAGCCCTGCGGCAGCTCCTGGAGCTCTGGGGCTGGGGCTGCAACCTCCCTGGTCCCCAGGCTGATCCCTGGGCTGTTATTATCCTGCAGTAGTCTCCTTAACCGTCTGGTCTTTCAGCGTCCGCTACAATTTTGATTTCCTATTTTCATGTATGCTGCAATGTCCTCTGTAGTATGGCTAGGTTTTCCTGCCATTTGAAGAGGGAGGTGACGTGTGCTCCCTCCTACCATGCCGCCATCTTCCCCCTCATCTCTATTATTCATGTTTATAATCTTCATTTCTTTTCTTCTTAAAGAAGTTCCTTTAACATTTCTTGTAATAGTGGTTTGGTGGTGATGAACTCTAACTTTTTGTTGTCTGGGAAGCTCTTTATCTGTCCTTCAATTCTAAATGATATCTTTGCCAGGTCGAGTTATCTTGGTTATAGCTTTTTGCTTTTTATCACATTGAATATTTCATGCTAGTCCCTTCTGGCCTGGAAAGTTTCTATTGAGAAATCAGTTGAGAGTCTTATGGGAGCTCCCTCATAGGTAACTAACTGCTTTCCTCTTGCTGCTTTTAAAATTCTCTCTTTGTCTTTAACCTTTTGCATTTTAATTATGATATATCTTGGTGTGGGCCTCTGAGTTCATCTTGTTTTGGACCTTGTGCTTCCTGGGCTTTTATGTCTATATCCTTTGGCAAGTTAGGGAAGTTTTCCATCATTTTTTCTTCAAATAGTTTCAATTCCTTGCTCTCTTTTCTCCTTCTGGTACTCCTATGATGCAAATGTTGGTACTTGATATTGTCCTAGCAATCCCTTAACTTATCCTCATTTTTAAAATTCTTTTTTCTTTTTGCTGTTCTGAATGGGTGTGTTCTTCTATGTTGTCTTCCAAATCACTGATTTGATTCTCTGTTTCATCCAACCTACTAGTTTATTTCTTCTAGTTTATTCTTCATTTCACATATTGTATTCTTTACTTCTAATGTACTTTGTTTTTATGGTTTCTCTGTCCTATTTTCATGCTGCTATAGTTCTCACTGTTTCTTATTCTTACAAAGTTCCTTGAGCACCCTTATAATCATTCTTTTGAACTCAAATGGATTGCTCCCATTTCAGTTTGCTCTTATTTTTTTGAGATTTATCCTGTTTTTTTATAAAGGGCACGTTTCTTTGTCTCCCCATCTTTGCTACTGCTTGTGTTTATTTGTATGTATTAGGTAGATATGCTATGATGCCCTGCCTTGGCAGGGTGGCCTTATATAGTAGGCATCCTATGGGACCCAGTGGTGCAGTCTCCTTGATCACCTGTGCTGGGTGCTCCAGGAATGTCTCTTTGTCATGGACATTGTCGATGTCCCTTTACTTGGACCCTCCTGTTGTAATTAAGTCTTGATTGCTATTGGCCTATTTGTGTGGAGGGTCAGTCCTCAGGCTGACTGTGAGGCTGAACCTAGACCACAGTGTATAAGCTGCTGTGCAGGTGCTGACCACACAGAACAGAATTCGCCTCAGCAGGATCTGGCACCTGCTAATAGCTTCCTTTTGATATGCCACTCTTCAAGCTAATTTGGCCCTGCTCTGATGTTGTCTGAAGCTGGCCACTTGGTCTGTTTGTTCTGGGGCCTCTTGGAGAGGGACTCTGGTGTTAACCAACATCAGATGTTGCCCGTGACTGGCCCTGGGCAACCTATTTGAAGCTATAGAGTGGCCCATAGTTTATGATTGCCTCCTCTGGGCTTGGGTGTGTATGGAAAGAATAGAGCTGCACACCAAGGCTGGCTTTTACCAACACTGGGCCTGGGAGAAGGTAGCAGAAATCACAGGGAACCTTGAGATCTGCCTTCTCATGCCTCCTCCTGCTTGCTGCCTGATAAGTTCAGTCAACGAAAGAGCCTCTGCCATACTCAGGTTACACGATATGTGTGCTCAGTGAGTCATCAGGCAGGGGTGAGTGATATACATCAGATTGATACAGGTTCAAATTTGGTGCCAGTGCAGAGTCTGAGGCCACTCAGCAAATATCCCAGGGTATACCAAGTCTAGCTGCCATCCACTGGTTGTTCACACACCTTTGTGGTGGCTCAGGGTCTCCAGGAATCATCTGGGTGAGGCCAGCAGAGTTTATCAGGCCCATACTGGCCAAGATTTGTCTGTATGAAGGGAGTGCTCTGCACTGCTCAGGCATGCAAGGGAAAATTTTTCCATGTTCTAGAGCCACACACCTCAATGTCTCCCAGATTCTGCCAGGAGCCTGATCTAACAGGGCAGGGCCACCAGAGGGTGGGGGGTGCCAGTCAGGCTTGTAGAAAGTGTGGACAGTGGTCCATACCCCAGATCTACACAACTCAGTATGTCCTGGATTCTGCCCAGACTTTGGCAGGGTATAGCCACCAGGAGTCAGGAGGGTGGGGCCATAGGAAATCTGGAGTGGAGCTAGTGGATTTTCTATGAGAGGGAGGCACCAGTCAAATTTATAAGAAAGTGGGGGTAAATGCACCCTCCCCAAAGCCACACAGCACAGTCCCTGACATCCCCTGAGTCTGCCCAGACCTTTACATCCCAGCCCAGGCAGCTGACTTCTCAGCGGGGTGCAAGCTCCCCAGGGTAGGGTGACAGGAGTCCAGAGGGTGAGGCTACTTCTTTTCTCCAGACTGATACAGCACTGAGGGGAGTGCTCCACTTGAGAAGGGTGGTGTCTTCAGGGCAGGAGAGCAATTCAGCACAGGGATCCTGGTGTCTGTCCCTTCACCTCTCTCCCCAGAGCCACACACCCCAGTCTCTCCTCATGTGACTCTAGTCTGCTTTGCCCTCCCTCCGCTTGTTCCCTGGGTGAGTGGCTGCAAAGGAGATTTTGTGCATTGGCCCTTTAAAATGATGCCTGTGTCTCTAGCAGACTCCTATCCCTCCCTGGACAGAATCACTGATTTTCACAGTCACATGTTATATGGATGCCTCTTCTCAGTGCTGGTACTCTGGGCTGGGGAGCCTGATGTGAGGTCGAAATCCCACACTCCTCAGGGGGAGCCCCTTACAGCTGAGATGTCCCTTCAGAGTCTCAGCCACCACCCCTGGGAGCGGGACCAGCCCTGTTTATATCTCCACCCTTCCCACCACTCTCGATGTGGCTTCTGTAAATCTTGGTTATAAACTTCTGTTCAGCTAGTCTTCAGTTGCTTGGTCTATATTTTAGTTGTTATTCCAGTTTGGTCCGAGGAAGAGGCGAGTGTAGCTTCCACCTTCTCTGCTGCCATCTTGGATCCTCCTTTTTTTTCTTTTCTTATAGCATTGGTCAGGACCTCGCTCTACTACTATATTCAGCAATAATGGTGATAGTGGGTATCCTTGTCTTGTTCCCATTCTTAAAGGGAATACATTTTCAAATTCTCCATTAAATCAAGTGCTTATTGTAGGCTTTTATGATGTTTGCCAAGTTAAAAGAGTTCCCCATACTTCTAATTATTAAAGAATCTTAATACATCATAAATACTGTCAAATTTTATCAAAAAATTATTTTACATCTATTAAGATAATGACTTGTCTTTAGACTATTGATATCTTAAATTAATTGATATATTTTTATGATGTTGAAATTATTATAATCTTGGGATAAATTTTACTAGCTTATGATCTATTATTTTAAATAGTTTTTTACTCTATTAGTTAATATTTCGGACTTTTCACATCACAAATGATAACTAAAATGAGCCTGTGATTTTTCTTCTGTTTTTGTATTCTTTTTATCATGTTTGGAATAAAAAATACAGTAGCTTAACAAAATGGATTGTATAGCTTTGGGTTTTTTTTCTATTTTGGGGGCAAACATATAAAATTTGAACTTTAATGTCTCATGGATATTTGGTAGGGCTCCCCTGTAAAAGTATCTGGGCCTAGGGCTCTTTAGCAAGTGAGGGATTTTGATTGCTATTTCATTGTATTTAATATTTTGGTCTATTCAAGTTTTCTATTATTTTCCTGCATCAATTTTGACATCTTATATATTTCCAGTAATATATAACTTCATCTAGGTTTTAAAAATTTACTAGTATACTTGTGAATGCTTATAGATTATTGCTTAGCGAATTTTCACTCCTTTTCATCTTGTGAGAAGATTTAATTCTCTGTCCTGTTATTCTTGGATTTGGCCACATGTCTTGCTTTGGTAAATGGAACAGTAGTAGTAGACTTGACCTGAGCAGAAACCATAAATGTTCTCAAGCAGAGATTAGTCTTTTACACCTAAAAAGTGGCTGCACTAGAAGGGGAAATCTCTTAGCTCAACTGTTTTTTGTTTGTTTTGTTTGTTTGTTTGGTCCAGCAAGCCAGAAGCATATGACACTTCCAGCAGTTACAGTGGCTCACCACAGTAGTGAGCTGGTGAGGCTGGTGTATTACCAGGTTCTCCAAAAGGAATGTGTATAGCTTTTCAAAGTACTACCCCATGTCCAACTGAATCACTCTTGTAAAGAATTCATATATGCTTACATTATCTCCAGTTACATCTCATAACTGAAGTTAAAAAGGAGATTTATAGTTATAAACCTTTCTATTTTTCTAGATCCCTGGCTGGTAATTTATCTGACTTTCCTTGCAGCTGTTTATGTGACTGATATGCCTGTGTTTTACTCCATGGTCTTCAGCCTTTGAACTGTGCTCTTGAACCCTGTGTAGTGCCTCTTCTCAGGCCACCATTAAGCTAGTGACATATGATTGGATACAGGGTAAAAGGGGAGATCAACAGGATGCTGGGTCTGTAGACTCCCCTTCACTCAGAGAAGCCACTCCCAGACAAAATGTACCAGGAAGTACTTCCTGCACAGATTTAAAAACTCGACTTGGAGGAACTTTTTGTTTTAAAAATATCAGTTACTGACAAAGTATATGTTGTGGCCCTGGCTAGGTAACTCAGTTGGTTAGAGCATTGTCTGTACACCAAAAGCTGCAGGTTTGATCCCGGGTCAGGGCACATACCTAGGTTGCGGATTCAATCCCTGATTGGGGCACATATGGGAAGCAACTAATTGATGTTTCTCTCTCACATCTATATTTCTCTCTCTTTTCCTCTCTAAAACAATCAATAAACATGTCCTTGGGTGAACATTAAAAATATATATGTATGTATTTAAACACTATACATTGGGTTGTATTTTGTGCTCAGTAAGGAGCTAAAGGTTGAGAAAGAAGAGTGCAGACGTAGAAGTCTCTGTCCATGAGGAGCTTGGGAGACAGCAGTGTTGTTTAAGAAACATAGTAAAGTTGAGTGGTCTTTTAGACTTGGCTCTAAATGCAATAGGAATTGTAAAGGAGGTTTTTAGGTTTGAAGCCAGAGCAGCTATTGATAGGTATAAGTGAGAGAGGAAGTTGGAGAAGCAGAAGGGAACACTATGCCACTTTCATTCATGTAATGACCACAAAGACGGGTGTGTAGGAGTGAAGGAGTAAGTGATGAGATGGGGGAGAAGGGGGTAGAGTGTGCATCCGTTCAAATGGATCCTTGGCTTCACTGTGGTAGATGTGTTTGTCAGAGAATGTTCACCCTTTGAAACAGGTAAGTTTTAATTTCACAGAAAATATGATTACAGTGTTGCATGAAACATTTAGGCTCTATATAAGGGAGAACATTTTGTCAGTGTTAAAGGATTTAGCTCCTTTCTTAGAATCTAAAAACTAGGTTGGACATTCTTATGTCGTCACAGCATCTGGTGGTCCTTAACCAGGGGTAGTACTGCCTCATCCCAGGGTATATGGACATGTGTGCTCAGGCTGTGCTGAGGGATGTAACTAGCAAGCACATAGTAGGTGCAGTTCAGCAATGCTAAAGACCCAGCTATGCACAGGGGACAGTCCTGCACAATGGAGTGTCCTGCCCAGAATGCCAATGGTGACATTGTTGAGAAACACTGGACTTCCCAAACTTCAATCATTTGGGTTCTACTTGTACAATTTTTGCCATATCTTTATACCACTGTACCAGTAATTTAATCTTTTTTAAAAATTTACTTTTTATTTTAAATTTTACTTTTCTTTTTGTTTATTTTTATCATTCTATAGTATATCTGCTTTTTATTTACTTTTTATATATTTATCTTAATCCTGGCAATCATGAGTTTGAAATGCTATTTCTACTTTTCTAATTGTGTTAAAATAGATACATGACTGTTCTAATACAGAATGTTCACCTGTGTACCATCTGATGTCATCTTGCACACCACTAGTGGTGTACATATCAAGCTGTGAGAAACAGTGGCCAGATGGTCACAGTGGACTAATTTAAAGCTTGAACAGATACTATGTAGTATCTTTGGGAGTTGACACTGAAGGCTTAGGACTTTCATTTTTGAGTAGCCTTGCATTCAGAAGAATTCATGAGCTCGAAGGGCCTCATGAGGAGACTTTTCCAGATAGAGGTCAGACAGCACAAACAGCTGTTACTGTCTCTTTATGCGTACAAGCTCTCCTTGGAGGACCTTATTTGCTCTTGGCTGGGTATGTGTATGTGCCAGTTATCTTTGCTCCAGACTGTGTCCACAGACTACTAGCCATCTCCCAGTTATGTGGAAGTATTCACAAGGTTTATGTACCCCTGAAAGTGCAGAAGAATGAGAGCACTGTCCTCACTTCCAGTTAATTGGCTCAACATGTATGTTGCATTAATAGTTGGTCAGGAGTCAGAAAGATGATGGAGTGTAGCCAAATCACAGATGCTTCCTCCCCACCACCCAATGAGCTAAACCCATAAGCCTTTAAAACAAAAACATTCACCAGCAGCTGCCAACCAAACAAAAAAGCCAATCACAGCTTTAGTCCACGTACTTTGAAAAGTGGGAGGCAATGAAGGAAACACCTCACACTGATCCCTCAGGAGCGATACTGGGAGTGGAAGGCAAGGGAACAAAATCCCAAGCATTCCTACTAATACAGATCGGTTTGGAAAGAATCTGGCTGTAGAGGTGAGCTGAAAGCCTCCTTAAATGTCAGGAATCACCCTCAGCTGAGGCAGAAAGGCAACCCAGAGGAGGCTATCTCTTAGGCTCTGAGTTCCAGGACAGAGACCATAGGAGCAAGTGCACCCTGGCTAGGCAGAGCAGTGTCTGGTACAAGATATTTAATTAGCTTCCAAAAGAGAGAGTACAATATAGGACCCCCAGCAGAGGCATGCCAAGTGGGTCCTAGCTCTCCTCGAGGCAGAACAATACACAAAAAGCAATAGCCAATATCAAATTGTAGCTCAGGGGAGAAAGACAACTGGTCCCTTATAAAGTGAGCAGAGTGTCCAGGATACAGCAACTTAGTATAAGAGAGCAAATAGAAGTGTTGCATGGAGATACTCACATTAAGTATGCGCAAGATGAAGCTAAGTGTCATGACAACTGTGAAAATACTACAGCAGAGGAATGAAAGAAAGGAACATGGCTTGCAAAAAATAGACATAACCAACCTGGTCTGAGAAAAAACCCAATTTGAGAAATCTCAACCTCACAAGTGTTTCATGCTATGGAAGAGCTCAGTATCAATTCCATAGAAATAAAAACTCAATGTAGCTATGATAAAACAATGAGATTCTTTTTAAATTTTTATTTTTAATTGTGGTAAAATACACATAGCATAAAATGTGCCATCTTTTCTATTTTTAAATGTATACTTCGGGAGTGGTAAGTACTTTTACATGGTACTTTTTAAAGCAGCACCCGATGTCATTCTCTCCCAGTCCCTGGCAACAACCATCATTCTTTCTGTCTCAGTGAGTTTGACTCTCTCATATGAATGGAACCAGAGACTATTTGTCCTTTTGTGACCGGCTTATTTCACTTAGCATAATTCCCTTAAGGTACATACATGTTGTAGCATGGGTCTGAATTTTTTCCTTTTTATGGCTGCACAATATTCTAATGTGTCATATAGCATTATTATATTATCCATTCATCCTTTGATTAGCACTTGAGTTGTGTTCACTTTTTGGCTATTGTGAACAATGCCACCATGAAAATGGATATATTGATACAAATAGTTCTTTGAGTCATTGCTTTCAGTTCTTTTAGGTACATAGTAGAATTGCCGGGTTGTATGGTAAACCCGGTTTTCAGTTAACCCCCATACAGTTTTCCATCACAGCTGTACCGTTTTACATTTACACCAACAGTGCACAAGGGTTCCAGTTTCTCCACATCTTCAAAGCACTTATTGTCAGTTTATTAAAAAACAATTCTTTTAATTTCTCAATTACATTTGACTTATAATATTATATTAGTTTCAGGTGAACAACATAGTGATTAGACATTTATATAATGTACAAAGTGATCACCCCAATAAGTCTAGTACCCATTGGACACCAGTCATACTTACTACAATATTATTGACTGTATTCCCATGCTGTGCTTTATATCTTTGTGACTGTTTTTATAGGCGGCAATTTGTAAATCTTAATCCCTTCCCCTTTACACCCCACTCCCCAGCCCTTCTTCCATCTGGCAAGTGTCAAAATGTTCTCAGTTTCTGTATTGTTTGTTTATTTTGGATTTTTTTAAAGATTCCACATTTAAGTGAAGTTGTATGATATTTATTTTTGTCTGAGTTGTTTCACTTACCATACTTGGTCTGAGAAAAAACCCAATTTGAGAAATCTCAGTCCATTCATGTTATTGCAAGTGGAAAGATTTTGTTCTTTTTTGTGGCTAAGTAATATTCTATTGTACGTATGTAACACATCTTAATCCATTCGTCTACTGATGGACCTTTAGGTTGCTTGCATATCTTGGCTATTGTAAATAATGCTGCAGTGAACTTAGGAGTGAGTATATTTCTTTGAGTTGGTGTTTGGGTTTCTTTGGATGAGTATC
Organism: Trachops cirrhosus; assembly: GCA_028533065.1. NCBI lineage: Eukaryota > Metazoa > Chordata > Mammalia > Chiroptera > Phyllostomidae > Trachops > Trachops cirrhosus. The sequence continues at coordinate 78,141,883 of CM052539.1, forward strand.
CAGAAGTGGAATTGTTGGATCATTCTTTGTCTCTTGTTATATAGCCTTTGTTTTAAAGTCTCTTTTGTCTGATATAAGTATTGCTACCCCAGATTTCTTTCATTTTCATTTTCATGAAATATCATTTTCCATCTCTTTACTTTCAGCCTGTGTGTGTCTTTTAATCAGGAGTCTCTTGTAGACAGCACATGTGAGAGTCTTGTTTACTTGTCTGTTCAGCCACCGTATGTGTTATGATTGAAGCATTCAATCCATTTACATTTAAAGTAATTATTCATAGATATGTAGTTATATCTATTTTATTATTCATATTTTTTATTCTTTGTTTCTCTTCTTAAAGAAGTTCCTTTAACATTTCTTGTAATACTGGTTTGGCAATGATGAACTCTTGTAGTTTTTTGTTGTCTGGGAAGCTCTTTATCTGTCCTTCAATTCTAAATGATAACTTTGCTGGGTAGAGTTGTTGTGGTTGTAGTTTTTTGCTTTATCACGTTGAATATTTCATGCCAGTCCCTTCTGGCCTGGGAAGTTTCTGTTGGGAAATCAGCTGAGAGTTTTATGGTAGCTCCCCTGTAGGTAACTAACTGATTTTCTCTTGCTGCTATTATTCTTTGTCTTTAACTCTTGGCATTTTAATTATGATGTGTCTTGATATGGCCCTCTTTAGGTTCATCTTATTTGGGACTCTCTGTGGTCCTGGGCTTGTATGTTTATTTCCTTTGCCAAGTTAGAGAAGTTTTCTGTCATTCTTTCTTTTTTTATTTTATTTTCATTTACAGTTTATGTTCAGTATTATTTTATATTCATTGTAGGTGTACAGCATAGTGGTTAGACAATTATATACTTTACAAAGTGATCCCCCTATACTATTATTATTTCTTCAGATAGGTTTCCAGTCCATTGTTTTCTTTCTGTCCTCCTGGTATCTCTGTGATACAAATGTTGGTACACTTGCTGTTCTCTCACTGATATCATCAACTACCCTCATTTCAAACTTTTTTTTGCTGTTATCTTGCCTTCCAAATTGCTGATTCAATCGTCTTCTTCATCTGCTCTACTGTTGATTCCCTCTAATGTATTCCTTACTTCAGTTGTTTTAATCTTCATTTCTGACTCATTGTTTTATATGTTTTCTACCTTCATTTTAATGTTTTCCCTCTCTTTGTTAAAGTTCTGAGTTCATCATCACTTCCCCTAAGTTTTTTGAACATCCTTATAACTAGATTTTGAACTGTACATCTGGTCAATTGCTTGTATTTATTTTGCTTAATTCTTTTTCTGAAGTTTTGTTCTGTTCTTTCATTTGGGACATGTTTCTTTCTCTCCTTATTTTAGCCAATTCCTGGTGTTTATTTTTATGTGTTAGGTAGATCCGCTCTGTCTCCCATCATGGTAGGTGTCCTGTGGAGCCTTGTACTGCAGTCTCCCTAGTCCCCTGATCCAGGTACTTCAGGGGTGTCCCTTGTGTGAGTTGTGTTTGCCCTCTTGTTGTAGTGGAGCCTTGATTGCTGTTGGCCTGTCAGTGGAAGGCATGGATCCTTAGGCTGATATGCTATGGAATGGCTGTGACTGCATCAGATGAAAAGTTTTACAGTGGCTGATCCCGTGGAGCCTGATTCACTTGAGTGGGGCTCTGAGGCCTGCTGAGTCCACTCTTTGGGTATATTGTTGTGGAGCTAACTGGGTGATATTCTGATGTGATCTGAAACCAGCCACTGGGTATGTTGATTCTGGGGCCTTTTAGGTGGGGCTGTGATGCAGGCTACTTCAGCCACTGTTTCTTCCTAGCCTGGGGCTATCTGGTTGGAGCTACAAAGTGATCTGTAGATGGTTGTCATTCCTGATGGGCTTAGATGTGCCTGCGAGAGGCTAAACTACAAACCAAGGCCAGCTGCCACTAGTGGTCAGCTTGGAGCCACTTAGGAAGAGTTATGGAGCACGCTGAGATCTCAGACACTGCTTGTTTGGGATTTGTGAACCTATGAAAGATTTTACAAAAGTCCATAGTTTAAGCCGAGACTAGACATTTGTATAAGAAAGCTATTTGAAGCAGCTTGTGCAGGCCCACAAACTGGGTGGGACAGGGTCTCAGGGAATCACTAGGGCAGGGCAAAGGTTGTTAGCCATGTTGATGGAGAGTCAGACCTGTTGCCCACCTGTGCCCACAGACTATGTTGTGGGAGGGCTCGAGACGGGAACAATGCTGTCTGCCAGCATTTCTGCTGGGGAGAAAGCCAACCCTCCATCTCTCTTCCTGAGCCAGACAATTCAGTTTCTCCCCTTATGTCCTTGGCATCTTTCCAGCTGGTGTCCCAGTGCCGGAGCTCAGGCGTTATGGGGACTTCCCCTCCCAGCCCAGGAACCCTATACTGTGGAACCTGGTGTGGGGCTGGAACCCCCTCATTCCTTATGAGGAGATCCCCGCAGCCAAGATATCGCTCGTGTTTCTTAACCACCACGCTGTTTGTGGGACCAGCTTGTTTTGTGTCTCCAGCTCCCCTAGAGTCAACATGGCTTCTTTGCTATATCCTTAGTTATAGGACTCTATTCAGCTAGTGTTTGGCTGGTTGACAAGAATGGTTGTCCTGTAATTTAGTTGTAATTTTGATGGGTCATGGGAGCAAGCACAGCATTTACCAACTCCACAATCTTGACTGGAAGTCTATTTTCTGGTTTTGATAGTAGTCATCCTAATGGGTGTGAGGTGAAATGGGAGTTTTAAGAGATTTATTAAAGATCCAAGAAAATAAATTGAGGACAAAGTCACAAAACAAGATTTGAACCAGGAATAAAAAACAGAACAGACATTGTGGAAAATCAAATGAGTGGCATGGGGAAAAGCAGGAGTTCATCACACAGTTAAAGCAGTAGGCGGGGAAAAGATCACTGCGGAGGACAGGCAAGTCACCAGCATGTGAGGCAGACAAAGAATGCGGAGATGTAACACAGGAAGGTAAAGCTTTGGTCACAAGGTCATGCCACATGCCTGGAAAGGCAGAGAGGAGAGGGCCAAGCTGTACCCTGGTCTAAAGCTTCAGCACTGTAAACTCCAGACAGAAAAAGCAAGTTATATGAAATGAGGAAAGCAATTTGGTACCAGAATGCTCCACACCAACATTCTCTACCATGAAATACAAGTGAGGTATGCAAAATTATAAGAGGAATAAAATTTGTTCAAATGATATAAAATTATATTCATAATTTAAAAGTATAACATTAAAATAATATAATATGAAATTTTCAAATAATATTAAGTTATTATTTAGCAGTGAAGGCAATAAACAGACAGTCTTGATTTGAAAGAACTCAAGGAATACAGAACTGAGCGTTTGCTTAGGAAAACCACCCTATGATGAAACTGACCCAAAGACTTAAGTCAAAATAACAGGCTCAGAAGTAGAAATTCTGTGGTTAAAAAATACAGTAACAACAAAAACAACAACAAAAAACAAGTGACCATTCAAACCATCATAGTGTAGTTTTAACACTAAACAGCCAGGGAGGAGATGTTATTGTTACAGGAGCAGATAAATGCTATGCACCCGGTAAAATGAAAATGATGTAAGCAAAAAAAATCAAGAGGTGTAAGGAAAGGGAGAGGATACATAAAGTGTTCATTGTAGAGCATTAATGGTAAAATATGTGCTTTATCTCTTAAATCTTAAAAAAAATGTGTCTCAGCATTGATTCTTGTGTGCATATGTTTTAAGTATTTTCACCGCAGGTCAGAAAGTCATTTAGTTTCTCTCCTTCTTTTTCTTCAAACAAAATTAATTAACTCTTAGGAAGAAGCTGTTCCAGTGTTCTCCTAACAGCATGCGTGCATAAAGACACGTCCAAAGCTATGCCAACCCGCTGCAGATACAGTGTGGGATGCCGGAGGCTTCATTTTCTTCTTTGTACTGTTTTGTGTTGCTTGGATTTTTAGTGAGCCCATATTTTTTATAAAAGCCATAAAATTATTACTGTTAATATAAAATATTGGTCAGCAGTATCATAATTATTCTAATTGCTTCTTAGTCATTTTTTAAAAAAATTACAATCTTAATAAACACCAGAAAGTATCTTTGGCAATAACTTTACAACTGAAGCCCAAGCTAATGGCAGCTGCCAACAGCATGTGAGTGGAAACATTAGCTATTCTGATAGGATACCTTTTGTCTTACTGCATTCATAAATCACAACAGGGAGCTGCTGAGTGTGAAGTGGGATTGACCTGTGATGCCAGTGAAAGGAAGTGTGGTCGTATAATGTGCCACCGTACAGATGTCTGAACCAGGAATAAGAAGGCCTCACTTCTAGTCCTGGCCTACCCAGTAACCGGCACCGTAATTTAGATATTTGGAGTCCCGGATCTCTGCACTTCGCTACAGTGAACTTCTTTCACTTTCTTGAATGCGCCACATTCTCCTGCCACAGGGCTTTTGTATGTGCAGTTGTTTCTGTACACACACTTCTTTCCTTCCCTCTCGCTGGACTCCTTTCTATGTTCGGGGCGTAGCTTTAACTTCCTTCCCCTGCTTGGCCTTCTGTGTAACCACAGGCACTTCTCACTGCCTGTGCTGTGGACATACACAGTCACTCACTGAAGGTCAGACTTCCTCAGTGTCCTGGCCTCCAAGAGACTGGAATCCAGGTAGGACTGCAAGGTCAGGTTCTCATTGCCCATCCTCAGCACATACTTTCTCTTCCTCCTCCGAGCTCTGCCGGGAGGTAACTCTCCTCCTGTGGCCTGTGCTGGAGCAGAGAACTCGGCTGTCCTCTCCACCCGCTACCTCATGGCCGCTCACTTTGTTTTCTTTTTCATGGGCCCCTTGGCTCCTGCTTCTGCTAGAAACCGCACCTTTTATTTGCGATGTTCAAGTTTATCAGGAGAGCATAGCTGTTTTCTGTGGTGTGTTACCCTCCCACTCCAGCCAGTCCTGCAGGAGACTGTTGCCTCTGCACCCACTGGCCAGAGCCAGAGGGAACTGGGGCCCATGCAGCCTTCTCTCGTCCCACCACCCCCTGCTCGGCCTCTCTGGTGAAAGAGTTGGAAGTGAAAACAGCATGTCCCATGAAGTATGTGCAATGTAATCCTAACTGTGTATTTTAGATCTAGAGGACTGAAATACATCAAATTATCATCAGTTGGCTTCTTTGATAGTATTTTCAGTTATTTTTGTTTTTTTGTTTTCTTGTTTTCCAATTTTCTGTAACAAGTGCTGATTATTCGTAGATGCCAAATGGTATTTCCTAAGCACCTGTTTATGGCCTGGTACTGAGCAGCCTCAAGCAGACTAGGAAAAGTTGGCCCCTAACACTTGGAGACATATGTCACTCTCCCAGCGTTTTTCAGTTTTGCCCCCTTCTGATGTGTTTGCTTGTTCTTCTCACCTCGGTGCCTCTCTCCTCCCCAGATGACCGGACTGCTGGAATCCCCCCACACATCCTCAACAGCTCCCCATCAGACCGGCAGATTAACCAGCTGGCCCAGAGGCTGGGCCCCGAGTGGGAGCCCATGGTGCTGTCCCTGGGACTGTCCCAGAATGACATCTACCGCTGCAAGGCCAACCACCCCCACAACGTGCACTCACAGGTGGTGGAGGCCTTCGTCCGCTGGAGGCAGCGCTATGGGAAGCAGGCCACCTTCCAGAGCTTGCAGAGGGGCCTCCAGGCCGTGGAGGTGGACCCCTCAGTGCTCCAGCACATGTTGGAGTGATGGGGTCTCCCTCTGCCCTGTGGGGAGTGCATCTCCAAGTCACATGTGCCCAGGGCAGGTAGTGTTTTGTTGGGGGGGGCGTATGTGTTTTCTTTTCAATGATCCATAGATGAAATGAGAAAATAAGGTTTGTACTTGACTTCACCCAAAGGGCCAGATTACTCAGATCTCCCACGCTGGCTTCACAATTCATTGTTTTCAATTGCTCGAAGATTGCATTATTTTAACTGTTCAGGTTTTAATTGTGTGGTTGCCTTTTAATAGATGGGTGAAGCATAGTGGCTCAAAAACTATACTGTGTTATCACATTACATGCAAGTGTCTTATACACAAAACATCTACTTTTATGTTGCCTGGGAATGAAAACATGGACTTTGCTATTAATGATGATGATGATAATAAAAAGTAAATTATTATGTATAATGTGGTGCCCTGTGTAAGAAAGTGTTGTGTTTTTTTCCTCATTCTTGAATTGCATGGATTAAGGGTGTAAATTTACAGTAGTCAGTTTCTCTGGAACAGAACTGATAGTAACAAGGAAATGGTTACCTTCTTTAGTCAAGATAAATAGATCGGGAGGACTCCAGCCAAGATGGAGGCATAGGTAGACGCACTGTGCCTCCTCGCACAACCAAGATAGGGACAACAACAATATAGAAACAAAATAACAACCAGAACTGACAGAGAATTGAAGTGTATGGAAGTCGGACACCCAAGGAGTTAAAAATAGACGAATTCATCGAGACCGGTAGGAGGGGCAGAGTTGGCCGGGCAAGGGACGTGGAGCAGAGAACTGAGCAACTGGGGCAGCGTGCAAGTCCACAGCAGGCAGACCCTGGGCGCACAAGTGGCGGTGGCTGGTGGGCCCTGGCCAGGGGGTGGTGACCGGCAGACCCAGCGAGGCGGCCATTGTGAAGCAAGGCACTGCGCGCAGCTCAGGGTCCCAGCACTGGGAAATAGAGCCTTGGGTCACTGACTGAAAAGGCAGATCCCGTGGGGTGCACAGGCCCACTCACACGGGAAGTGGCGCCAGAGGGGCCCAGTTGGCTTTTGGAAAGCGGCGGAGGGGTCTGAGGTCCTACAGAGAGCAGAGCAAGTGCCATTGTTCCTCCTCGGACCCCGCCCCCACATACAGCATCACAACCCAGCAACTGGGGTGCCCCGCCCTGGTGAACACCTAAGGCCCTGCCCCTCACTACAGGAGCTCCACAAGACCAAAAAAACAACAACAAAGAAAACAAAAGCAAAAAAAA
>CM052539.1:78149336-78173105 GCA_028533065.1 Trachops cirrhosus
ACATGGACATGAACTAAAGGGGGGGAATGTGGGTGGGAGAGGGTGTTCAGGGTGGAGGGGAATGAAGGGGGGATAATAGGACAACTGTAATAGCATAATCAATAAAATATATTTTAAAAAAGATAAATAGATCGGGTGGGGTGTCTGCATTAAAGTTAAGACACTGAAGCTCCCTGCAAAGATGAGTTCAAGTACCAGCATGTATACCTAAGTCCTTCAGCTTTAAAAGATTGCTTAAGAAAATCCTGTACCATTTATTTAAGGGATTTAGTCTGGGGACAAAAGGGGGTGTGGTCTTTCCATTGAAGCCCTAATGACTGAAGTGTTATGCCTTAAGGAGCATGATTTAGGCTTCTATCCTTTTATTAATGACATAGTAGTGATATATTTGTCAAATGCTTTCCTGTTTATAAGGCTTTTCATAAATGGGATCTCATTTGGACCTCACAAAAATCCTATGAAGGAGCTGGGCAGGACAGGTGAGCAGAGTCTACAGGGAGATTAAGTGATTTGCTGGGTGAATGAGCTATAACGTGGGTTCGGGAGCACTGCACCTGTGTGCCCTTTCCGGCTGCCCCATGTGGCTTCCACTCCTCCTGCTCTCTCACATGCTCCCTGAAGAAGCTCGAGTCCTGCTTGCTTCCTGCTAGCAGCATTGCCTTGGATAAGTCACTTCACTTCTCTAAGCCTCTCAGTTTCCTCACTTGTGAAATGAGAAAATGATTGTCCCCACCCCCAGGATTTTGGGGATGATGAAGGGAAAAATGCCTGCTAAGGGCTCATCCAGTGCCCACCTGGTCCGTAATTGCCTCTCGGGACATAGGAGCTGTTATCTGCTGCTGTGGCTGCACCTGGCTGCAGGTCACACCCAGAGCTGCATCGTGTAGGAGGAAGTGCTATCACCATGCTTCTCTTGCTACACTTTAAAGTATGATGTGATTTTATTAACCCTATAATGGGTCCAATCAAGAGAGGGATGGGTGAGCATCCCCTTTTTGTGATCTGACCTTCCAAATAATTAAAGAATCTATTTCTTATCCTAACCTAACTGAGGATTTTTCAAAGGGAAACATAATTGTACTTTTTATCTCTCTCCATTCTGAAGCCACATGCATGGAGAAGTAGAGTTGAACGTAGAGTGGGTGCTCAAACAGATGGCAGTGGCGTGTTGACAACATCCTTTCCCTAAAAAAGATCAGTTATTTCACAGTTCAACCAGCAGTTCAAAGGGATGGTCCCCTGGCCTCCTCGGCTCCAACTGTCCATTCGATAGCCCAGCCATTGATTCGTATCTCGTAAAATTCTCATACATTTGGCCCCCCACTGTGTCCAGTGGCAGACTGTGCTTCCACGGCATCTTCACTAAACTGCTTGTCCTTTTGAACCCTGGACTTGTTGCGTTGCTTTTAGTCCCCTGGGTTTACTAACAGAGGGTTGCTGTGGCTTTTGCTCTCACCACATTGGTGGATGAGCCAGTAGAGCTGGGCTCTGCTGTGTCTGCTAAATGGCATTTTAGAACTGGGTCAGATGATTAGTTAGGTCATCTTCCTGCCATTTGTAAGGAATCTGTCATGTGCAGAGATACTTCTGTGCTCTGTCAGCAGTGAAGGACAAGTCATGACAAAGTTGCCCATGGTGAGCTGCCGGGGCCATGGGAGAGCTCCGACTTACTGCCCTTAATGAGTGGGGTGTCTCCAGCGTCACATGGCAGCTGCACCTGTGTGGGCCTGCTCATATTCTTGCAGGAGGTTTGCAGAACGGAAGGACAGAGCATCCAGATCACTGCCTCATTTCTGCCTCTGGTCTCAAAGAGTGACACGACATGACATCAGCCCACCTCCCAAGCAAGGAGTCCCTGTGTTTCCGCATGGAGGAAGACTCCACAGTTTCCGAGACTGCTCACTCCCAGTGCGTAAGTTCAGTGATGTGGCCGAGCATTTGCAGGCAATGACAAAAAAAGATTAAAGAAAAAGTCTTGCTCCGATTGGTTTGGGGGCCTGTGTGTTTGTACACACTCGTGTGCATGTGTGTGCACACATATGTGTACCCCCAAACTTTTTAAAAACTGTAACTTCTATGAAATTTTTTCTTCACAAAATAATGCTATAGCAGTTTAAAAAATACCAGTAAGCAAGAAGAAAACAGTAAGAATTACCCGTACACCTTCCAAAGATAACCACCGTTAAACCCCAGTTTGGGTCTCTGTCCTCTAGTTTCTGTCTATACCTGCATATTCTTTTTATAACAAAAATTAGATTGTGTTGCACATGCTATTTTATAATTGGTTTCTTTTAGTCAACATACCTTTTCACATCAGTAAAGATTTTTCTATTCCAGTGCTTGTCAACCTCCCTTGTGTTTGGAGAACTCCTTTAAGTCCTGTGAGTTCTGGCGGCATGTTTGAAGGAACGGAAAGACACTCGCTTCTAAGTGTAGCAGTGGCTTTCACTGTCAAAACCTGTCCTCCTGACTCTCCATTTACAGCCTGTCATCACTTGAGTAGACTGTTTACTGCCCCCACTCTGCCCTCTTATATCCTCAAAAAGCAGTGTTGAGCACATTCCTGTAAATATTCTGGGCTTTTCCGAGTTTTGTACCTCTCCCTTACAGCACGACGGCCCCCCTGCCACCCGCCACTGCACTGTGTAAGCCACTCGGCTCGTGTTCCAGTTCTACAAGAGCATGTGTTCTCGGGGGCAGTGAAGTCACCCCCATCGATCCAGACATGGGTGGCACACCGTAGAGCCCTATGTGGCTGCTATTCTGCACCATCACTGTTAGTGCCTTTCTAGCACCTGCGTGTGCCTTGACTTGTTAAACACTTCCTGGTACATTATATGGGTCTTTAGGTGTCTTTTGCTTTTTGACTATCATAAAGTCATGTAAGGGAAGTCATTGTTAGTAACTCCACATTCACCAGAGGTTATAGTGAACTGGATTCCTCATTTGTTCAGCTTGAAACATATTTAAATTTTGTTACCAATTAGCTTTTGTTCCATAGTAAACCAGCCCAACATGTATTGGCTTAAAACTTAGCTCACAATTCTGGGAGTGGGCTGGACTGCTCTGCTCTGGGGCGCCTCTGGGGAACTCCCCGGGCTCTGCTGAATCTGAGGTGGGTTGGCTGAGGCTGGGTCATCTAGATGGCCTCGCTCACTTGACTGGCAAGTGGCCTGTTGTTGCCAGTTAGGTCACACACCTCTACTCATAAAGTTTGCCCCACTTTCCTCACTGTCGCGGTGGGGACAGGGGTTCCATGGGCAGCAAGAAGTCAATCTCCAGTATGCGAGCATGTTTCAAGCCTCTGTCTGCATCCGTTTTCTAATACCCTGTTAGCCAAACTGAGTCCCAAGACCTGCCCAGGGTCTGTGTGTGTGAGGGCTCTGCCCGAGGGCTTGGAGTGAGGGAGGGGAATAACTTGGCTCCATTTTTTACAATCTATATTTGAAAATGGAAGTTTCTGGGCTTTATCAAAAAGCAGAGTTTGGCTAATCTGGATCCCCCACGTCACACTGCAGTAACGGGCAGGCTCATTGCAGCCTGACACCATCCCACCCCTCTACAGAACGCAGCCCCTTGGTGCTCCCCTGCCTGCTGCGTGTCCTGCTCAGCTCCCAGCATGCGCACCTTTGTGGCCTCCAGGCATTCAGCCTTGAAGAGTCTTAGCCTAGACGTGAAGTGGAATTGCCCAGTTTCAAGTTACACATAGTTTTAAAAACTACTTTGACTTTCTAAAACATTATTTAAAAAACTACTTTGACTTGAGCAAAATAAAGGGGGTTGGTTTTAATTGCCTCTCCATTCCACCAGACTTCAGTGGCCCACTGTGGACACACACACACACACACACACACACACACACACACACCCCATACACAGCTGGGGCAGTAGGATGACTCTGTCTTCATCCCTTTCTCTGGGCGACTCCCCAGAAGCCGTGGTTTTGGAAAGGGACTCCCCTCACCCAGTTATTCAGAAGACACTAACTGATAAGCTACTGTAAGTCAGCTGCTCTGCTAAGTGGGGAGGCAAAGCAATGAGCAATGAACACACAGTCCCAGTTCTCCAGGGACTCAGTGCTTGGCAACGGGTCTGACACGGCTCTGTTTACCAGTAATGCCACGAGGCCACGCCTGAGTGCTGAGTCTATGGGAACATGGCAGAAATGATTCCTTCTGCCTTTTTCAGAAGTGAGAGGTGTGTGGAGTACTCACTCTGCCTCCCTCACTTGAGCAAGTTACTCCATCTGCCTGTCCCAGTTTCCTCCTATGTAAAAATGTGTACAGTGACAGTGCCCGGCTGTGTTTACAGTGAGGAGCCCATAAGATAAAAGCTTAGAACAGTGCTTGCACAGACCAAAAATGTTTTGTTAAATTGTTGAGCTGAATTATTCTAGCTATCAGAATTTCTCTAATATTCTTCCCCCTATCAGAGTCCTGAGATGTGTAGGGGTCAGAATCACCTTTTCCTGCTGTGAATTGTGGTATAGAAATGTGAAGTCCATGGTCCCTCAGTACTTTTACAGGACTCTAAAGATAAGGAATAGCAACTGCTAGGCACTCTTCAGAGCATATTCAGAATTGGGGTGGGATTACCCAACTATCGTTCAATAAAAATCCCTACAGTCATCAAACAAATTTCTTGCTGATGGCAAGACAATCAGCAAGCTACCAATTTGTGTGAACTACCAGAGACACAAAGATAAATAGAACATAGTCATACCATATCATAGGCATATCGGCATGTTGGGGAGACACACGTAACAGGCAGCAATTATGATACTGTTTGGCCAGCACAGGGGAGGGAGCAATTAAGTTGGCCACAGAGGAGGCGACACTGAGCTTTGTAAGTTCTTCCCAAGTTAGTATGTTGGTCCCTTTGGGGGACGGTAATGCATGTGGATACCAGAATTCCACTTAATTTATTTTACATCCAATTTGACAAATGACACGTCTTGCCGTGGGTCTACAAGGTGCCTCCAAGATGCTGTGTCAAAGCAATTTAGAAAAGAAGAGAGTCTTGCTGACAGGCTAAGTGGCCAACATTACCCCGTCCTGGACCTGAAGACAACAGCAGTGCCCTTGGCAGCACGCGGCTCCTTCCTCCCCAGTGGGGTCAGACCGGGTCTCGTGTTATAACAGCGGGCGTATTTTGGAGATCTTTGTGCCATCCCTGCTTCTTAGTTCTTCCCCCAATAGCCTCACAGATTAAAGTTGGATGTTGTTGGCATACAGGGAATGTTTTTAGTGTAATAACTACCTGTTTATTTCTTGGAACTGTAAACAGCTTAAAAGAACAGGGTTGTCTATTTTGTTGACACTGTTTATATAGGAAAATTAAATTCTTACAAAGACACAGTTCAGTGAGCCAATTAAGTCTTGTTTGTTGAAATTATACAAAATATATGGCAATAATTCTGAAAGCTACATTAATTAAAAAAATAGACTATGAAATTCAGATTTGAGTACTTAAAAAAACAGTCCCAACATCTTCATAACACTCACATTTCCATTTCACTTTCAATTTCCATCTCTAGCCACTGCTGCTTTGGCATCATATTATATTCTTTTTTATTTTTATTTAGTTATTTTTAGAGGGGAAAGGAGGGAGAAAGAGGAAGAGAAACATCAATGTATGGTTGCCTCTCACACACCCCCAGCCAGGGACCTGGCCCGCAACCCAGGCATGTGCCCTGACTGGGAATTGAACCAGCGGTCTTTTGGTTCTCAGGCCAGTGCTTAATCCACTGAGCCACACCAGCCAGGGCTAGATTGTATTCTTAATGGAGAATATTTGTGGAAAAAAACTGCTATGGTCTGAAGGTTTGTGTCCTCTCAAAATTCATATGCTGAAATCCTAACCCCTAGAAGTGAGGGTATTAGGAGAGGGGGCCTGTGGGGGTGATCAGGTCATAAGGGTGGTACTCTTGTGAAGACCCCACAGAGCTCCCTAGCCCCTGCCACTATGTGAGAACTCATCCAGGAGGCTTCAGCTAGGACCCAGAAGAGGGCCTTCACCAAAACATGATCATGCTGGTGCCTGGATCTTAATCCAGCCTCTAGACCTGTGAGCAATGAGTTTTTATTGTTTATAAGCTACCTAGCCTGTGGTATTTTGTTAAAGCAGCCCAAACACATTAAGAGGATATCAAATGGGTTAGATGTGATCAAATAATTACTCATCTTTCTATAGGTGGCATATAACCTTCCTCTTGTCAGCTTCTAGATGATTTGATCTAATCAGAGCTTTGCTGATACCAAAGCTTTGGTATGCCCTGTTGGCTCATTGCTGATCCTAGGAGACAGAGTACCTACAAATGAAGTAAGTAAGCAAGCCCATTCATAGACTGGTGGTGAACTTGGTGCTCCTGGTAGTGTCATGGCCAAGGAGGAGGGAGAATTGTCTAGGGAATATTTTTTAAAGACCCAAGATATCTATCATTGATACTGGTTCTTATTTATTCAGGGGGCAAGGATCCCTTTAATAATGTGAAAAGGCCATGGAGCCATTCTTTAGAAAAATGTACATGCATGCGCACAGACATGCACACAGAACATTTGGCATATACTCTTTTTCTTCCTGATCCATTCAGCTTTATTTCTAATTTTAAAAATGAGCCCATATGGGTGATTTCATTCTTGTGACTTAACTAATAAGATAAAAGTAATAAAAGGAAAGAATTGCCTGATTCAAGGACTTAAGAAATCCACATCAAGTCTATTGGTGAATGGTGGGTATGGATTCAGTGCAATTTATTTCGTTATTTTTCTGTGTCCTCTATAGATGAAATGGGATATGTTTTCAAAAATTAAATTTGTACCTTTTTGTCCACTGAAAGAAGAGGCAGAAAGTGCTTTGGGACCTCTGTAGGGAACTGTCAATTTCTCAAAACGAGTGTTAGTCCTCAGCAATTCCCTGACGGGTCTCCCCTGGGGGTAGGAACACCTGGGTCATTGCAAAGCATCCCTTCCTTCCTCCCTTCCTTCCTTCCTTCCTTCCTTCCTTCCTTCCCTCATTACTGACACTGTTACAGATGTCCCACATTTTTTCCTCTTTGCCCCTCTCCACCCAGCCCACCCCTGACAGCCTTCACCACATTGTTGTCTGTGTCCATGGCCTATGCATATGTACATATGTGCATATGTGTTCTTTGGCTAACCACTTCCAGTCCCCACCCCCACCATCCCTCTGAGATCTGTCAGTCTGTTCTATGTATCCATTGGCATATAATCTTTCAGGGATTCCCAGTACACCTGAATCCAATTCACTCACCCTAAGAATCCTGTCTACACTTTATAAGTGGGTCCTGGCATAAGACTTCATTGGCATATTGGCTTAACTGGTTTTGTAGAGTATTTGGTGGTCTTGTGTCCAATAGAATGGAGCTAAGCGTTTCTTTTGGATTGCACTAGGATGTAAATCCTCATATAAAGAGCTAACCAGGTATTGGAATAAAGTGAAGCCTTTTGTCTAAACCTTGATCTTCATATGGCTGGTCACAGGTTTTCTGCCCTATGGGAGGGTATGCTGGGGGCCCTCCCCTACCTACCTCTTGGAAAGGTAAGAGCTTGCAGATATGCAATGTATGACAATCTCTAGCTTCTAAGGAGCATCTGTGTTCACTCATCTCTTTAGAACCCAGGATCCTAGACTGGAAAGGACTGACTGTGCCTAATACATTGGAGATAATTCATTTCAAGGAGAATTTGTATAGAGTCACATCTACTTTATATGTTGGGAAATTATTTCCAGCAACATCTTTTTGTCCAACCATCCACTTGAATCAAATTCTGTCAGCTTCTGGAAGTAGTGATCATTTCCTGCTCTGGAACTGAGTTCCGTGCTGGCTTTCTGCTGAGGGAGTGGACCCTTTGGTTGTCTGTTCTGTATTATCAAGAGTTCTTTTGTCACTTACTATTGTTAGATGCAGATTCTTCCAATGGACATTATCTTTGAGGGTAAAAATAAACCCTTCATCACAAGTCCCCTCTTTATGAAAGTATGAAAGACAAAACACACTAGTCAATTATGAACATAATTTTATTCAGGCTGTTGCAATAGGGGGAACATTTTTATGGGGACTGTCTCAAAGAAAAGGAAGGAAACATACACTTTACAGAGGCAAGTACACAGGGAGTCATCCACTAACCTTATGAGAATCCTGAGGAAGGATGGCGGTGGGTCTCATCTCAGAATATGGGGAGGCTGGGTTGTCCTTTGTGGTGGTTAACTGATTCTTGGAATACCAAAGCATGAGGGGATTTCTTAACCAAAACTGCTTTATGGGAGCACAGGGCTCAGATAAAATTTAACATTCCCAAAAGTCTTATCTTCTTTGACTTTTAAAAGCCTAAAGCACAGTTTTGAAAGAAGTTGTTTTTGTAAGATTTGGTATGAGATAAAATCAAAATCCTGGCTCTTGACTGCCTGTTCTATAAAAGACGATTAAAACTAAATCTTCATTTGACTTAGATAAAGAAAAATGAAAGGCCTATATGATTAATGCTGAACAGAAGGAAAAGAAAGAAAGCTATTTTGACTTTCCCAGAGACCCACAAAACCCAGGGAATGATTTTCCATTTGGACCAATCACGGAAACTCTTTCTTCTGAGACTCATAGGAATTAATTTAACACATATATTTTGAGCACCTGCTATGTGCCAGGCTTGGATAAAAGTACTAAAAATACAGCAGTCAATTTAGCAGCCCAAACTTTCTCCCACCGTGGAGCTCCTTGCTGTGGAGAAAGAATACAGCCAAGGGAGAGAGCGAGCCCGGGGAAGGAGTGGTGCATTTTTGATGTCCATCAAAGAAGGCTTCAGTAAGAAGGTGACCTGAGTGAAAACCCGGAAGAGGTGAGAGAGGGAGCCCTGCTGAGGCCCCAGAGATCATTTTGGGTGGAGGGAAGAGTAAAATGTGAAGGCCAGAGATGGGAACTTGCCAAGTTTCCAAGGAATAGCAGGAGGTCAGAGTGGCTAGAATGCAAGGAACAAGAGAGCAAGTAGTAGGGGCTGAGGCTGGAGAGTTGTGGGGAGCAGAGGTGGAGGGTCTGGGGTCATGGCAATGACATCAGTTTCTACTCAGGATGGGTGGGGAGCCACTGGGTGGTTTTCAGTTGAGGCATGCCATGTCTGACTTACGTTTTCAAAGGCTCACTCCAGCTAACGTAAGAGGAGTGAGGCAGGGAAATAGTGAAGAGGCTATTGCACTGACCTTGAGAGGACAAGGGCTTGGATCAAGATGGTCATGGACAAGTGTACTGGATGTGTGATATGCCGCTCCTCTACCTCCAGGAGTGAAAGATTTATTCCTTCAACACCGGGGAGGCCTCCAGCTAATAGCTTTTGGCTGTCAGCCCTCTTCAAAAATTGCCTCCTCTGAAGAGAGCTGTTTTGCCTAATGGCATTCCCCCTTCGCAGGTCAACCTGTATCCAGTGACCCATTGGTGAAGGGTGTAGTTGTCTGGCCTGTCACCATGGCTCAGCACAACTCCTATGGGCCATCCCAGCTCAGAGCTCTTGTGGGGTCAGCTCAGGCCAACCGTTGTGACCACATCACAGTCCAGGCCTGTTCCCTTCTCTTCCGCAGGCATCGATCCTCCTGCCCACTTAGATCATATCAGAATCAGCTTCCACAGGAACACCTGTGGCAAGGTGGTGAGTAGTGGTCAGGTTCTGAATGTGTTTTGAAGGCAGAACCAAACGGATTTGCTGATGGATTGGAGGTGATGTTAAAAAAGAGAAAATTCAATTCTGAAATACAAAAATTTTTGTCCTAAACAATTGGAAAGATCGAATCACTATTAACTGATATGAGAAAGATCATATGAAAGGCAAGCTTTGAGGTGGTGGGGAGAAAGTAGGGAATGTGTTAGGAATAAAAATAAACTGTTAATATTCATGCAGGTAAAAGGTCAAATTCCATTTGTAGAAAGCATGTTTTTTTGACTTTGAATACTCCCAACATTATACAGTTTTAGATAGAATCTACTGTAGCAGAGACATTTCATTTAGTTTGAGAAACGTCAGCGCAATTAAACATAGAAAATGTGAATGCATGTGCTCGATCATTACTCAGTGGTTGCTAATTCATTGAGATACAGGGAGTCTAAGAGGTTTTATGAGAAAACAAAGTCAGACATTGGCATACCAACCAGGATATGTACCAAGAAGTGCTTTTTTCTACAAGGCCTTTGTAATTCACAGTTCAGTAATGGGCTCCCATAAGACACTGAAAAGAAGTAAAGCTTACAAACTGCATAGAGAGCACACCTAGATGAAAGCCCCAAGGCAACATGAATGTAATCACAGTGATATGACACCGCCTGGCAGAGGTACAGTTCTGAGGAAATTCACAGTAAAGAGAAAGTTCACTGGGGAACAGTTGTCGGATGTGAATCTTGAGGTGGGGAGTGACAGAAGTATAGAGTAGGTAGAAAGGCTGGGAAAGGGTGTTTCTGGAGGGAGGGGGAAGGTGAGAGGAGGCCCAGAAGTGGGGGTGGATGATAGATACTGAGAACAGTTGTGGTGAGTCTGCCTCCTAAGCAAATGACATTGATTTGGTAAAGTGGGGCAAGTTTTAAAAACCAGTCCAGGACTTTGGATTTCACCTTTGAGATTACCAAGGGAGCAGAGGAATTCTCAACACCTTTAAGGTGCCAATGTGTGTTGTGAATCTCCAAAATGGAAATGTGCAGCATTTCCCAAGCTTATTTGAGATTGGAAGCTTTTTTCCATGACACCATCTATTAATATCTTTGCAAAGATTTGTTCTGTGGACACAATGAGGCAGAGGACAATCAACCTTGGAGTGTGCTGGGAAAACCAGTGACTCAAAGGTACCAAAAATAACCAAGATTTTTAAAGGGCACGAACAGTTTGTTGGGTGGTGTACAAACAGCATTAATTTATTGTCCTCTCATGATTCATCCTCACCGTAAGCAGCACATTAAGGATCACTTCAAAAGAGACTCATGGTTTTCTGGGACCTTTGTTGCCTTTTCTCATGATTGATAACCCTGCTACGTTTTTCATCGTATGATTCTCATATCCTTGCAAACATCTTCCTGGCTTGGCATCATACTGCACTTCATTCAAGCATTCAAGCACTTCATTCAAGCAAAAGGTTTTACTGCCTGTCCTTCAGCAGGCAGTGGGCACTCTATCTGGTCATTGTCAGATGCCAGGTGGCACCTGTAAGACAAAAAGGAAGGAACTGGTCTTGCCCTATAATAGCAGCCCCACACCAGGAAGGCCCCGTCAATAGCCCCAGGCCCTTTCTGCCTCTCCTCATTCTTGCCAGGACTTTCTATATCTTTTCTTTGTTCTCTTTTGGAGGATTCTCGTTTCCTTACTCTTGTGCCTCCCACTCCAAAATAAGCCACTGGATAATTGAACTTGACTTTCATCTTCCCTTCATTCTGGTTTTTTTTTTTTTTTTTATACTTCTTATTTTATTCTATTACAGTTGTCTCGATTTTCCCCCTTTGCCCTCCTCCACCCAGCCCACCCCCTGCTCCCACAGTCAATCCCCACACTGTTGTCCATGTCTTTGGGTCATTCATACATGTTCTTTGACTAGTCCCTTCTCCTTCTTTTCACCATTGTCTCCCTCCCCATCTCCTCTGGCTGCTGTCAGTCTGTTCCATGTTTCCATGTCTCTGGTTCTATTTTGCTCATTACTTCATTTTGTTCATTGGATTCTTCTTATAGATGAGATCATACAGTATTTATCTTTCACTGAGTGGCTTATTTCACTTAGCGTAATATTGTCCAGGTCCATCCATGCTGTCACAAAAGGTAGGAGCTCCTTCTTTTTTTCTGCTGCATAGTATTCCACTGTGTAAATGTACCATTGTTTTGTGATCCCCTCATCTATTGATGGGCACTTAGGCTGTTTCCAACACTTGGCTGTTGTAGATAGCACTGCTATGAACATAGGGGTGTATCCAATCTTTTGAATTGATGTTTCAGGATTCTTAGGGTATATTCCCAGCAGTGAAATTTCTGGGTAAAAGGCAGTTCCAGTTTTAGTTTAGGTTTTTTTTTTTTTTTTTTTGAGGAAATTCCATACTGATTTCCACAGTAACTACACTAGTCTGCATTCCCACTAACAGTGCATGGGGGTTCCCTTTTCTCCACATCCTCACCAGCACTTGTTGTTTGTTGATTTATTAATGATTGCCATTTTGACTGGTGTGAAGTGGTATCTCACTGTGGTTTTAATTTGCATGTCTCTGATGGCTAGTGATGTTAAGCATTTTTTCATACATCTATGGTCCATCTGTATGTCCTCCTTGGAGAAGTGTCTATTCAGGTCCTTTACCCATATTTTAATTGGATCATTTGTCTTCCTGGTGTTGAGTTATGTAAGTTCTTTATATATTTTGGAGATTAAACCTTTGTCCAATGTATCATCGGCAAATATGTTCCCCCACACGGTTAGTTCCCTTTTCATTTTGTTGATGGTTTCTTTAGCCATGCAGAAGCCTTTTAATTTGATGTAGTCCCATTTGTTTATTTTTTCCTTTATTCCCCTGCCCTAGGAGGTATATCAGCAAAAATATTGCTACGTGGGATATCTAAAAGTTTACTGCCTATGTTTTCCACTAGCGCTTTTATGGTGTCATGAAACCTTATATTTGTCTTTTCTCTATCTTGAGTTTATTCTGCTGTATGGTGTAAGCTGGAGATGTGGTTTCATTTTTTTGCATGTACCAGTCCAGTTCTCCCAACACCATTTACTGAAGAGACTGTTTTTGCTCCATTTTATGCTCCTGCCCCCTTTGTCAAATATTAATTGGCCGTAGAGACATGGGTTTATTTCTGGCTCTCTATTATCTTCCAGTGATCTTCATTCTGTTTTAAAAATATCTGAAAATGGCTTGTTTGTTTTTCCAGTGGGGCTTTCAGCAAGCCCTAGTGATAGTTCCCAACCAGGAGCAGCCCCACATCCCCCAGCCCTCTACCATGTGGCATTCCGGAAACAGTTGGAGGCATTTCCTGCGTGCTGGGGTGGTGTCATCATGCATCAGGGGAGGGCTGAGAGGCATCGCTGCTGTGTAGTGGGCAGGGGCTGGGGACACAAGGCATCATGCCGTGTGGGCAATAGCCCGACCCAAGGAAGAGTGGCCCCGCCCAAATGCCAGGCCCAATGAGAACCACTATGAACAAAACTGTGTTTCCTAAACTCCCGTCATTTGAGTACCTTTTTGATAATTTTCAGTATCTGTGCCATCATTAGTTTAGTATTTTTCTTTGAATTAACTCACTTAAAAAATTCTGTACTCTAAGCAATAGTATGTTTTAAATAATGGGTCAGTATTGGTATTTCTATATTTTATAGTGCCCACAACAAGCATAAGTACCTAACACCTTATATAAAATATTCTTCATTAGTGATATACATATGAAGTTCAGGGCCCCTGGGTCTTCTCATGGCCACATGCCCCGCTGGGTTTTCAGTGGGACCATCAGCCTTACACACATTCTCTCTTTGGAACTATGGAGGTCTAAACAAGTACACCTGATAGACCCCTTAGGATGGGCTTACTAAGGCAAAACCAACATGTTAGTGTCCTGTAAGATCATTTGTTTTACATACAGACATCTGTTGCACTGGCAAAGACAGCATCCTTGACCCAAGCCAGCGGTCTCTTTGCTGGTTGCAATATCAGAGGATAGAAGTCATGTAGACCTGCGTCTTGCGCCCGAACTTTCCTAACGCACAGTCTGGCACATGCTTCATGGTTAACGAAAGTCTCAGTGAATGAATGAAAGCACCATGAGACAAACAATGGAACACTGTACATGCTACAGTCACTGAGTAAAAACGTGTTACACACACACTGCTTGGGCAAGTTCTCTGCTTTCTCTGAGTCTTGGTCTCCTTACTTCTAAAACAGCGGTAATCATCACCAACCTCACAGCACTGTTATGAGGTGTCAATAAGATAATATTTGTGAAGTGCTTAGAACGGTGCCAGTCATAGAATAAATTTTATTCTAAATGAATGGTGCCTGTCTTGTACTCAGATCTTCAACTACTTGTTGAACGAGCGAATCCACAGATGCTGGGCTGCAATGTTCCTGCACTCCACACCCCTGATGGTCAGCTGTGCTGGGGCAGCAGAACACCCGGGCTCCAGGGCGGGGGGTCCTGCTGCAGTTCTGGGCACAGGTCCATAACAGGTAACGTAGGGTGATGCCACCCTCCTCAGTTGCAGGCTGCACAGAGATTTCGTCTTGGTATTTTTTAAGGCAATGCGAGGCCGTGTCCAATTAAGTAAATTCCTGCTCCATCTCTACTGACTCACTCCGCAGAAACACCGCATTCACATTCAATGAGCACAGAGAGGCGCGGAAGGGGAGACAAAGGGGAGGAAGCAATGCTGATGGAGCATCTGTTATGAGCCAGGTGCCTGCACGGTGATTTCAAATGTCATGTCATTTAATCCTCTGGCCACCTTAGGAGCCGGGTTTTGGACTTATTTCCCAGGTCACAAATCTGATGCTCAAGCTAGTTACCTAACACAGCCAAGGTCACTCACTAAAAGACATAGCAGTGCTAAAATTGGAACTCAGGCCCATCAGGGTTGTCTCTTATAAACCCCTGAGGGCCTCCGAATGGCTACGTCAGCTTCGGACCAAAATATGTCCAGCCCACCTGCTGGATTTTTGGTGTCAGCACCTCGCTACCCTCATTACTGCAGAGGATACGTGAGTGTCATGCGTAAAGTAGATCATCTTTAATAGCTCCTGCTTGCTACCAGCCAAAAAAGTCATGTAAATTAGCACAGTAAAGTGAGGTTGCAGTTATTGCCCCCTGGGGTTTCGTCAAAGCCAAGATAATCCCGGCTGAGACAGTCTGTAGGCATTGGGTTTGAATGGAGTATTTGTGTTGTTGGCCGGAGGAAAAGAGCTCCATTCATAACCTTCTGCTGATAGCCTTTTTCATGGAAAAGTGTAGAAAAAGCCAGATTCTCCAGGAGAACAGGCCTGTTCCCTTTCTCTGGGCAGGGGATTCCCTGTCCTCTTTCTGACAACACCGATTTTTAGATAAGTGGTTTAAATTTTTGTTCTCCCGCAATTATGAGGGCAGCACTAAGAGGCTGTCTCTCTGAGTGTTCTGGGGAATATTCTGACTTCATTTAGCCAAACGAAATGTGAGCTCCTTCCTGACTTCACAGAAGAATCCTCTTTGTTCTCTATCCCCACCCCAAAGCAGATTCCAAAATTGTTTCCAAACTGCAGTGTCATTAGCCTGCTCTGCCCTCTGGTGAATGATCCTCTGCCCTTTGTAGGTGACTGTGCTGCATCCTGCCTTCGAAACAGCTAATGTTGTTAAATCATTCACTGGATTGAGAAATGCCCTATCATCCGATTTTGTTAATTCCAACAAAGATTACCTGAGGTCGCTGTTTGTCAACCTGAAGTTGGCTCTGATGTGAAAATCTGAGGAACTTCCTTCCTGGCCCCATTGTCCGTGAACTAAGTAGATCTCTGACCGGGGGCCTGCCTGGTATGACAGGGCTTGCTTGGGCAACAGTGGCCCCAGTGGTCAAGATTCACAGGGAGGGCTTCAGGTACAAACCCACCCGTGTGTATCTTAATTGCTGCAATCTGCAGGCACAACTGGTGGCTCAAACAGCCTCTTCCCTCCATGTCCGGTTGTTGATGTCCCACATCTAGCCACCATGGTTTCCTCTTGTTTCTCCAGCCTCTACATCTCACTTTGCCCCTTCAAACTTCCCTGCACTTACCCGGTTCATTCATTCCTTCATTTAACAAACCATTTTTGTAGTGCCTCCTGTGTGCCAGGCACAGGTGAGGGATATTACAGTGAACAAAACAAGAATCGATCTGTCCTCATGGAGCTGACAATCTAGCAAGAAGTTAGAGGCAAGTGATAAGAAGGGAAAGATCAGTGAGCCAAGACAGCACACTCAAAGGAAGCCTGATCTCTCCTGGGGTGAGGGTGCCCTGGTTCCCAGTGAGGCTTCGCTGCCTCAGACCTGGTCCTGGCGTTCCCTCATCTGTTAGCCTTCCACTTTGGTGGCTCAGTTGAACCATTCATTTGGCTCTTGTGTCCTTCTCTCCAAGAGGCCACCTCTCAGTAATGCCCCTTGGTTCTCTGAACTACAGCCAAAAATGAGAGGGTAAAGCTCTAAAGGACTGTCTTTTATAAACACTAACCAATGACTGTGGAAACAGGGAGAAAGGTTGGCGGATACACAACAGCTGGCAAACCGGGAACATTCCTGAAAATGTGTGGTGCCACTTCTACAGGACTGGCCGCGAGGGGCCCCTTCTCGTGCCCTGGCCCTTCACCACGCTCAGGCAGTATATGCTGTCCGGGGCCCTGCACCCCAGGGCCCAGTGTTCTAACAGGTGCTATCATGTAATATTATTTCATTAGCCTCTAATTCACCGATAGGACTTAGTTTAAGAATGTTGTTTTACTTATTACTAATTCAAAAAATATTCAATCCAATGTGTCAGGTACTGTGCAAGGCAATAAGTGGGCGGTGGTGACAAGACACGAACAGCATCTTGCTCAATGCAGCTGGTGTCCGCTGCTGCCAAGTTCAACGGACACACCAGGAAGTCATCGGAGGAACTGACACCCTGAAGGGGCCACAGTCACGCTGAGGTCAACTCATGTGGCCCAGACTTTACAAACACTGCTATCAGCTGCCAGGTGCTGATTGGCAGGAACTTCCAAATCTTGCCACATAGTCTTCAGGCGCTTGCTCTTTAATCTTTACCTTTCTCGAAGAATGCAATTCTGTAAATAATCGAACAGTCTTGTGACACTGGTTACAAAGGGTATCAGTCCCATGATGGCCTACTCCCCTCATTTAAAACCCCACTGTGGAAACCACTTTTATTTTATTTAGCTGTTTCATTTGGGATTCACCATATCTCTAAGTAGGTGCCAACTCATGATTATTTTTATGATAATTATATTAAGATATAATTCATGTACCATAAGATTAACCTTTCAAATAATTATAAAATTCAGTGATTTTTTAGTATTTTCATAGTGTTATGCAACCATCACCCCCGTCTAATTTTGAACACTTTCATCACTCTGAAAGAAGCCTCATATGTATTAGCAGTTATTCCCCATTCCCTCTCCCGCCAGTCCCCAAAACCACAAATCTACTACTGTCTCTCTGGATTCGCCTATTATGGACATTTCATGTAATGGAGTCAGGCCTTTTGTGCCTGGCTTCTTTTACTAAGAATAACATAGTCAGACTTCATCCATGTTGTAGTACCTATCGGTGCTTTGTTCCTTTTTATAGTTGGATGGGGTTCCACTGTAGGGATATATGTGCCATATTTTGTAACAGTTGATGAACATTTGGTTTGTTTCTATTTTTTAGCTATCATGAAGAAGCTACCATGAACATTTATGCACAAGTCTTTGTGTGGACACACGTTTTCAGTTCTCCTGGGTGCGCACATAAGAGTGGGATGGCCAGGTCACTGCTTTTTCAAGTGTTGTGGTTGGCTTACTGCCTTCTCTCTGTAGAGTCACTATGGAATCATCTCCCCTTCCTTTAACATCCTTCCCTCACATAAACTTCCTCCCCTTCATTCTACCAATATTTGTACCATAATTCTGATTGGATTGATATTAATATGTTAATATAAATGTTGAACTATGACTATTTTTCTTTACAGAGCTTTTGGTTTTACCTGGAGTGATTTGCCTTGTTTATTTATTGTCCATGTATTTCTCACTAATTCATTTTTAAACTCTTCCTCAGGAGTTTGATCTCTTCTCCAGCTGTTCATGCATGTTAGGCATTCTACCAATTTCATCATCTTAGATGCCTCTCAGTCTCTGACTTGCTCCAGTTTAGACAAGTTGTCCTGTAGACCTGCTGCGTGGCTGTTGTCCTGAGATTTCCCTTCCACAGCATGCTGGGATTTCTCTCAATTCTCTCCTGTGCTGGATCCATTTTGGCCCGGGTACCCCGTCTTCCTCTTTTTCGTCTCACTCCCCTATTTTTGTGGAGAGGCTTATCCAGTTGCGTTCTGAGAACACGGCACAGTGGGTATGTTTTTTGGGAATTTGTATGTCTGAAAAGACGTTCTATTCTTTAATTTTTACTTATTTTTATTAATTTTAATTTTTACTAGTTTCACTATATGTGGCATTCTATGACATTCATTTTTCTGCAGAATTCTTTCAAGTTTCCAGGGTTGCTGTTGAGAAGATTGAAGCCATTCTGATTTTTCTGTGAGAATCTAACCAGTTTTTTACTTTCTGTAGATTTTAGGATTATTTTACTTCAAAAACCTCCAATTTTCTTAAATTTAAAACAATATGTTTTGAGTAATATAGTTTATTCATCTTGCTGGACAGTTGA
Source organism: Trachops cirrhosus (assembly GCA_028533065.1). Lineage (NCBI taxonomy): Eukaryota > Metazoa > Chordata > Mammalia > Chiroptera > Phyllostomidae > Trachops > Trachops cirrhosus. The sequence goes on from CM052539.1 coordinate 78,167,718, forward strand.
TAGACCCTTTTTTATGTGACGATGGTTGTCTGTTCTAAGAAATTTTCTTGAATTATTTTCTAGTGATTTAATTTTCTCCATTTTCCTTTTACGATTTCCTCTTCTATGACTCATATTGTTGGGATATTTGACTTCCTGACTCAGTCCTTTCATGTTCTCATTTTTTGTCTTCTATTTTCTGTCATTTTGTTAACCTTTGGATAGTTTTATAAATTTTTTTTCTACCTTTTAATTGGATTTTTAATTTATGACATTTTAAAATTTTCTAGGACTTTTTTTGTTTTATGACTATTCCTTTCAAAATAACATCTTATTTGCTTCATATTTGCAATATGTTCTCTTAGCTCCCTGATATTTTTTCATCTTTTTATTTAATTTCTGTTTCCTCAAAATTATTTTAATATCTGTCTTTAATGTTTGAGACTTTCTTCAAATGTCTGGTGATCCTTGGATGTTTGTTTACATTTAAAATGAGGGCACTAAAAAGCATAATGGCAACTGTGTATTATGGATGGGGCTTGAGGACCACCAGATCACCTGTAGGGAGATAAGGCTGAGCGTTTAATTGGCTTGCCCCAATGTCATTCTCTTTCGGCCTTTTGTTTGGGCTTGTAAGATGTTTTTCAGATAAGAATCTGCTATTATCCTGCACAGCATTCTGGGAATCAAGTAAAGGCCCTGGCACTATAGGGGAGAGTCTGTATATTTAGTATTTAATTCTCCTGTTTTAAAAACTGTTACTATCCATGTGTCCTCCATCACAAACACCTCCTGTTTTTACTCTCTCCAGAGTATAAGCCCCCCATTTTCTGCTGAGATAGAAGGAGAGTCAGCCATCTGGTTGTACAAAATAAGGAAGAGAATTTTTTGGGGGGTTTAGCTGCCCCTTAGACTTCTGTCCTCCCCTTTATCCCCAAATCATAAACCCCTTACACTTTTAATTCTTGAGACTTGGTGGCTCTATGTTGGAAAATGGGCCACTATTCAGCTTTCTCACTGAGGACATGGCTTTCCTGGGTGGGCTAGATTAGCTGCCCTTTCTCTTCCGGCTTTCTAACTTTCAACACTTTGTAGCTATTATTTTCTCTCCAATTCCCCTTTCCCTCTTTGGTTTCCATCTTTTAAAAAAAAAATCCTTTTACGTAAGTTTTATGGGAATCCAGAGAAAGTACAGGAAAAAGCGTATGTTTTGTTCTCAGTCTTTAAGGTGCACTTGACTCTTCCTTCACATATATTTTATTGAGAAAATGTTCCAGTTTGTAATTTGCTCGCTTGATGTTTACTTTTTTAAAGGAAGGTAAGGAAGCTAAAGCAATAATTTCGGGGGTATATTAGAGTACTTCCTACTGACTAAGTAGACAAAATTGTTTCAGGTTCAGATGAAATTGCAGTGAACTTAATTCACACAAACACAATTATTTTATTTCATTTTACTTCTTCCATAATAATAACTTTTATATTTTCTTTTTTAAATTATTGTTCAAGTACAGTTGTTTCCATTTTCACCCCACCGTGCCCCCCACCCCACCCATCCCTGCCTCCCACCCTCGAACCTACTTCCTTTGGCTTTGTCCATGTGTCCTTTAGACATGTTCTTTGATGGCCCTTCCCCTATTATCCCCCATTATCCCTCTCCCCCCTCCTCTCTGCAGTTCTTACTGTCAGTTTGTTCTTTATTTCAATGTCTCTTGTTGTATTTTGCTTGCTTGCTTGTTTTGTTGACTAGGTTCCACTTAAAGGTGAGAGCATATGGTATTTGCTTTTCACTGCCTGGCTAATTTCACTTAGCACAATGCTCTCCAGTTCCATCCATGCTGTCATGAAGGGTAGGAGTTCCTTTTTTCTTTCTGCGGCATAGTATTCCATTGTGTAAATGTACCATTGTTTTTTAATTCACTCATTTACTGCTGGGCACTTAGGTTGCTTCTAGCACTTGGCTATTATAAATTGTGCTGTTATGAACATTGGGGTGCATAGGTTCTTTTGAATTGGCAAACAAAACTATTTTAAATTTGTAGGAATGAGGTCAGTTGTGAAGATAAATGAGGGACTGTGCAGGGAATGAGGTGGACTGTGGGGAAGGGAATACTCATGGTATAGCAACAGCAGGGGATAAAGCTCTGGGTCAGCTTGAGAATGATGTGTTATCGGCACAGTCAGGGGAAGTATGCCTGGAGATAGGATGCAAATTATTTTTGAGGGGGAGAGCAGAAGATAGCACTGATTGTCCTGTTCAAAGGGCAGGCAGGACTGAGACACAATGTTAGAAAACCGGAAGGGGAAAAAGCTTGAATCAAGACTGAGAACAGCAACAGAGGGCTGGATATTCCCCCTTCTATGAGATGTCATATGCATGGTTTATGCTTATGGAATAGATTTAAAAGATTAATAATATCCAATGTTGCTTAAAATTATGAAAAAATAAGAATTCTCATACACTGTTGGAGAGGATATATTTGTATAGCCTTCATTGGAGAGTAATTGTAATTATATACTAAAATTTTAAATGTGAATTTCTTTGACACAACAATTCCACTTCCAGGATAATGATTCTATAGGAAAAATTGAAAAATTAATGAATAAGGATGCTCATTATATCATTGTTTATAATAGGAAAAACTGAAAAAACAAAAAACAAAATGCACATTAATAGAGGATTGTTTAAATTCATGATGTCACAGACCCAAATATAGCTAGTATCTTGGGGTCTAATTTTTATAAAGAGTTGTAATCAAAATAAAGTAATTTAGTATTTTTTTAAAAAACTTTGAAAGGGGTCTAACTCATAACTCTTAGCTCCACTGAAGAGTTTATCATTGTTAAATAGCCTTATGGTTGAATACTTGGAGCACTGTATGTCAGACAAAAAGAAATTTCGAAGAATATCTAAAATATGTTGCCCAATTTAAAAATGTTATAAAATATATATCATGATCTCACGTATGTTTTTGAACTGTAAAGGCTTCCATCTTCAAGTACCGGCAGACTAGTTTGTATCAGACTAAACCTCTCACTGATAACAATTATAAACTCTGTTTATACTTGTCCTCATATATCGGCTTCAAGGCACTAGAGAAGGACCGAAAGCAGGCACGAACTGGAGGAGACATAATCCACATGTAACGGGCTTTTCCCCTGCAGACCTTCACTGGTCTGCAGAGCACAGCCTCAGTGAACTAAAGAGTTAGAGGCCAGTGTGAGAGGCTGCCAGAGGAACAGGAAATTGGAGGGGGCAGGGAAATCCCAGAAGGTTAGGACTAAGAGCAATGAGCCCCCAGACCTGTGTACAAAATCTCAAAACCTTGGCTCATGCTTTAACTGCAAATGTACAGGGCACGACTCCAAGGAACATAGCAGAAAACAACAGCTGGATGGCTGAAAGAGCTGAGCAGAGATTTCAGCAGCTGCCTGGTGCTAGGGAGATAGAATTTGGAGTTAAAATCCACAAAGTTAGAGGGCCTTGAGATAATAAACATCTCTTTCATTCCTATGATATGCCAGAAGCATCATGTCTTGGATATAAGGACCACATCCCAGGACTCTGAGCTGCATCTTAGGACTAAGGGCAAAAAATAAAATATACCTAGCCTAGTGAATCTTGGACACAAGCCTTATATGATTAAGATTATCCACAAAAAAATGGTCTTCCTTCTTGAACAAAAACCAATACTCATCAGAGGAAGATAACAAAATTTAGATTTTTCACAGTGTATTATTTACAATGCCTAGTATGCAATAAAAATTACCAGACACACAAAAAAGCAGAAAATGAGACACACAGACAAAATAGATGCTGGAATTAGCATTTAAGGACTTTAAAGTTACTATTATAAATATGCTAAAGAGTCAGATTACCTAAGCTGGAAAAGGAGAAGTTGTAGCTGAATTAAAAGTGCTGTTGCAGCATTATTAGTTGGCTTGTTTCCACAAAAATGATTTTAAATCCTGCTAGCTTAGAATCTTAGAAGTTTCCTGGTATAATTTTATAGTCAACAAAGTTTAACAATCAAAAATAGTGAGCTGAAGCATTTCATCTCAAAGAAACTGAAATAGCTACATAACTATACATAATTTAAAATGTTGGTGGTCCTTTTACTTATTTTGTTTTGTCAACAATAAAAAGTTATACACTTATCAAAAATGCCATTAATCTAAATGTCATTGTGGTTTTTGACTTCCGGCCAAGATGGAGGTGTAGGTAGACACATTGTGCCTCCTTGAACAACCAAGATAGGGACAACAACAATTTAGAAACAGAATAACAACCAGAACTGGCAGAAAATTGATCTGTATGGAGGTCGGGCACCCAAGGAGTTGAATTGGACACGTTCATCCAGACTGGTAGGAGGGGCGGAGTCAGGCAGCTAGGTGGAGAGGGGTCGTGGCACAAAGAGTGGTGGGACCAGGTGTGTAAGGCATCCCGGACCCACAAGACCGCAGAGGGCAGACCTTGAGTGCGCAGGTGGCAACTGGCAGACCCAGAGAGGTGGCGACTGTGAAACGAAGCACTGCATGCAACCCAGGGTCCCAGCACTGGGAAATAGAACATCGGGGCACTGATTGAAAACACCCGTAGGGGTGGAGGTGCAGGGAGAGACTCCCAGCCTCACAGGAGAGGTTGTTGGAGAGACCCACGGGATCCTAGAACGTGTGCAAGCCCACCCACATGGGAATTCACACCAGAAAGGCCCAGTTTGCTTGGGGGAAGCAGCGGAAGGGACTGAAGTCTGACAGAGAGCGGAGCAAGCACCAGTGTTCCCTCTCGGACCCCACCCCCACATGCAGCATCACAACCCAGTGATGTGGGTTGCCCCGCCCAGTTGAACACCCAAGTCTCTGCCCCTCATACATAACAGATGCCACAAGACAAAAAAAAAAAAAAAAAAAAGCCCAAACAGAAGAACAGATCAAAGCTCCACAGCAAATACAACTAAGCAACCAAGAGATAGCCAACCTATCAGATACATAGTTCAAAGCTGTGGTGATCAGGATGCTCACAGAATTGGTTGATTCTGGTCACAAATTAGATGAAAAAATGAAGGCTACGATAAAGAAATGAAGGGAAATGCACAGGGAATCAATAGTGATGGGAATAAAACTGGGACTCAAATCAATGGAGTGGACCAAAAGGAAGAAAGAAACAACCAAACAAAAAAGAATGAAGAAACAAGAATTCAAAAAAATGAGGAGAGGCTTAGGAACCTCCAGGACATCTTTAAATGTTCCAACATCTGAATTATAAGGGTACCACAAGGGGAAGAGGAAGAGCAACAAGTGGAAAAGTTATTTGGACAAATAATAAAGGAGAACTTCCCCAATCTGGCAAAGGAAATAGAATTCCAGGAAGTCCAGGAAGCTCAGAGAGTGCCAAAGAAGTTGGACCCAAGG
>CM052539.1:78173605-78200792 GCA_028533065.1 Trachops cirrhosus
TTCATCATCACCAAGCCCTTATTGTATGAAATGTTAAAGGGACTTATCTAAGAAAAAGAAGATAAAAAACATGTATAGTAAAATGACAGCAAACTCACAGTTATTAACAACCACACCTAAAACAAAGACAAACTAAGCAAACAACTAGAACAGGAAAAGAACCATAGAAATGGAGATCATATGGAGGGTTAGCATCAAGGGAGTGGGAGGAGGAGAGAGAGGGAAAAAGTATGGAGAATAAGTAGCATGGATGGTAGGTAGAAAATAGACAGGGGGAGGGCAAGAATGGTCTGGGAAATGTAGACGCTAAAGAACTTATGACACATGGACATGAACTAAAGGGGGGAAATGTGGGTGGGAGAGGGGAATGAAGGGGGGGATAATGGGACGACTGTAATAACATAATCAATAAAATATATTTAAAAAAAATCTAAATGTCATTGTGAAAAGTGCATCTTTGACAACTATCAGAATTAAGGAGACCTACTTATTGAATACTATGAAGTTATCGAATAGATGAAACTTGTATATGGCTTTCGCCTGTACCAGTAACAGCATTCTACACAGTGAAGGACCAAGTAGTCCTCGGATGCCAGGGCAGTCATGCGTGATTGTGATGATCAGCCCACAGAAAATCCAGCCTTGTATACTTTTTCAGTCCCAGCATTGGGTAGATTATGATTTTTCACATAAAGGTTTAGTTGTTTCTCCATCATTGTCACCCTCTTCCTCCTCTTCACAATCCCCATCTGTTTGTTGTTCCAATTCCTCTTTTGTGACCATTTCAAAATCTCTTCCATTTCCACTACTGTACTGGGATCGATCATCTTCCCTCCTGTCAGTGTTCTCCTGAGCCTTCTGTTCCGTGATTTCCTGTTCCTACTTTTCCGTCCTTGTCCTCCTTTTTCTCACTGTCTGACTTCTGCTGCTTTTTGGTTTCAGATTTTTCCGCTTTCTTTAAGTCCGCTTTTGGTCCTTTATGTTCATGCATGTACAAAGGCCCAAAGGAGTTGATGAAACCCACATCAACACTCAGGTTTGGGAAGAACTGAAAGTAGTGCCTTCCTTCAGTTATGAGCCAAATGATGAGAAATAGAAGGCAATGAACAGCAAGGAGAGGAATTCTGGCTATAGCCCTGCTGGCTGGCTCAGTTGGTTGGAGCATCATCCTGTACACCAAAAGGATGCAGGTTTGATTTTTGGTCAGGGCGCATATCTAGATTGTGGGTTCTATTCCCCATCTGGGTGTGTTTGGGAGGCAACCAGTCAATGTTTCTCTCTCTCTCTGTGTCCTTTCCTCTCTCTCTAAAATTAATAAGCATATGTTCAGGTAAGGATTAAAAAAAAAAGAATTCTGGCTACAAAGCAGCCCTGCACCCACATTGCACACTGAGGTAACACACAGCAGCTCTCTTTCTGCTGGCCAAAGAGGAGGAGGGGGGCTGCTGCCACTGCAATGACAAGAATTAACCCCAGGATGGAGGTTTCAGGGTGAACTGATACCTCGTCATGCAAATACCTCATTTCTATCCAGGGAAACTTGATCATCATGTGGCTCAAAGTTTGAATTTTTTTCTTAGTTTCCTTCTTTTGGGGAGTTCCTGGAATTTCCTCCTTTTTGGATTCTTCTTTTTTGCCATATTTTTTTTCCTTTTTGGTCTTTTCATCGTTTAGATTTTCTTTCTTGTTGTTTTTATCTTCTTCTCCACTTTCAGCTTTTCCTTTTTTTTTTTTTAAACGCCTTTATCACACTTCATTTTCATTACTTTTAGTGCCTGGTGAAAAAAGTTGTTTCTTTAAAAGCTTGTTGCAGTGGTCACCCAGATGCCTTTGTAAATAAAGCTTCCTCTCCTTTCTTAGCCTTTGCCCACTTTGAATCCAGAAGGCAATCTACTGCTTTTGAAGCAATAAAATAATCAACCTGGTGGACTTTTTGGACAGTTGAATCAAAGACACATGTCTATAGCCTTCTTGTCTTTAGATGGTTCACCAATTTCCTGAATCTGCTTCTTGTGTTCAAAAAACATATTTTTTAATAAATCATTCCATGTCTATGGAAATTGTCCTAAGGGCACACAACAAATAAGGAAATATTCATTCAAGAAAATCTACTACCATATTTTGCTGTGTATAATGTGCACTTTTTTGCCCAAATTTTTGAGGGAAAAATAAGGATGCACATTATACATGGGTAGCACTAATTCCATATCTATATAAATGTTTTTAATTCTTTTATTTATGTGTATGCAGTAAAAGTGTAACTCTAGAAAGCAATAAAAATATGCATATGCAAAATAATACCTGAAATATGATAGATTTTGTTTCTAAACATAAATAAATAAATAATTGAATTAAAAAATTAAAATGAAAGATAATTTTCCTGAAAGTTTGGGCCCAAGTCATGGGTGCGCATTATACACGGCCAAATACGGTACATCTAATCAAGAACAGTGATGTGGCATCGGTGGTATAGTGGTTAGCACAGCTGCCTTCCAAGAGCAGTGACATGGCACGTGAGCCACAACCGCTCGGTTACCCTGCCTCTCCCCAGCCCTGCGTGTGGAAGCCCCGGGTGACCAAGAAGATGCAAGGGCTCCCTGCCTCCACTTCCAGCTCTTAATCTAGGGCTACGGTTTCATCCTTAGAGGGGCAGACTGCTGGCATCTTTTCACCCTCCCCAGCCTCATGCAGAAGGGGCTCCCTTGCTGAAACACAAGACGGAAAGGACGGAGATCCTTCCCCACCCAGACCGCGGCCGGTATGGTAGAGCTCTGCCCCACGTGTCGCGGACTTGTCAAAACTCATTACGCTGTAACAGTTAAGATTTTTTGTTTCATTGTATCAATATAAAGTTTTACCTCAATTTTTTTTTAAATTAGAAGAGGAAAATGCATTTGCAAATTTTAAAAAGTTTTTAAATTTTTTTTTTAGATTTACCTGAAGAAAATGAATGTTTACAATATTAAATCTTTCTAACAAGGAAGCTGTTATTCTGTGCAGATACTGATCCTGGCCTCCCAGGATCCACTCTTCCCTTCCTCCCTTGAAACAGCTCTGATTTCCAGCTCAGTGTACATTGCCATGCCGTATAGGAGACTAAATTGCCAGCCTCTCTTGCCCTAGGCATGAGTATGTAACAAAGTTCTGGCTAATGACTGGAAGCGTTGAATGGGATCCAAGGATTCTCTTTAGAAGATGCCACCTCAGTTGTGAACGCTTATTTGCCCTTTCCCTATCTGGAATATGGACACGATGGATGGAGTTCCAGCAGCCCCTTTGTACTATCAGATGATTCACAGATGACAGAACAGAAGTTTACGGGTTTAGGGTCCTGGTGACATAGTTCCTGTTATACCAAATCTGAACTACTCATTAGGCTTATTTTATGTGAGCAAAAACCTCTTTTTTTCCAAGTCAACTGTTGTTTTGAGGTTTTATATTATATACCAAAAAACTTTATGCTAATCTTTCTCTTTTTAAACCTGTTTATATGAAATGCTTATTTTTAATTTTTCTGGAAATCATTTTTGTTCCTGAAATATATGACTGTTATTCTTCATTTAAATTCAAGTTTAAATTACACCACTGATAACCTTTACTTTCTTTCTTGTTCTTCCAATTGCATAGGTACTGTACAAATCTCTGAGTGAGGAGAGCAGTTCCATGTGTCCAGAAGCTAATTCTTCATCTACTACTCAATTGGCAGTTCCACGTAATGACTAGAACTTGGTCTTCATTCATGTATTCCGTTTCCCTGAGATTTGGTTGGCTCAGTCCACCATCTTGAACTCACTTGTTTTTCTCCAAGAGTAAGAGGAACAGAGGTCTGATGTGCTTACTCTACAACCCAGGAGCCAAATAGGAAGTTTCTACACTCCAAAGGAAGGCTTTGAATACAATTCTTCTCACACTGGCTCAGGCCCTGGAATTGGAGTCTCTTTGGAGACTGGCGGGGTGGGAGGAATTCCAGAGTTCTCATCAGATCCTCACATTAGGAAGCAAGCCTGGGCTGAGAAGCTGTGCACCTCTCTTTTTTATTCCACTTCATGGTCACCTTGACGACTGTGACTTTAAAATATGTTTGAGAAAGTGTCACTTTGGGGCCATGAGAACAGAAGAACATTTACTCCATCACTGCCCCCCCTACATTCTCCCCCTCCCCTCCACACCCCGCTATGTTCCTAAAGAAGGAGCTTTTGCTGACCCTCTGCACAAATTTTGCCTCACTCACTGATGTCTAGAGACCAACCAGACAGGCAGAGTCTTCAGATCACCTTTAGAACCAAAAGATCTCTTCCTGTCTTTCAATTGCTCTTGTAGCTTTAACAGAAAACCCTGTTTCAGAAGCAATATCAATTCTAGTTGACCTTTGTTGGTAAGTCCCCTTTCTCCCACTGGTTTAAGTACATTTGTTTTTATTAGAACTGAGCTGAGTGATAGGCTGCCTTCTCAGAAACTGTCCTCAATTTTTTGTCCTCAGTGAGGACAAACATGCTCAGTAAGTGACTTGTTTAACTACCCATAGGCAAAAATCACATTGAATAGTTAGCAATTGCTTTTTTGGAGCTGGAAGTAGAGGAGAAGGTCCCAGGAAGCCAACTCCCTGTTGTAAGAAAATAAAGACACTATCCATGTATTTTTCTTGAGATGATTATCATTTTTAACCAATAGCTGCATGGTCAACTTCTGATAGCTCTATGACCACATCAAGGTGACAAAGTCAATCAAACCTCCATTGGCCCGTCTGCCCCGAAGAAACAGACCTTACCTTGTGGTGGTGATTTAATGAAGCCCAAATCATCTGTGCAAGGAGGACGGGAGAAAGATTCAGACGACACTTTTTCATCAGTACACAACAGTGCTGTGGCTGTCTCTTTTAACACAAAAAAGATTGTGGTTAATAGATATGTCAGAGCTTTTTAGAGATGTATCCTGTTTCATGTATGCTCTGCACACTCAAAAAAAAAGAAATTGATCTTATGTAGATACCAAGGAAAAACATTTTTCTCTTCTTTTTTTGTTTGTTGAGTATCTAAATGCAAGAATCATCTAGGAAGAGGGAGAGGATGAAGATTTTCAAAAGAATCGACTCTCTCACTACCAAAGTAATATTCCACCCCACAGACACAGACACTGGCATGTGCAAAAGCGAAGGCTCTGTTTGCTTACTGGATCACAGTCTGGACATTTGATTTGAGTAGAGAAGCCTTGTATTGTAGCCAATGGCTGCTACATAAAGTTGCCCCTGAGACTGATCTGCAGAAACTAGATAAACAGAACTGTGTGCTCTGATAAAACGGCTCCTGGGGACATTATCCCAGGAGGAGATGAGAACACCGTACCCTATACCAAAAAGCGGATGCTTTCAGAAATTGGACATATAATATTTATATATGTATAACTTAATATACACCTATATGCAGACATTAATTTAATATATATCTATATACACACATTCGTACATATACACACTCACCTAAATTTGTATACAGAGGTTTGGCTGTGTTCAGAACATTTTTAGATGTCTGTTTATACCTATTCCTTCTGGAAACTCTACCAATTTTTTTGTTAATTATCTTTCAAATAAATTTGGCTTCTGTCTGCGATAAAGATGTTGAACTTTCAGTACTTACATATAAATCAACTGATTAACTTCCGAAGACTGCTTTGCTCTGAGGGAAGGAGCGAGAATGCACGGAAGATCAGAGCAGATATCCTGGGGCCTTTGGCTCAATGCTAGCTCAATTCTCAGAATGCAGATTTAGGAAACAAACAAAATGTCAGATTGTCCTCCTCTCTCTTTTTTTTTGCTTGCTTCTTAGAGGTCCACTCAGTCTCAGATGCTAATTGGAATGAACATCTGCCAATCTCAGGGGACTGTGTAATTGAGTAAAAACAGATCCAAAGTATCCACAGTAAGAGACTTGGAATTAATACATCTTTGGTCTAAAATATTCAGCTTAATTAAGTGTAATTTGATAAATATCAGATATAATTTAATTACACTTATGGACAAAGAACTGAAAAACAATTAAGTTCTCCATTATGAAGAAGGGATTTACGCTATGGTACACAATAGAACTGAAATTTTGAGGACAAATTTAGAGAAAGAATAGAAACCCCTATTTAAGTTCAGGAGATTTCTTAGACTTATTCTTTAATTTTCACACACAGCGATCTTAAATGTCTATGAAATCAAGCATAGATTACTGCATTTGGCTTCTACTGAAATTTCAAACCCTATGCTTTTGACATTTATATATGATTATTACTTAGCTTTAATAAAGAAGAAAGAGAAGAGAAAGGATTCATTCTAGGAAGGAACCACAGAGGACTCTCCACAGGGCTTCTCAAGATGTGGCAGCTGGCCTTGCTCATAGCAAACGACTCAAGAGTGAGAGCAGCCAAGACAGAGCCACAGTCCTTTGTATCTGCTTCATCACTTGTGCCATATTCTGTTGGTCACACTGATCAACCCTGGCACAGCGTGAGAGTGGATTACTAAACGGTAAGGATACCAGGAGTGGGGGCTCACAGGGGACCGTCTTAGAGACTGATTACCACAGTTTTGCAGAGAGAGACAGGCAAAGGGTATGAGTCAATTATGACAGTACTACCTCTTATTAACTGAGCCACCATCGAACACCTCCATTATTAAAACAAGAATAGAAGCAATATGACTTAGACCTTGAGGCCTAAACAGAATCTCTTTCTCCTTCCTGCATTTAAATCTCAGGATCTTAGTACCATCTAGAAGGATGCATGGAGGAACGATGACAAAATGACAGAGAAAATAAGATAACTGGTAATTTGACATATCTCCCTGAGCACCTGCATAGAGGAAGTGGAGAGTAAGGGCTGAGTCCATTTGCCTCTCCTGCATATAGTAAAAAAGACTGAGAAACATTCTGAGGGACAGCAATTCTGCCCACTAATTGTAGGGTCTCTCTCCGGTGGGTCCCAGACTCTGTGACCAATCAGATTAGCATCTTCTCTTCCCTTGGGATGGGGGCTGGGAGGATAGGAAGAGGCAAGAGGACAGAGGGGAAAGAGTTGAAAATTCCTCTTTCCTGTACAGAAATATTGTCACCTCCGTTCTTCAGAAAAGTGAAATATGAAAAGGTTAACTGAAATTTAGTGAGGACTATTTCCAAGAAGCCACAAATGAAAAATCCCAAATTTTAAATTCAGCCATAGTGCTCACGCTGAGTCACAACTGCTGCTGAACTTGTGATGAACTCCAGTTTTTTTAAAACATTTCTTCTATGTCACAGGTATTTGGGTTATATGTCAAATTAACTAAAGATACACATTTAGTTATAAGACATAGAATATGAGAGGAAACTTGAAATTATGCATTGCAACCTGTTCTTTGCAGAGTTAAGTAGACTGTATCCCAGGAATGAATGCTTGAGCATGGGGGTCCAGACTCATATTTATTTATTTATTTAGCCCCAGTCTGATGCTTTTCTTCTATGACACTGGGAAGAGGTTCCTGAGTATATGCTTCCTCTAAAATTAATTGGAATCTTCCTCCTCCCCAACCGTATGAAAGGCAAGAGAATGTGATAGAAAAAACACTGGTCTCAGACCTAGAGGCCTGAGGTAAGTCCCAGCTCCATCCTGTGTAAGCTTGTGTAATCTAGGTGCACTCTCTTCAGTGTCTTCTTCTGAAAAATGGGTACAATAGTATTTGCTAACATCCCAGGATGGTTAAAAAGGATGAAAGGAGATACTAGCTATGAGAGGCCTCTGTGAGGTCCAGGGGCTGGGCAAAGGCAAGGACTCGATGTGCAGAAACCTAAATCTGTTAGATGTCCAACTGCCAAGCTGTGATGGCCGTGGACCTCGCTTCCTATATTTGACTGCCTCCAGAGGTTTTGACTCTTCACCCCTGGGCATTGCACCTCCCACCCCTCTGTGCATGACTTTGGTTTTTGTATACCAATGGTGATCCTGGATTCTGGACCCAGAGTTCAAGTATTCAGAGAGATTAGTGACTCAGCTTTCTATGTGGGATGAGCTTTTCCCTTCCCTAGGACCCCAAGAATGAGCAAGTTTGTGATACTGCTCTGGGAGGGAGAAAGCAAACCATCCTTTCATTCAATATGGGTCTGCTTGGACGAGTGTGGACATTCAGGCTGGCTGACAATCACTCCTCCTGCTCACAGAGGAGATTTATTATCATAGAAAATCATTTCAGTCTGCAGAGATTCCATAGGGGCTATTTTATGGTCCTGAGTATAATTAATAGCAGAACTATGTGGGAAAGATATTAAGATCTATACAGAGGCTTCCACACTCAAGGCAGAGAGTAAGGTGTGAGGTTAGTGTTGTTCTTACTTTGCGGAGGAGAAAGCTGAAGTTCAGAGAGGTAGTTTGCTGAGGTCACAAGCTTATAAATGGCAGTTAAGACTTGAATCCAAGTCTTGTCACTCTCTGTAGTCTCACACCAGGGAGGGGGCTAATGTATTTTGAATGTATCATTTTCTTATGTTTGAAAATGAGAGAAAATGTGTTGGGAAATCAATAATTAAAACAGCTTAAGCAATTGTCCAGAGTTTGGAAATTCTGGGCATAAGGGAGGTCAAAACATTGATTAAAAATGAGAAATAAAAGCCTCACACATCTTCTGCCTCTGACACCAACTACAGATACACTTTTAATGACAGCATTTTGCCAGCCCTTGTCATCAGGGGAGATTCTGACACCAGGACTTGTAATGAGTGGAGTGCAGGGTAAGTCACAACAAAATACAGAGAGCTGAAACGGGTTGGGAGCCATGTCAGTCTGGCAAGAAGAAATTAAGTGAAACCCAGAAAGACCTCAAATACATAGAAAGAGATTTTGTTTCACAACTTATACACACAAATTTCAAAATATGTGGACTTCTAGGAAACAGATTGCCAAGGTGTTGTTAATAGGCAGTTCTTGGTATTGTTAGAGCACAGTCCAACTTGCCTATCTGACTGAAATATTTTCCTTAGCAAGCACACCCTTTCTTGATAGTCATTCTCAATGTTCCTGCTAAAATTCAACTCCTACATTTGGTAGTCTGAGCACTTTAATCAGAAAAACAAAATTTACTGTGCACACACCGTGTGCCTGGCTATGACCTAGGTCCAGGGGATACAAATGTGAACAGAATACATGTTAACGTTCATGACACCACAGCCTGATAGGAAAGCAGCTAACTTGGTAAGGAATTCTGACATGCGCATTAGTGTAGGAGCTAAAATGAAGACAGGACAAGGTACCCTGGAAAAGCCACCGAGGAGCATCTCAATCAGTCTGGAAGGGCACTGAAAGCTTCCTGGATAAAGTGCTATCTTAGCTGAGGCCCCAAGGATGTTACTGGGAGTGTATTAGTGAGGCTCCTCCAGAGAAACAGCACCAATAGGAGCTAGAAAGAAGACATACATGAGGAGATTTGCTATAGGAACTGACTCACGCAGTTACAGAGGCTGAGGAGCCCTGCGCTCAAGTGTCTGCAAGCTGGAGGCCCAGGAGAGCCTGTGGTGTAATTCAGTCTGAGTGCAAAGGCCTGAGAGCCAGGCAATCAATGGTATGAGTCCAGTTCAAAGATGGAGTCCCAGCTCAGAGAGCAAATTTGCCCTTCCTAAGCATTTTTGTTCTATTCAAGCCCTCAGCTGATTGGATGATGCCCACCTGCATTGGTGAGGGTGATCTTCTTACTCAGTCTCCTAATTCAAATGATGATCTCTTCCAGAAACACCTACACAGACACACCCAGAGATAATGTGTTACCAGCTCCCTGGGCATCCCTTAACCCAGGCAAGATGACACATAAGATGAGCCACCACAGCAGGTATATTTCCAGCAGATAGAGGAACATGTGCAAAGGAGTGGAAGTGAGAGAAAAGGCTGTGTCTGGAGAACTCAAAGAGATGCATTTTGGCCAGAATGTTGAGAGTGGAGATGTCTAGAGAGATGGGCAGAGCTAGCCTGTCATGCCATATGATAGAGTTAGGACTTTATCCTCAGACAAATAGGAAACCATTGAGGGACCTAAGCATGAGGATAAGACTATCGTACTTGTGTTTTAGAAAGACTACCATTCTGCATATATGTGTTTCAGAAGACACTGTTTATGGACTTGGAGCATGAGAATATGGGATGGGGGACATGAGTGGAAGCAGGATAACAGAGAGGCAGCAACTGTCCTCATTGAGTCGAGAGATGGGGTGGTCTAGTCCAGGGTTACACCATTAGACATGGAAATAAATAGAAAAATTCAAGAGCTCCTCAGGGGTAGATTCAATAAACAGAAATTTGATATTGATTAAACATGAGGAATGAGGTAGGAAAGCAAGTTATGGATGGCTCCTCAGTTTCTGGCATGCAGGGATGAGAAAGCCAACTCCTGAACTACAGAATACTGCTGAGGGAGCAGGTTGCAGAGAGAGGTTGAGGAGTTCCATTTTAGAAATTGCTGGACAGTGTGTTGGGACATGCAAGTGAAGTGAAACTTCATTACAGAGTAAGAAGCACAGGTTAGAATCTCAGGAGAGAGATCTGAATGGGTTATCGATTTGGGAGTCATTGGCAAGACATTGGCCGTTGGGGCCGAGGCTGATATCACATGGGAGTCTCACCCCAGCAGTCCTGTTTTCAAAGAGGGTTGGGAAGCTCATGCTTTTTTCTTGGTTTGTACTTGTCAGACCATATGCATGTAATTAAAACAGGAAGCCCATTCTCATGTCACTTTACGCTTTAAAAGTAGTTTCCCTGTGACCCCAGGACTACTGGGTAAGGTATGTAGAGAGATACAGTGCACTTTGTGTATGTGTCCAGGGTCATGAAGTTCCAAACAGCGACAGAGCTCAGCTCAGGATCCTTCCCAGTATTCTTTTCACTGAATGTACTGCCTTTGAGGCCATCCTTCCTGAAACTCCCTAAAGATACAGCCAACCATGACAAGACTGAAATTTATGATGACCCATAAAAGACTTCACCTAAGAGAAGCAAGGGGACAACTCATCTACTAGGCTTAGTGGCTTTTAGCTTCCTCCATCCTCACCCCATAGCCCTTTCCTCACTCAGCACATCCCTCACTGTGTCGGCCTCAGCACAGTTTCCTGCCTACCCTCAACAGGTGTTGGAGAAAGGTCCATGGCTCCATGGCTCCTAAAGCTCTAGATACTGGGCTACTCACTGGTTGTAAGAGGTGGTCCAACCAGCACCCAAATGCTCAAAGGTAGAACCACAAGTGACGTGGTAACATGGAGCTATCTCTTATGGAGGAAGTTCTGCTGATCCAGGAAATCACAGTTCCTTGAGAGGGCGTAAAAAGGAGGTCATTTGGCCCTGGCTGGTGTAGCTTAGTGGATTAAGCACGGGCCTGTGAACCAAGAGATCACGGTTCGATTCCCAGTCAGGGCACATGCCTGGGTTGCAGGCCAGCTCCCAGCAGGGAATGCACAGGAAGCAACCATACATTGATATTTCTCTCCCTCTCTCCTTCCCTTCCCCTCTGAAGATAAATAAATAAAATATTAAAAAAAAAAGAATCTGAGATGTAAAAAAAAAAAAAAAGAAGGTCATTTGGGCTCATGCATTTGTTGCACTTTTGTTTCTGAGCAGTGGAATTCCTTTTCCAAAACAAAATTCGAACAGGACTCCAATATATAAAAGGGTGGGGAAAACAAAAGTTCTCTGATGATGTGGGAGCCCTGTGGGGCTGAGCCAGCCTCCTTTGGGAGGGGATCCTACCTCTTACATTCTCATCCAGAGGCTTTGAGGCTCCTTGTAACACTTTTGAAAACCAGTAATTTAGTCCATGTCTCCAGGATGGTGGAAGGTACACAAGTATGAGAGCATAGACTTTAGCATCAAACTCCCTGGGTTTGAATCTGGCCAAGGTACTTATTAGCTATGTTATCTTGAATAAGTTATTTAAGTTTCCTGAGTGTCATCATCTGTAAAATGCGGATAGTAAGTACACATTTTTTGTGAGGGTTAAAAAAAGAGAATCAAGTATTGTGCATTGTGCTCGGCATTGAGTATATTCTCAATAAAAAATAATTTAGTATTATTGTTTTATCAGTTATCAAAATTTAGACTTTCTTAAACTGCTTTATTGAGATATGTTTTACATAAAATAAATGTCACTAGTCTTAAGTATACAATTCAATGAAGTTTAGTACACTCACAGTGTTGTATAACCATCACCACAGTCTACTTTTAGAACATTCCATCACCTTAAAAGCAAAGCTTGTGCCCTCTGACAGTCAGTCCCTCCCCATTTTCCTCCCCCAGCCACGGGAATCTAACAATACTACTTTTTGTCTCTTTGAGTTTGTCATTTCTGGACATTTCATATAGATGGAATCATATAATATTTGGCCTTTGTGACTGACATTTTTCATTTAGCATAATATTGTCAAGGTTCATCTGTGTTGTAGCATGTTTCAGAATTGTGTTCCTTTTTAAAATTTTTATTTTAATTAATTAATTAATTTCATTTTCTAGAACTTTGTTCCTTTTTCTCAATGATTAGTATGCTGTTGTAGTACATTTTCTTTATCCATTCATCAGTGGATGAACATTTGGTTATCTATCTTTTGGTAGGAATGCTGCTACAAATATTTCTATGCAAGTACTTGAACATAAGTTTTTATTTATCTTTGGTAGATATCTCTCATTTTAAATTATTTTTATTTTTCAATTACAGTTGACATGCATTATTATACTAGTTTCAGGTCTATACCCCAGTGATTAGACATTATATAATATACTAAGTGACCATCCCACTAAATCTCACACCCACTTGACACTGGACATACTTATTAGAATACTTATAAGTATTCTTAATAGAATCTGTAATACTTAATAGAATACTTATTAGAACTGACTCTGTCCCCTGTACTGTACTTTACGTCCCCATGACTATTCTGTAATAACCAATTTGTACTTCTTAATCCCTTCACTTTTTCCACCCTTTTCCCCAACCCCCCCTCCCATCTGGCAAGTGTCAAAACATTCTCTGTACCTATCAGTCAATTTCTGTTCTGCTTGATTATGTTTTTTAGATTCAACTGTTGATAGATATCTATTTATTGCCATTTTATTGTTCATATTTTTTATCTTTTTTTCTTCTTAAATAAAACTCTTTAATATTTCATACAATACTAGTTTGGTGGTTATTAACTCCTTTAGCCTTTTATTTATCTGCCCTTCAATTCAAAATGCTATCTTTGCAGGGTAGAGTGATCTTGGCTGTAGTCATTGTTTTTCATCACTTTGAATATTTCTTGTCAGTCCCTTCTTGCCTCCAAAGTTCCTGTTGAGAAATCAGCTGACAGTACTATTAAAGCTCCCTTGTGGGTAACTATCTGCTTTTCTCTTGCTGCTTTTTAGATTGTCTCTGTCTTTAACCTTTGACATTTTAATTATGATGTGTCTTGGTGTGCTCTTCTCTGGGTTCATCTTGTTTGGGACTTTCTGTGCTTCCTGGACTTGTATGTCTATTTCCTTCACCAGTTTAGGGAAGTTTTCTGTCACTATTTTTTCAAATAGGTATTCAGTTTCTTGTTCTCTCTCTTTTCCTTCCAGCACCCCCATGATGTGAATGTTGGTGTGCTTGAAGTTGTCCCTGTGGTTCCTTACACTATCCTCATTTTTTTTATTATTTTTTCTTTTTTGCTCTTCTGGCTGGATGTTTTCACATCACTGATTTGATTCTCAGCTTCATCTAGTTTCCTATTCATTTCTTATAAATTATTCTTCATTTCAGTTAGTGTGTCCTTCATTTCTGACTGGATCTTTTTTATGTTTTTGAGGTCCTCACTAAGTTCCTTGGGCATCCTTATAACCAGTGTTTGAATTTTGCATCTAGTACATTGTTTCCAACTTGTTTACTTCTTTTTCTAGAGTTTTGTCCTTTTGTTTCATTTGGGACACATTTCTTTTTCTCCTTATTTTGGCAGCCTCCTTGTGTTTGTTTTTGTGCATTAGGTGGAGCTTCTATGTCTCCCAGGCCTGGTAGAGTGGCCTAATGTAGTAGGTGTTCTCTAGGGTCCAGTGGCACAGCCTCCCTGGTTGCCCAAGCTGGGCACTCAAGGTGGGCCCCCTGTGTGGGCTGTGTACACTCTTCTCTTGTAGCTGAGCCTTGATTGCTATTGGCATGCCAGTGGGAGGGATTTGCCTTAGACTTATGAGCTGCAAGGATTGTCTGAGATCACCAACCTCCAACCACTGGAGGATCAGCTGTGCAGGGGCCCACCCCACAGAGCAGGACTTACTTCAGCGGGGCTCTGGTGCCCGCTGAGTCAGATTCCTGAGTGTGTCACTTGTGGAGGTTGTTGGGTGGTGCTTTGATGTGGTCTGAAGCTGTCCACTGGGTGTGCTGGCCCTAGGGCCTCCAGGGAGGTGCAGGCCAAGGTCAACCACTGCCTGTGTTCTGCCTGGGGCCATTCAACATGGTACAAAGCAATCTGCAGATGGCTGCTACTTGTGCTGGGCCTAGAGGCACCCAGACAAGGCCAGGCTGTGAACCAATGCTGATTCTTGTTAGTGTCTGGCCTGGGGCCACTTAGTGAGAGGTGCACTGAGGCCAGATGCTGCTTATTTGAGAGATTTTAGGAAAATCTGAAGCATGAGCCAAGAGAGGCCATTTGTATGGAAAAGCCACTGGAAACAGCTTGGGTGGGCTTGAAAGTTGGTTGGGGAAGGGCCTAAGGGAATCACCAGTGTGGGGCAAACCAAGGCAGGTTAATAGAGTCTCAGATATTGCACTCACCTGCTGGCTCTGTTGTGGGGAGGACTCAGAAAAGGGACACTGGCCTCTGCCAGCATTTCTATCTTGCAGAAAGCTGACCCTCAGCTCTCACGCTGATGCCAGACACTTCATTTCCTAAGTCCCTGGTGCCTTTCAAGCTGCCATCCTAGCACTGGAGCTCAGAGGGAGTGAGTTGATTAAGTCTGTGTGCAGGCCTGTTAAGAGGAACTCCCTGGGCCTCCAGAAGCCACTCATCTCCCTCAGCCTCAGTCCCTGATGGTTTTTACAGCCAAAAGTTTAGTGAACTTCTCTCTTCCTGGCACTGGAACTTGGGGATGGGGGTCCTGGTGTGGGGCCAAGACCCCTCGCTCCTCACATGGGACCTCTGCATCAGAGATATCCTTCCAAATTTTATCCACCACATGTGGTGTGGGACCAGCTGGTTCCACATCTCCACCCCTTCTGCCAGTCTCGATGTGGCTTCTTTAAATCCCAAGTTGTAGGACTTCCATGCAACCAGATTTCAGGTGGTTCTGAATGATGGTTGTTCTGTAGTTTAGTTGTAATTTTGATGTGGTTGTGAGACGAGGCAAGTGCCTTGTTACCTACGCCACCATCTTCCCTTTGGACTTTTCAAAACCAGCTGGAAATCTGGATTTTTAAAGATAGGCTAGAAATTTGAATTTTTTGTGACATCTCCCAGTTTTTAAATGTTGGCAAGTAATTAATTTGGAAAGAAATGACTTTGTATGATGGAAATAAAATGTTTAGCAGCTATCAGTTTGGGGCTTCTGGAGCAGAGTCACTGCACATGTGTGAACTATGCCTGACTACACACGTGTGTAGGTGCGTGGTGGCTGAGGCTGACTGTGCGGGGGCAGGGTCAGAGGCAGAGCAGCATGGGGGGGAATAGGCCCAGTGCTGTGCCTGGGTCCCTGGGCAGGGGCCTATGGGTTGCCGTGGCTGGTGGAGATAGGACTGTGCTACCCTGCTGGGGTAGATGCAAGTTTCTGTGCTGTGGGGACATCCTTGTCCCTTGCCTGTGGAGATGGTACAAGGATTCACTTCCCATTTGAACTCATCTCAGGGGCTTCTGCGTGGACCCTACCTTTATTTGAAATGTTGCTATTTTGTTTATTAGGAACTTTTTCAGCATTGATTTTGATTGTTTTAAATATTGCATTACAATATTACTTGTCTCAATTGCTGGGTGTCCCCTTAAACTTTGTGCCCAAGGCAAGCACCTCAATCACCTCACACTACTCCCTGGCCTGAATCCCAGGCCCGAGTGGTGGATTGGTGGATTGTCCCTGTGGCAGGCGGACTGTTAGAGGCCAGTGCTCAGCCCTCATGGCCGCCTGAGGGGAGACAATCACCTCACAGAGCAAGTGGATGCTGGGGAATGCAGACCAATTTTGATTATGGTCAAAGCGAACAGTCACTAACACATATACTGGGCAAGAGGAGAGAAGGAGCTGCACACCCTAAAGGCAAATAGGACCTGTTTCCAGAAGATTTATCCTTTTAGATTCTCGACACTTCTTTCTCCCGTTGTTTAGTAAGAAAATGCACAGACCGACTTCCAGGGGATCCACTGTAACTGGTGGCTCCACAGTTTACAAACAGCTTTCCCCTTTGTCTGATTATGAAAGCTACAGCGATTTGACTGTGAGGAGCTCAGCTAGCCTAGAGAAAACTATTTTCCTGGAAGCATTTTTTGTCTGAGACTTCCCCCAAATCCTAGCCCGTGGGGCCTAACCCTGGGACTTCTAGGTCAGGGTGAGGTCTCAGGCAGTGGGTATGTCTGAGTCGCCACAATCCTGTGAGCCAAGTCTCAATGTGGCTGGAAACTTCCACCTGGACACTGCTCACCTGGGGCAGGCGGAGCCACTAGGGGCACCGTGCCCCTGTGGGGAAGGGTGGCCACAGGGTAGACACCTGCAGCCTGCCCACTCTGCTCGCACACTTCAGGTGGATTGTCTCACCCACTCCCAGAAATCCCGTCTGCATTTGAACTGAAGGACAAGGCCTGGAAGTTTGCCTGAGCCAGTAGGGTCAGCTTGACTGCTTCAGACATAGAAAAGGAAACCAATGGATTGAACTTCTCCACACCTTCCACCCAACTACAGAAGCAAAACATTACCAATACCATTGAAGCCCCCTTAAAACAACTTAAATGTCCACCCTTGGGAGAATGGTTATATAAATGGAGGCATGTTCTAGAATAGTCTACAACAAGCAAAACAAATGAATCAGGGCTATGTGTGTCATCACAGATAAATTTTAAATACACTGTTGACCTTGATTCTCTCCATGAACGTTTTCCGGGGACACTAGAACTGACTGCCCTGAGAGCTCTCAGCCTAGGACAGGCCCCGAGTGTCCTGGCTTTCTTCTCCTTTCCTTCCTCCTTCCTTTCCTCTACCCCCTCACCCCAATCCTCTTCTCTTGCTTCATCCAATCTTGGCTTATGGTCGTCCTGCCTCTCCTGTTTCTCTTCTTCTTTCTTTCTTTTCTCTTCATGGGAGAAGCCCAAGGTGGGGTGTGAGTGTGCAGGCAGGGGTGTGTGTGGGGGGGAAGGAGTTAGCATCAGCTTGTACCATGCTACACTGCGTGCTGTGCACACATTACCACATTCATTCTTATTCCCACGTTACACTGAGAAAACGGAAGCTCAGAGACATTGGAAAATGGACCGAGGCTCTGCAGGTTGTGAACAACTGAGCTGACACTGGAAATCAGGTCAGAATCCAGGCTCTGGGCTCCGCCCCTTCCCCCCACACAGCTTGTCCCACCCCTCCACTTTTCCTCTCCTGCCTTTTCTCTCGTTTCCTCTCCGGAGGCTGTCCCACATCCTATCGCCTACTACTACAATTACCGGCATTATTTTATTCTCCCTGTTGTACATTTTGAGGATACCATAGGTATGGTTTATCAAATGATTTCTGAACAAGATCTTATTTGGTCCTAGCAGCCCGCATGAGGTAGTTGGGGCCGATGTTAAGCCTGCCTTACAAACAGGAACCAGAACGCAGAGAAGCTGGGGACACGCCAAAGGCCACGTGGCCATGAGCTCCTCTTCTGTCCTTGACTCTGCATCCAGTTCCTTTGGTTCTTCTGCATCCCTGAGACCCTTCAAAGTCCTGAGACCACTCGAAGTCCAGTGTGTGTCCCTGGGGGCACTGTGCTCAAGAAACAAGAACCTGTCCTTAAATTTGGGTATTTTATTCGTCTTGAATTTTTTTGACATTAGCTTTGATTGTTTAAAAATATCACATCAAAACATTATTTATATTATTTATTCAACTGCTGGGTTTATTGGGTGCCCTTAAATTTTGCGCCGCAGGTGATGCCTCGCTCCCCTCACCCTAGTCCCAGTGCTGCCTATCCTTACGAGTATCAGAAAAACACTTCGAACGAGGTCAGCGTGCGAGAGCTGGCTTCACCGGTGCCCCCCGGCCTCCTTTTCTGGCCTGTCTCCATCTCCGTAGCTTCAGTTTGGAGAGTCTCAGCCCCCCAGGCGCCCTTCCGGGAAGGCTGCCTGATCAGAATGATCCTGTAGGAGCCGGTGAGTACCTTGGGTCAGTGCAGAGAGAGGACACCTGCTTTGTTCAACAGGCTCTTGCTGCTAGTGGATGTTCAGTACTTTGAGCGAGTTGACATAATGAAGCCTTTTCCAGGCAAGGGACTATTAGGGAATAAACTTCCACGGATACCTCCTCAGGCACTGCCCCCACCCCTTCCCCGCCACTGTTGGCTTTTAGGGAAGTAGGAGGAACAGCCTGATCAGCCTTTTTCCTAGAAAAGCCCTTCGATGAGCCCGTTATGGAAAACGAAGCTGTTTTTGTTTTCTGTGATTAATCAGTGTCCTGCTTCCCAAAGTAAACATGGCCTCAGGTCTTCCAAGGTACACAGCTGCAAAGGAAGGGCCGGGCTGCCTGGATCTTGACAAGGACCCCAAGACTTGGTGGAGGGGCACATGTAACCTTGTCCTCAAGGACTTGGCCCTTCACTTTTTCCCTTCTAGGGCGCCCAGGTTGCTCATTTCCTTTATGGATTTTTTTTACAGTGTGAACAGGAGAACTGTTATCCTTTAAAGACTACAGTTCCTTGAAAGCCGTCTGGGTGAAGTGAGCCAGAGAGTTATATAACAGCAAAGCTCACTTAAAGCAACAGTGTCTTTCTATAGGGCTGTGGCATTTAAGATCCATTTTTGTTACAAATTAGAAAGAACAAGATACTAATTTTGTGAACAAAATAGAAGGACCCTCCCCTCTTCTTACTTTCTGTTTTTGTCAGAGGGATGCAATTCCTTGTGTGTTGATAAAAAGAAAAAATATGAAACCTCTTTCAAGGAAGGCATGTTCATTGACCTCATATAGCCATAGCATACTCCTGTTTCAATTCAAAAGAAAATAAGTAAATAAAAAATAAATAAAAAGAAAGACTTCCTAAAACATTTGTTCATTTTAATTTAAGACCCTTGGGAATTTTAAAAATGTTCAGCCGTGTCCTCCTTTCAGAGGGAGCCAGGCCATCTGAGGCAGGGAGGGACTGAAGCGCTAGATGACCTCCTGCGTTGTCGTACGTGGCCCTTTAATGCCCAACGCCAGCCGTGCATCGTGGAACTGCCCCCACGCGCCTCCCTTCATGTGCCATCTCTGCTGCACATTTCACAGATGAGGAACCTGAGGCCCAAGGGCTCGGCGACTTCTTGGCATACAGCTCAACTGGAGACCAAATTCTGAGATTTTTGTCTTCCCCTCCCTGGCATCACCTATGGAAGGTCCCCATCTCCTTTCCTCTACCCAGGGGCTCTCAACCAAGGGCAATCCTGCCTTCCAGGGGACAGCTAGGAAGGTCTGGAGGTATTTTTGGTTGTTACAACTGGGGCCAAGGACACCAGAGGAGGGGCTATTGACACCTCCTGGGCAGAAGCCAAGGATGCTGCTAAATATCCTGGAGTACAGCCCCCAACAGAGAGACCCTGGCCCTAAGTGTCAGTAGTACTGAGGCGCAGAAGCCTTGGTCTACACTGTGCTCTGCATCACAGCGAAATTGCAGCCTCTGAGAGTCGCCTCGAGCTTCTGTGCCCAGCGACAGCCTTGGCCTCTCTCCTCCAGCAGCCTCAGGAGTTAAAGCCGTAGTCGAAAGTGCCCTTTAGCAGTGGCCAAATGTCCCCTGCAGAGTTGACTGAGGGACACGCAGTGCTTCAGCCACAGCTGCTGCGATTTAAAGTGTGTAGTCACAAGACGCCTGTCTTCAGTTAGCAGCGAGCCCTTCGGCAGCCTCCTTGCCAGGGAGGGAGAGAGTTCCACAGAGGCCCCCAGCCCCGCCAGCTGACAGCCTGCGGTATTCCGGCGGCTGTTGCTCAGAGGCATCTGGGAATAGCCTGGGCCGAGATGGCACTGAGCACGTGGTCTCCCCTTCTGACCCACCCATCAGTGACGGCCCAGCCAGAAGATGGCCTATTGAACATTTCCAGGAATAGCGCTGCCAAGCCTGTCAACTGCTTTCTTGGAAATACATTCAATAAGAATGGCAGGCCTCCAGCAGGGAGAGCAAAAAGCCCGGCCTGGACCACACCACTGAGAACCGGCAAGGCCCGGCTGCAGGCCCTATCAGTGCCTCTGGGAAGGGGACGGTGCTTGCGGGGCTCTGCAGCTCAGAAGCTCCTGGAGTCATTTAAAAGGCTCTCAATGCAGAGGGGAGATGGTCACACCTTTCAGAAGGCCCTGGGCCCTGCTGACTTTGTGCAACTCTGTGACCTTCACATGCTGGCTCTCTTTGTTCAGACAGGGGCAGACAGGAAGGCCAAGGGGCTGGGAGTCAGGGATGAACTGTCAGCAGCAACCAGCCTCAATGTCATCTGGGCCGTCACTCCTTCTCTTGTAAGCGTCATTCCCAAAGACAGCAGAAGGAGCATCTAAAGGGGGAGTTTTATTTTACCCCCAGCCCACATCATCCCCCCATCACTCTGATGATGTAGCAAAAATAAGAGGCTAAGATATGAAATTTAAGGAAATTTCTAGTAATTCACCCTCCTTCCCCCACCCCCATGTCCCTCACAGAGATCTGACATGCCTTTTGAAATCTGACCACTCGGAGCCCTCTCCAAGCTCTGGGGTGCACCAGCGGTGGGGCTGGGGAAACTGTTAGAAGACCAGCTGCCCTCAAGGACAAGCTCCTTGAGGACATAGGCATCCAATAAAAGCAAGAAACCGAAACCCTCTGCTGCCCTGTTCAGGGAATATTGGGTATTCACCTTTTAAAAATAGTAATAGAGTTATGAAGCTTATCACAGAGTAGGTATGGGACATCTTTCTGTTTCCAATAGCCCCTGACTCACAGGACAAATATTTGAGGTCTACAATGAACTACAGTTAGTTGGAGGTAGGGCTGCCAAATTCAATATCGGATGCCCAGGTAAATTTTACCTGGATGCCCAGGTAAAATAATAAATAATTTCTAGGGATATAAGTATATCCCAAATATTATTTGCTATTTATCAGAAATTCAAATGACCCTGGCATTGTGTGTTTTTATTTGTTAAATCTGGCCACTCTACTCGGGGCATAAATTGACCTAGTTGTTAATAACAGGGAACATATTTAACATATATGAAAGACCGTACCAGTTAAGAGAGGACGAAGGCAGGTAAGGAGAAGGGTGGCCAGACAGAGGGAAAGCCGGAGAAATGTCAAGAAGAAAGGGAGACAGGCATAGTGAAGGAGGAAAACGATCTGCTGTGCACTCCTGCCATCAGCCAATCTGGGCCTAGGACCCAGGGGGCTCTGGATGGCCCCAGGTGTGCGCATGCTCACCAGTTGGCCAGGCCAGCTGCCATGCCTGTAGGCTTGAGCCTACATCTGTGTACATCAACACCTGGCATAGCTCCTCTGCTCATGTGCATGCTCCATTGTCTTTTCTGACTTCATAAATTCAAAGATAAAATTATTAAGAAACTCAAGATGGTGACGACAAAGCATTAAAACAAGCATGGTGTCCCTTCTGGGTGGGCCCTGAGCGACTGCACAGGTTGCACCCCCGTGAGGCCCACCCTGCTCCTGCACTGAACCACCCTAGCTTCGCCTATGGAGAATCTTTTATTATATTATTGTCTAACAGTGCATCATCCTAAATTATTGGCTGTCTACTTTCCCCAAGAGCCAGATGCCTGTTTTGTAATACAGTTCTGGAACACATTGGCACCGTTTGTTTACGTGTGTCTATGGCTGCTATTATATTACAATGGCAGACCTGAGTAAGGGAACAGGGAACGTTTGGGCCACCTCACTGAAAACACTTGTTCTCTGGTCCTCTATAGATGTTCGTTGCTGTCTGCACTAAACTGTAAGATCCTTGAAGACAGGAATCCTGTCTGTTTAGAGCAGTGCCTGGCATACAGCAAATGCTCAGTCAACAGTTGTTTTAAAAAATGAAAGGAAAAAATGAATATATGAAAATCTTAGCTTTTTGGAAATAATTATTTTATCTAAAAGAAAAACATGTAAGTTTTATGTTTGACCTTTTTTGTTTCCTAATAAAAATTATGTGTAAAATCACTTACCACACTATGAAATGTACTCTCCGCAGAAACGTAAGGTGTTTGTCTTGTGGCTTGGCATACCCCTGACAGCCTGCTACACACCTCAGTCTGAGGAGGCACAGGTGTTGTGTCTGTATCATTCACCACTCAAGAAATATTTATTGAGCAAAGCACAGGGCTAGGCATTAGGACAGGAATGGCAACGATTTGCTTGTGTCTTACTTAACAGACCTACAGAACCTATAGTCCAGAGGAAGAAAGACACACAAATATATATTACATGCAAAAACACATATTTAACTATATGATGACAGTGTTAAGTGCAAAAGGAAATTTCCAGATCAAATGCTATGGGCTTTCAGAATCAGGTCAGATTCCTTTTGGCTACAAAATCAGAACAGGCTACAAAATTGCAAGTCGTTCTGTTTGGTCTCAGATCCAATCCCTGCCTTTCTGCTCTGGTCTGCACCACAAGGAGTGGTCACCTGCAAGGAGCGGGCCCCTGCAAACTACTATCCCTGCTGCCCTGCTAACTGGCTCCAGCTAGGTTCTGTCAGTGGGAGGCCACGAAGCGAGATTGGAGGGCTGGGGGAAAGGAGGAGCCAGCTCCCTGCTCTCTGAGCTTCAGTTTTCTTACCTGCACAGTGGAAAAACCAATAGTATCTATTTCACAGGGTTTTTTTTGTGAGAATTAAATGAGGTAAGGCATGCAAAATGCTTAGCACAGTATCTGATACATATAATAAGCATTCAAAGAATAGCATTCAAAGAATAGAGCTATTATTGCTTTTAACCTTATTTAGATAAGTGGGAAAGAATGCAGTGTTCAATTAGTGCAGTCTGCTAAGAGCAAAGGATGCAAGAGGCATGCTGTGTGGGAGGACTATTTACTGACCCTGATATTTTGAAGTTGTATTGTGAAGGCAGAATTGATAGGACCTGGAAAATGGATTGATAGACTCTAGTAAGATATTGGGGGAAATCAAAGAACAAGATACCAAAAGTAGGTGGAAAGAGTAAGTTAGGGAGAGAAGAATTATGAACTCACTTTTGAACAAGGATGTTGGACTCTTTTCAGTTGCAAAGCAAACAGAACCAAAAAGCAATGATACACTTGAGGACACCTCAAGAGATGGGGTTTTTGATAGAGATACATGTATGTTCTGTGACTTAGCAAAGAAAACCAACTCAGCAGCTACACATTCAGGCCTCATGTAGAACTGAAAAACTATGCAGGAAACCATAGCAACTCCATTACTGGGGTCTGGTCTCCCCGGAAGAGGAGACACCATTGTTCTTTGCTTAGCAACTCTTCCCTGCTCAAGACTCTGTGTGTTTATACTTCTCTCTCTCTTCGGTTTTCCCTTCTCTGTGTCTGTTTCTGTGGTTATACGCTGTGTCTTGCATTCAAGATGATCTGACTGGAAGTTTGCCATCTAATATGAAGCTTCTTGATATGGGGCCACATTCTCCATTCAGGCCGCCTCACAGAATCCTTGGGTCTGGCACGTGTTGGATGCTTTGCCTGGGCACAGCAGTGTCACCTGACATAAAGGTGTCAAGGCCCCGCCTTTCTAAGAAAAACCTGTGTAAGCAGCATGTTTCATTAGTGAGTTGGGGTTGTCAGTGAGCTCTCCATGAAGCGGAAAAAGTAAGATTGGGTCATGTTGAGAGAGTACTGCGGATTCTTAATTACTTGTAATATTGCCTACCTCATATGAATTTGACCATATAAGATCAAATCTGTCCAAGGTTTAGGGCATGGAAGTCAGAAATTATTTATTCCAAAGATGTTTCTTTTTTCCCCCAGTAGAACCCAGAAAGTGAAACAATCAGCAAAGGGAGGAATTTTCTTACTATCCTTATAGAGACTTTACTAATTTCTTTTTTTTTGTCATTTTATTTTATTATTTTTATTTTTATTTTAGTTTATTCAGTACAGTTTCTATCCTTTATTCCCATTCCAGCCCACCCACCCATTCCTCCCCTCCTCCCTCTCCTTTCCAACCCCCCTAGTTTTGTCCATGTGTCCTCTATATTTGTTCCTATAAACCCTTCCCTTCTCCCCTGAAAGTCCCTCCCCTCTCCCCTCTGGTCACTGACTACCTGTCCTCTATTTCAGTGTCTTTTGTTATATTTTACTTGGTTCTTTGTTTTGTTGTGTTTAGGTTCCTGTTAAAGGTGAGATCATATGGTATTTGTCTTTCACTGCCTGGCTTATTTCACTTAGCATAATGCTTTCCAACTCCATCCATGCTGTTGCAAAGGGTATGAGCTCCTTCTTTCTTTCAGCTGCATAGAATTCCATTGTGTAGATGTACCATAGTTTTTTGATCCATTCATTTACTGATGGGCACCTAGGTTGCTTCCAGCACTTAGCTATTGTAAATTGTGCTGCTATGAACATTGGGGTGCATAGGTTCTTTTGGATTGG
Source organism: Trachops cirrhosus (assembly GCA_028533065.1). Taxonomy (NCBI): domain Eukaryota; kingdom Metazoa; phylum Chordata; class Mammalia; order Chiroptera; family Phyllostomidae; genus Trachops; species Trachops cirrhosus. The sequence goes on from CM052539.1 coordinate 78,198,329, forward strand.
TGTTTCAGGGTTCTTTAGACTTTACTAATTTCTTAAATGACTTAGAAATTGGCCTGTGAGGCAGTGGGTGTGGTGAGGTTAAGGTTTTCTTGATGCTTTGAGAATAAAATATTCTACAGCTCAGGAAAATCAACAAAACGCCCCACCCTCAGTGAGTCTTCCCAGAACTCTTCAAATCCGAGACATCCACCACATAGTTGGAAATTGAGGAACCCAGAGCTCACAACACACAAATTCCAAGGATAAACTGATACGAAGTCACTGACATGAGCTTCTTTAAAAACAAAGAAAGAAAGAAAGGAATTAAGAGAGATAAGAAAAATTACAACAAAAATGCAATGTTTTGAAACTCTATTATTGGTGGAGACCCATGGGGCTGTGGGGGGCAGGTGGGTGCTGCCCACAGGACGCGAGGTGAGGCTGCACAGGACAGCTCTTCCTGCTGCTGTTCCCGAGGGCCAGTGTGTGCGCTTTTCTTCCGACCCTTAAGAGAGAAGCGCCCCAGCACGCACAGTCTTTCCTTAGAATAATTTCAATTAGATATAGTGAATTTCAAACACACTATTGAGGATGTGGAAGATTTTAATTGAAAGAAAAGTAGTATCTTATCCTCTAGCCATACCCCTTGTTATATAGGTACTTTTATTATTCTCATTCACATGCATGTATAATTTTTATGTCATTATTATCGGAAGCCCTTGGGCTCAGCACACAGACCTGGTGGGTGTGAATGCTACTCCAGCACTTGGCAGCCGTGTGACTTGGCAAGTCACATAAATTCTGCGGGCCTTAGTTTTCTCATCTGAGCAGTGAGGATAATAATAGTAGCTACTTGAGGATTAAATGAGACAACTTCTATAGAGTGCCTAGTTCAATGCCTGGCACACACTCAGGCAATTGTAACTGTTTTTGATTATCCATCATGAAAATAAGGCAGCTCTGATGTTCCAGGTTGGGGTAGAAGAGTCAAGCCACTGAAGTCTGTGTTTGCCTCCCCATTTCCTCTCTCTCCCTCAGCGATGTGATCCTGGGTCTCCTTTCTCTGGCTGCCCAGCATTAGCTAATTCCAGATGCAAGAAGCAACACATGTTCTCAAGGGATCACCCAGTATGTGCTGGAAGGACCCGCACTAGGACTTGGGAGAACACAGTGATGCTAGCTGATCATGCAGAGGGGTGGCTGTGCCCCAGTGCTGTGCTGAGGGTGCCAAGGGCACAGGCTAAAACAGGACCAGGCTAAAACAGGACCCTACAAGGTGGCCACAGTGATTTTCATACAGCTGAGGAATCTGTTTCTCAGGAAGGTTACTGTTATGGGCTGAAGTGCGTCCCCCCCAAAATTCATATGTTTAAGCCCTAACCCGCAGTACCTCAGTTTGTGACCATGTATCTGGAGACAGGGCCTTTAGAGAGGTGATTAAGTTAAAATGGGACTACCAAGTTGGGCTCTAATATAATCTGAACTGTGTTTTTATAAGAAGAGACGATTTGGATACCAGGGACACACACACGTGGAGGAAAGGTCATGTGAGGACACAGGGAGAAGGCGGCCATCTGCAAGCCAAGGACAGAGGTCTCAGGAGAAACCAACCCTGCTGACACCTTCATCTTGGACTTCCAGCCTGCAGAACTGAGAAAAATCAATATCTGTTGTGTAAGCCAGCCAGTCTGAGGTATTTTGCAATGGCAGCCCTAGTATACTAATACAGTTGCATAACGTGTAAGAACTTAGGGGTTATTCAGCCTTAAAAAGGAAGGAAATTTAGCACATGCTAAGTGAAATAAGCCAGTCACAAAAGGACAACTACTCTATGGTTCTACTCAGATGAGGTATCTAAAGTAGACAAATTCATAGAGACAGAAAATTAAAATGGTGGTTTCCAAGGGCAGTGGAAGGGAGGAATGGAGGGTGAGTGTTTATGGGGCGCAGACTTTCAGTTCTGCAAAACGAAAAACATCTGGAGACGAATGGTTGCACGGTTGCACAACAATGTGAATATACTTAATGCCACTGAACTGTACTCTCAAAACTGGTTAAAATGGTACATTTTATGGCTTGTATATTTTACACAATAAAAAGTTGCCTGGGGGCCTCCCCTTCATCAGGAAGTTCAGTCTTGCTGAAATCTTGGCTAATTGCTTTTGGAGTGGGGTGAAGGAAGGGAGTTGGAGGAGGAGGAGGGAGTGGGGGAGGGAGAGTCAGGACTCAGGGATGAGAAAGCCCTGTCTACTTCTGCTGCTACATCAGGACATGTGTCTGCATAGCTAAATGGAAGTCCCAGTCCACCTGTTTTTCAATACTGAAATCACAACACATATACAAGGAAAATCATAACACCAAAATCATAATGCCTTTGTCAATAATGGTGATAGAAGAGAGCAAGATTTCTAGATTCGGGGCTGAATTCCCAGAGGTTTTTTCTTTTCTTTATTAAAGCCTCCCCACCGCACCCTTTTTTTAAAAA
>CM052539.1:78201292-78248855 GCA_028533065.1 Trachops cirrhosus
TCTGTGCCCTCTGGTAAACTGGCCTCCCCGGGTGCTGCTCAGTCCTTGTTTGGCCAGAGAGGGAGTGGATGACTCAGCTCTCTCCCGGGAGCCCCGAGGCAGACCCCGGTGCACCAGTCCTGGAGCTGCAACCTCCCTGGTCCCTGCACTGATCCATGTAGTCTCCTTACCGTCGGGTTTTTCAATGTCCGCTACAATTTGTGATCTCCTATTTTCATTTATGTTGTGATAATAATTTATGTTGGCTCTTTGCTCTGTTCCTACCTAGAATGGCTAGGATTTTTTTCCTGGTTGTGGGAGAGTAGAATCTGCTGCGTCCTACCACGCCGCCATCTTGGAATCCTCCCCCTTTTGTTTTTGAACATCTCCTGGGCCTTCTGTTTCTCTCACACAGAAAGAACATTTCCTCAGTGGTGGTCAAAGCACTTTTCAGACTCTCCCACAGCAGCAACAAATCAGGACAGCCACCTCATGGCCACTAGATTTTGCTGGCTGTCAAAATCTGTGACAGAGATAGGGGTGGGGAGGGCCTAAGGGAGGAGCTCTCACACCCCTCTGGGTTTACAGCAGAGCTCTCAAGTCCAAACAGTCACTGCCTTAGCTTCCTGTCCCCTTGTAAAAGGGGCCTCCTGCCTCCTCATGCACACAGTTCCCTAGGTCTGCATGTACCAGATTAGAATTCTCCCCTGCTCCCCCAGTACATTCTTTCTGGTGATGGAGGACCTAGTCAGTGTTTGTTTAAGGTCAGCATGACCCCTTGCAACGGTTCCCCACCAAATGGAAGAACTGAAGGGTTTGGGCTCCTGGTATCTGCTGGTTTTTTTGGCTTGAGTTGCCCAATCTGGCCCTAATGGGGGATTCCACAAGCAATCCACCATGGGCCCTAAGAAAGGCAAATGCCCCAGGCCTTGTCTCTGCATTCTCTCTTAGCCTCCCAAGGTGGCCCCTCCAGGGTCCTTGAAACCTGCAAAACTGTTAGGGTTGTGAAAGACAAGGAAATACTGAGAAATGATGCCAGACTGAAAGAGACAAAGAGACAGATAGCCAACTGTAACTCGGTTCTGGATGGCATCGTTTTGCTGTAAAGACATGATTGGGACAATCGGCATTACTCAGATGGGGTCTGAGGATTAGCCCATAGTTGTGCATCGTGCACCTCCTGGTCCTGGTGCTTGGCCTGTGGCCACACAGGCCATGTCCTTGAGCATAGGAACTGTACTAGGAAGGCATTCAGAGTGATGGACCATCAGATGGGCAACTTACTATCACATGGTTTAGGAAAAAATAATTCTTTGTACTGTTCAACTCGTCTATAAGTGTAATTTTCTTTCAAAATGAAAAAGAAAAGATAAAAGGAAAGAAGGGAGGGAGGGAGGAAGGAAAGAAGCAGTGCCTTGTTTGGTTTCGAGGGAGGCCATCCTCACTATGCGCTTTTTCCCAGGTGGTTTCAAGTACAAGCCTTAGATCTTCCTTGAACTTGAATCACCTCTGAGTCTTCCTGGTGATGCCAGCAAGATTTGAGAAGCCTGTTGGACTGTGCTACGAGCCTTTCTTATTCTGTAAGTCATGGGGCCTTCCTTTCTGTTCTCATTGTTCCCTTAGCATACTTTCCTGTCCTCACCAACTCTTTTCTTCCTTTAAACAAACAATGTAGCTACACAGGATAAATAATATGTTAGTTTGTTGTTTAGAAATCTGAGAAATGAATGCTCTGATCTTGAATTTTTATTTTAAATTTTCTTTTTTTCCAAATCTAAAATATATATATATTATATATAATATATATATATATCTTTAAGACCTTCTGCACATATAAGCTAAAATAAGTTTTAAGACATTTCTTTTATTCCCTCCCCCAAGCCACTTAAAGGCTATTAGACTTGATTTTTTAAATAAAAACTATCTGGGTGGGAATGGGTGGTGGGGTATCACATAAAAGAAGGGGAAGGGACTAGACAAAGAACATGTACGAGTGACCCATGGACAGGGACAACGGTGTGGGGACTGACTGCGGGGGCGGGGGTAGGATCGGTGGAGGAGGGCAAAGGGGGAAAATTTGGGATAACTGTAACAGAATAACAATAAAAAATCAAACTAAACTGAGAACTATTTAATAAACATTACAATGTCTTCAAAAGCTTTTTTAAAAATGACAAGGTTTGTCCATAATCTTGCTACTCAGATAGAAGAACTTGTGATGACTCGATTTGTAAGCTTATGGAGGGGGGTGTGTATGTATTTAAACTTATTTTTTAAATAGAAATCACACTTACATACTATTTATGACCTCACCTATTTAACAATATCCCTCTACAACTTCATTTTTGAAGGTTAACTAGCAAGTTAACCTTTAATTTTGCTTACTAACCCTAGCTGGGGCTGGATTTGACATTTCTCGGTCCACCCCCCATGTCTTGGATTTTTGGCTCACATCCGGCCTTAATGTGAAAGAAGAACAGAAAGACTTGCCAGGTTTTTCTGGGAGGATTTGTACTGTTTCCCACATTCCCATGAACAGAATTGGGCTCTGAAGAGGACGTTTCAAGGAGTGTTAAAGTTACCCTCCTGAGCAGGTGAGCAGGGCTCAAATCCTGATTCTCTTCTTACCAGCTCTGTGAAGACGGGCACATTACCTAACATCTATGGGCCTCAGTTTCTTAATTTGTAAGTTGGGGGTGAAATGGATAGTATCTATCCCACAGGGTTATTGAGGAGTTAATAAGCTGTAGTAGTTGATACATGGTAAGTGCTCATTGGTAGTGGCCACTCTTAATACTATGAATAAATACGAGGCAGTTTTCTAGGTCTGCAGAAGACTAGGAAGACAGCGAGTATGGCAAGCACCCTCCCAGGAAGGGAGAGAGTGCTCTGTATTGGTGGCAAGGAGTAATTATAATGGGAAAAAAATGTTTTCGAGTTCTGGAGCTGACGTGTACGCCTTGTGACATTTTAGTCTATGAGTAATATATTCCATTGCCTGCAAAGCTGTAATTTTTCAGTTTATTGCTTTTTCCTCTTCTCTCTCAAACCTGAATTCTTTCTCCTCTCGGCTCCAGCCTGTCTCCAGCAACCATGAACTGGACGGTGTCTGCCACAGAGCCAGATCCTTAACTCAGGCAAGGAAGCTTGAAGCCTCAGCAAAGCACACTGCCTTCCCTGGGGAAAGTAGAGAAAACCTACTGTGTGCTCCATCAGTCACATCACCCTTCCTTCCAGCAACAACCCTGCAATGCAGATATTGCGACAATCTCCATTGTAGGGGGCAGCAGGTGGGTTCCAGGCATGGGCTTTGGAGTCAGGGAACCCAGGTCTGGTTTTTGTCACTCATATACTTGCTATGAAACCTTGGGAAAGTTAATTAACTTCTCTGAGGTTTAGTTTTCTCATACCTAAAATGAAAGGGATAATAATAACGCCAGCCTTGGAGGGTTGTTGGGAAGATAAAATGTGTAAAGTTTATGGTACAGGACCTAGAATATAGTACATGCTCAATAAGTGCTAATTAGCATTGTTGTTATTGTTTAGAATGGGAAAAAATGCATGAGTCTCCGGGAGGTTATAATTATTATTACATTTTACAGGTGAGGAAACCTTTCTATGCCTTAATTTTTTTCTCACTGTATACAGCAGCTTGCCCCTCTGTGGCTAAGACTACCATTCCCCTGTCTTTTATAATAATAGAAAATTTTGGTGGGCAGAAAAGCTACATTTCCCAGCATTCCATGTGGCTAGATGTGGCCATGTGACTAGTTTGGCTAGTACAATGTACCTGGAAGAGATGTCTGAAGCTTCCCGGTTAGGTATTTACAAGGAAGAGGCTTGTTTGCTCTTGCCTTGTAATTGACTACAAGGGCTTGTACATAAGAGGGCTGTAAACTTCTATCGTGTTTAAGACTTTGTATTTTGGGTCTCGTTATTACAGCAGCCAAATCTACATAAAGAAGGGGCAGCAGCGTCTGTAATAGTAGGGCTCTGGCTAGGAGTCAGGAGGCCTGGGTTTCCTGGCCCTGCCCCTCATTTGCAGCTTGTCCAGAGTTTTCATTTGCTCCCTCATCTCACAGCACGTGTGTTGCCAGCAACAGTACTGGACACTGGCAATGCAGAGATAAATAAGACACATCCCCAGAAATGATCGAATCTACCTGCAGTGCCAGCAATGTTATCCATGTTCATTGTTGAGGAGAATATACTCTCTTATAGAGCACACAGATTCAGTTTCTGATGCAGGCCAGGGTTCTTAACCACTTTCTTCACAGGTTTTCAAACATTTTATGGGTTCCAAATCTGTTAACATAGAAAAATGCTCAAAACTATATTAGGTGCTTAGACACTAGTTGCTAAGTCCTTGGCAAAGACACTAGTTGTAAGAACCTTAGGTCCTATTCTTACCCTCTCCCTGTCTATTTTATGCCTACCAATTATGCTTCTTATTCCCTGTACCTTCACCTGCCATTTTCCCCTCCCCTTCCCCACTGATAACCCTCCATGTGATCTCCATTTCTGTGGTTCTGTTCCTGTACTAGTTGTTTGCTTGGTATTTGCTTTTGTTTTTTAGGTTCAGTTGTTGATAGTTGTGAGTTTGTTGCCATGGTTTTTGATCTTCTTCTATTTCTTAGATAAGTCCCTTTAACATTTCATATAATAAAGGCTTGGTGATGATGAACTCCTTTAACTTGACCTTATCTGAAAAGCACTTTATCTGCCCTTCCATTCTAAATGACAGCTTTGCTGTGTAGAGTCATCTGGGGTGTAGGTCCTTGCCTTTCGTGACTTTGAATACTTCTTTCCAGCCCCTTCTTGCCTGTGAAGTTTCTTTTGAGAAACCAGCTGATAGTCTTATCAGAACTCCTTTGTAAGTAACTCTCTCCTTTTCAGTTGCTGCTTTTAAGATTCTCTCCTTATCTTTAATCATGGGTAATTTAATTCTGATGTGCCTTGGTGTGTGCTTTCTTGGGTCCAATTTCTTTGAGACTCTTTGGGCTTCCCAGACTTTCAGGAAGTCTATTTCCTTTGCCAGACTGGGGACGTTCTCCTTCATTATTTGTTCAAACAAGGTCCAATCTCATGTTTCTTTATTCCTGAAAAGGGCATCCTTCTTGGATTTTCTCCACTCTTCCCCTGATACCTTTCAAAGTTCTATTTATTCTCTTTTTTATGGGTATCAAGTAATCTTAATGATTTTCCTACAAGACTATGGTTTCTTCTAGGTTTAAAATTACTTTAAGGAAAGAGATTGTTTTATTTTTTGTTGTCTTACATAATATAATTGATTAAGAGAGATTTGTCTAATGAATTGAATTAATAAATGATTGTTGCATTTCCTTTAAAAAAAGAACCTCAGGTCCAATAGTTCTCAGCCAAATGAAAACAATGGTACTTAGAGGATTCGATGAGAAAACACACGGAGAGCACTTAGCACTGCATCTCACACTAGGGAGACACTCAGTAAGTGATGATGGAGGCGTAGGCTTGGGGGCTGTGGTATGAGTTGTCCAAAAAAGGCCATCTGAAGGGTGGTCATCACCAGTATTCTGCCCCTGCTAGGTGCTATGCAGTCCAAATGAGGCTGTGTTTGTTAATACGCTTTTTCAAAATGGTAATTTGTTAGCGGCAAGAAGTCAACATTCAACTCTACAACATTCCACCCTCCCTTCCTTGGTCCCTCAATCTGCTCTCCCTGTCCTTGCCCTTGCCAAGACCCCCTCTGATGACTGCTGCTGCATTGCCATGCTTTATCATTATTCTGAGAGTCAGTGTCATGGGCTGATGATCACCTGGTCCCTGTGCCCATTGGGATCTGACCCCACACAAACACAATCAGAGTTCACGAAAAGAAAAAGATTTAGTCTGATCTTTATAGTATGTTGTCTCTCTACATTTGGATATTCATAACAAGTGACCAATTTTTGATTTCTAGAATGTTGGCTTTCAATACAAGTTTCCATATGTATTATGTATGTATACAAGGAATATATGTATATATAAATTCCATAATTCCACAGAGTAATGATTACTATCCTGACTTCATAGGTAAGGCTACTGAGATTCAGAATGGTCATATAACTTTTCTCAGGTCCCTAGGGGCAGTTCTACCATGAAGCTAATAAAGTTTAAGCTCAGGCCTCTCACTTACATGAGCCTCTTCCAAGACCCTGTGCTGATTCTCAATCCATGAATTGGTACTCTTTTTCTCAAAGACCTCCCCAAATTATATAAGCTTCATGCCTTACAAAATCTAGGTCCATCCCTGTAAGATCATGTAGATGCTAAATAGTGGAGCCAGAATTTGAACAGAAATTATCTGGGATTTCAGCTGAGTTTAAATTAACTGTAACAGTTCATTATAGTTCATTAAAATAGTGCTATTGACACTCAAGGTTGTGCCAGTGGACCAACATGGTCCACAAGGTTGGGATTGGATCCTCCAGTGAAATGCAAAATGACATCCTGGATAAATTTTATAAGGTAAATGTATCATTGTTAGCACTCCCTAACAGTGTCCAAAGCACTACACTGTGATAATGACCACAATATCTTGGTTTTACAGAACATATTTCCTAACATGCTCAGTGACTGCATCTTTTTTTTATATGGGGCAGAATTACCAGTTCCATTCAAATTATTAATTGAGCCAAGTGAGCAAACATCTTAATGAGAGAACCAGAGTAGAGGATGAGGGGACTGGTTATAAGCACATAAAAGACCCCTCTGGGAATTTTCAGATATGACTTAGTGATATGCTGAAGGTGCTGGGCAGCTTGCCTTGAAAATATGAATACACCCAATTCTTCCCCTGACTCCAGTATGTCTGCAGCCTGAGAACTTCGAGTCCCTCTCATTTCTTCCCTTACATCTTCCAGCCTCAGATTCCTTCATTCCCTACTTCTGAACACTCACTGTGTTTCATACACAGGATTGGGCATGACAGGGGAATGTGGAAAAAGGGAGGTGGTCACTGTCATCCAAGAGTACAGGAATATAAAGATGGGGAGAGGACATATGTGACTACTTTGTGAGCTGAATGCTAATATTGTAATACTGATCCTATGCCTTGGGATGGTTGGTGAGAGAACTGTGGGATTCTTTTTCTGTTCCACAGAGTCTGCCATTCCTAACAATCTCCATGTACAGCTTAAATGACCTCCAGAGCTTCCTTTGGTGGAGAAAAACAAACACAATTCAAAGTTTCTGATTTTCCTTAATTCATCCCTGGGAAATACGCCATCTCCACACCTTCAGTAACAAGGTCTCCTTGTCTTATCAGTAAAATGCCATAAAAAAAAAACCAGTAAAAACTATGACTCACATTCAAAACAAATATCACGGTCTTAAAATATGCACATGTAAAGATTTGTTGTCTTTATTCCTTGAATTATCCCAGAATTAGAGATAAGACTAATTCTAATATTCCAGAAAAGCAGGGTGAATGTTGGGTAAGGAGATGGGCAGAGAACAAATGAAAACATCCAAGTTCTATGTCAACTACTCTACACTTAGCAAAGTCATGTCAAGAAAATGCAAAGATGTGCTTAAGGTGGTCCCCAGGTGAGGGTACTGTGAGGGCATTCCAAGGAGGTGGTGGGCCCCACCTCGTCCAGGAGTCTGTGCTGACCCTCCAGTGCAGGGAGGCTTCCTCCCTCTCTTGGAGTCCAAGGCAGGGATGTCATATCATGTGTCAGTTTCTAGAGCAGCCACCACAGGCTGATTTCTGACTATTGGAGAAGGCTTCGAAATTATGAAACATCTCCTTTAAAGACAGACCAGTGGTCGTTCCCCCCACCTATTTTAACATGAAAACCATTACCAGTTAAGAGAGGGCTATAAGGGGACTGAAAGGTAATGTAAAAAAAGTACAATAAAGATTAATTTAAAAAAAGAAGTTAAAATGACTTTATAAAAAAGAGAAATTCTCCTGCCCTACTTCTCCCTAACATGGTCCATTTTTTCGCCAGAGACCATTAATCTTTTTAAATTTCAAAGTTTTTAATTTGAACTCCATATTGACAAATAATTCGCTATACTACCCTTTCATGATTAGAGTTTCATTCCCTGAATCCTTTCTCTAGTCCTCTCACCCTTCACATACTTATATCACCATATTTTTAGTTCTCATTTTTGTAATTTAAAACACTACAATTGAATTTCTATTTATTATGGTATATTATCAATTGAAGTCAATTCTTGCTAATTTATGCAAAAAAATGTGGGATGTTTTTGGTGGGGTGGAGGGAGGACAGACATTCATAGAATCAAAGAAGCTGAAGAGTCAGACTTTAAAAAAGCTGGAATAAGAGTTGTTCTGGGAATCTAAGGAGCAGTCTCTTTAGAGCACTGCCCAAGGTGAATTAATGGGGATTCTTAATTTACCAGTAAGAGAAAGTGTGATTGGCTTTCATTGAGCTACATGCTTATCCATTGGCTGAAGGGTGTAGGACATGTGGCTGACAGTTTCCCTAAGACTGCATGTGTTGGGCAGGGGAAATGACCTGAAAGGAAATTGAGGTGCTACTACTAGATGACAGGGTAGAGTTGTAAGGATGCTGGACACCATGCTCGTTACTCTGTAATATATCATGTATTATATGACCACCTGTTCCTTTGTCTCACCTCTTCCTCTCTTCCCACTTCTCTTTGTAGTTTTACACTAAGATTCATAGTATTTATAGTCTTTTCTGTGCATGCTTTGTCTTTTTGCTGATTTAAAAAATTGAAAATCACTAAAAAGTTTTTACATTGTTATCCTTCTGGAGAGAAGAGTGGTATGCTATGATTACATTCATCTCATAGTTTTTTATTTTTCCTGGAATTTCTAATTGCCTTACATTTTATATCCCCTGCCTTTATCATCTCTTATGCTTTTAAGATATCTCCAGCATACTATCTAGTTTATGAAAGTTCTTTTCTCCCCAGGGCCCTCCTCTTGGAGTCTCCATTTACCTCTTCTCATTGAGAGACTGATTGTCTTCTGGGACTGATAATTAGCTGTTATTTTCCTTCTCGTCAGTTCTTCTCTAAATTGGACATACCCTTTCCTGGATTTTCTGACTTTCTCTTTCTTGATTTACTTCCTCATTCCACTGAGCACATCTCAGGTAACTCCCAAGGGACAGGTGGGTAGAGATAAACTTTCTGAGTCTTGCACATGTAAAGGTATCTATTCTGCCATCATTATTTAATGACATTTTATCTGGGGTAGATTTCAAGTCAGAGACCATTTTTTCTTCAGTTGTGAAAGTTTGGTTTCATTTTCTTTTAGCACCTAGTGTTGCTGTGACAGTCTATTTCTTTCTTGTTCCTTCGTAGATGACTTTTTCTCTTTCTGAAGCTTATAGTATCTTTACCTTTGGTATCCTGAAATTTCATACGGCTGTGTCTAGGGCCCTTTCGAATTCATAACATTTAATGTGGAACCTCTTGACCTTGGGAAATTAATTTGTATTATTTCTTCCTCTCCTTTTTCTGTTTACCCTTTCTGGAACTCCAATTGGTCAGATACTGGATTTTCTGCACTGATCCATGGTGCTTATTTTTTTTCTCTTAGCTTTTCAGGAATGCACACCAAGCAAAGGAGGCGGCAGTGTTATGAAACATAGCACACTCATATATTTGGGTGGCTTACTCAACATACCTCCTATCTTGCTTCTTTTCTCTGCTACAGAGACCAGAAAACTAAAACCTACATTTCCCAGAACCACCTGCAGGTAGGATTCAGACACATGGCCTACGTTCTTTCAGTTGCATATTCTAGACCAGGTAGAGGCAGAAGTGATGAACATGAGGAGGCAGCTGCGCACAGGACGTTCAATCTTCCAATGAGAAGAGGGGTAGAGGCATCAGTTCTGAGATGGTTGTAGCCATCCTCAGGTCTTCAGTGGGTGATCAGTGCGGAGTCGCAGAAGCAGCTGCTAAGTTTCCTGTCTCAAGCAGCTCGAATGGTTAGGCTCTTTCCTGGCTGTTACTCCCAGCATGGTAGCATTGAGCTGGTTTTCTGTCCCTCTCCAAAATTCTGAGTCACCCCTATCCTTTAGCAAGTCTCTTTCTGCTTGACTAGCCAGAGTGGAACCTTGGCATGGATGTAGTGGATACTATGAGAGCAGAAGAAAGGGCTTCCCCTCCCTAAAATGAAAGAAATGATTTCACAGAGTGAATGGCAGCTGAGCACATATTTTTACTGAGTGGACAAAGGTAGAGATTTCTGACAGGGGCACAAAAGTGAGAGAGCTCATATACATTCATTTACTCAATACTCATGAATATACACTGTTCTAGGTACTGTGCTAGATGTTAAATATACTGTAGAACTCCTGCCCATGGAACGTTTACCTATTTCTGAACTGTGTGTGTAGATTTTATGAACCTGTGACAATTTAGATATGGAGGTCACAGTAAAGACATCGTGGTTCTCCCTGTTCACATTAGGTACTTGTGTTTGTCTTCTGGGAATCGAAAAAGAGTATACTTTCTTGCCTGCCTTCCTACAAGCAAGTAATGGTGATTTAATCCTCAGGATACTGGGTATTTTTAGTTATATCCAGGTGAAAATGATTGTCCTTTTCTGAATAAGTAAGATAGTCTTGTCTATTCTACTTAATCGATGTCCAAAGTGGTATGTGCTGCTGCTGCAGAAAATCGGGGTTTGAAAAGAAGGATAAAAACATGCCTGTGCCCAAGGCCCACTTGTGCACATGAGGTCTCACGGTGGACAGTCTGCCTGCGACACTGCAGCTGCCCACGGTCACTGAGGTCTCTTGGCTTTGTCTTTTGGACTCCAAATGGCCAAACCCAGTCATGGCATGACAAGCCCCGAGGGACGACTGTGATGACTGGGGCTGATGCTCCTAGATCCGAGGAAATTTGCTGTCACCCAACTTCTGTATGCTGATGATGCCTTTCCCTGGAAGACTTGACACCTTGGCTGGGGTTTTGATTCACTAATGATTTGAAAGATAATGTCCCTTCCTGACTCATAATGAGTTACTTTCTCTAATACCAAATACCATCCTTCCAGTTCGTTGGCTTTCTCCCTGTGGGAACTGGCACAGTCAGGGACTCATTAATGGAGTCGTGGGAACTGGTGGGGAGCCAATGGTGATGGCCATCCAAGCAGATTCCAGCTTCCAATAGCCAGTTGCAGAATCAAATTTTGAAAGATTTCATTGATAGGACATTTTGTGAAACCAATCTATAATAACAATAATAGTTGATATTTATAGAAGGCTTTTTATGTGCCAGTAGTTTTGATAGGCATTTATATGCATTTTTACCTTTAGTCCTCACAACATCACTAGGACTTAAGTATTCTTGCTGTTGCCATTTTATGGTGATGAGGTTGAGTGTGGTTAAGTAATTTGTTCAAACTGAGTCAGCTAATAAGTGGCAGAGACAGAATAGGATCCAGGGCCGTGAAATCTAAGGCCTGAGCTCTGAACCACCACACCCTGTTCAGTCTCCCGTGGACAGCTGGTGTTTTGTTCTGAAAATGTGTCTCTATTTGACACCCTTCCTCACCACTGGAATAGAGTTTGGACGACATTAAGATTTACTTAAGCCAAAGTTTTGATCAAATTGTGAATTGAACTTAGTCAAATTAGTTTTGTGTGTAGGCATAGCCTAAAATAAAGCTTTGGAAGTTCTTTCTCTGATCGTCTGACTGGCATATAAACTGCAAAATTTATGGCTCTAAAGTAGTTTGGGTTTCAACTCAATAAATGGAAGGAAAAAAAGTGAAGCATTTTTGACATTTACATTGTGACTATTTCCTCTCTGAGATTCCATCATATTACCAGATTGATATTTTACAATGTTCATTGATAACCCATTAGTGACACTACTATTTTAACACACAATTATTTCTATAATGTTTAAATGGCATATCGCAGAAAGTCAGCTAAATTTTGATTTTTTAAAAATATAGACAGGACTGAAATGGTTTTCTGGATTTAAGTGAGAACATCTTTTTTGCTAAAATAGCACTTTGATTAGATTCATTCCTAGAACGGCATTACTAACACATGGAAACGGTATAAATGTGTTGCTAAACCATCTGCAGATGGTGGGTTTTTTTCCCCCGCAGTAAACAGCCAGGGGCTGTGATAGTGCTCTTTAGAACAAATGGCATTTCATTCTGCAGCCTCTTCATATTTTGCATAGCAATGTCCTGTTCATTGAACTGGGTTCCTAGTTTTTGAAAACAAAGGCTGTTTAACATTGGTGGCTGCATCTTGAAAACTGAGAGCTTGCTTCATGGTGAAAGATGGCCTGTTTCCTATCCCGTCTTGTTCATTTGGAGGGTGGGAGGACCAGGGGATGAAAGGAAGTAGTAGGAAGGGGAGAGAATGCCAGATACAGTTTTAGAACAGGGCCCACTCCTTGTGCTTACAGACCCGCTTACAGACCTGTAGTGCCTGAGTCCTCTTGGTGTGGGCTGAGAGGAAGAGACTCTGAAAGGAGACATGGGGGGGCACCCCTGTTCTCTCCACCTGGGTCCTGTGATCCACACTCGTGCACCTCTGGATGCAAACACACAGGGGCTTCTCTGGGCCTAGACCTTGGCCCCTGGAGCCCATCCACGGAGAGTCATATTTTCATCTCACCTCCCACTCTGACCGTGGGGATGGAGGCAGAAAGGGAGGCAGGAGGAAAGGGGAAGCCCTTGAAGGGATAGACCTCCTGGGGAGAAATGTACTTTCTAATACTAATGTAAATACGATTTATGCAACTTCCACAGCCAGGCTCCTTTTATTTCCCTGTCTCAGAAACACAGGCTGAGGTTCTTGCTTATCTTCCATCCCAGAAGGGGACCGTGACCCGGGCTGATGCTGTTCTAGCATCTGAAATACAAACCATAGCCTTGAGAAGGTGCCAAGGCAGCCAATTAAGAAGGTGTCGACGATACTTCCCAGGAACATTTTTCTAGATATTTAACTTTGACCAAAAGCTTAAGTTCCTAATAAACCCCAGGAACTTCACATTTTCCAGGGAATATTGCCTGGGCTTTTAAGAATTTCCAAGAAACACCGATTCTCAGAAGACTTTGCAGCTTTCAAGCTCACCCGCCCATTCAGGAGCTTTCTGGAAAAACCAAAGGCAAATGAAAATGGTGCTTTAATCATGTGCCCTGAGAGATTTAGACAACTGAAGTCTGATAAGAAAACTGGCACCAATTAGGCCACTGCATTGGCTTTAGGAAATGAGGCACATGATTTCCTAAAGCCAATGCATCCTTGCCCTTGGGTATGATCGGGTTGGCTGGCAACAATGTCTGTCAGTCCAAGTGGCTGGTTGGTGCTGGCCAGACCTTGCTTCCTTCATCCGGATTTTCTTAGCGTCCTTGCTCAGATTAATGTTTTATTCAAAATTACCACAATATCCCTGAGCCCTGTAACTCAGTTGGGTGTGGTTCTGCAAAGTGAAAGGTTGGTGGTTCGATTCCCTGTCAGGACCCATGCCTGGGTTGCAGACCTGGTCCCTGATCACGGTGTGTGTGAGAGGCAATCAATTGATGTTTCTCTCACACATCAATGTTTCTCTCCCTCTCTTTCTCCTCTCTCTGAGAATAAATAAATGAAATCTTTAAAAAAATTCACAAATCAGAGATGGGACTTGAACCCAGGAATTCTGACCCACACTTGGGGATTTCCAAAGTGAGAGCAAGAGAATATCATGGCTAGGGTCCTGCCGCTCACACCATCAATCTTCCAATATCCTAGGGTGGTGAGGAGCAGGGGGAGGAGGCACATGGAGGTGTTGGACAGCAGCTTTTTATCAACGGGCAGAGAAGTATTTTCAATAATTTTGCAACTGGTGCAGCCAATCTGTTGCATAATGGCTGAAATTTAGCCCTAGTCATAAATAAACTAACTGAGATAAGAGTAGTGGGAGAAAGGTGGGAGGAATCAACTCTGCTTGGATGGGAAGTGGTGGCATTGGCAAGATGTCCATCGGCCCATCTAAGGACAGGTAAAAGGCAAGGACATTTCAGGGAGGCTGGAGGCCTGCAAACTGTTTGCTGTGGCCCACTGAGGGTGTGGGATCGGGGGTTAGGAGAGTAGGGAGGGAGAAAATTTGCAAGAAATGAGACTGGAGAGACACACAGAGACCCAGCACATGACAACTGGATTATGGAATTCTGATAAAACACTTTTTTTGCTTTGGACATGTGGACACATGGGTCGTTTCTTGATTGTGAAACACAAATTATTAAACTTTCAAATAAAAATTTCATCCAAGTATTGTGTATAACAGACATCTTCATCCCACCAAGACCTTCATGGCTTTCTTGATACCCCTTGGTCCCACTGAGGCACAGAGTCCTGCTTGCCACTCCCCAGTGACCTTGTCTTACAACTGCAACTCACCTCTCAGCAATCTTGCTGGAACTGGATCCATTTTAAAATCTGACTCCATATTCCCAGGCCCTTCCCCAATGGCTAGATACTGATCCCTTTCCTCTACCACGAATTGTGGATTTTCTGTGAATAAAGTTATCATTCAGAACGATGCCACAATTTCCCATCTGCCAGCAATACCTTACTGGCTTCCCACTGCCTCAGTCCACCTGCTGAATTAGGTCCCCTTACATACCAACACCTACAGAAAGCACACCGGAAGTCAAGATGGGTGCTGTAGAATGTGCTTCCTGCCATTCTCCTTAGGGGCCAGTGCTGCAGACAGGTAAATTTCTCCAGCCCTCCATTCCTGTTCCACTCAACTCCAAATATCCCAAATGTCCTACCCTTCCCCATTCACTCTTCTAATGAAGACCCATCTAGAGGGCCTTGGAAATGGATAAGCTTATCTGGGTTAACTGGTCTCAGCTGTGGCCACTATAATTCAGATTATCTTTGGTAAGGTTAAACCTCCTTGTTCAGCTTTAAAACAAAGTTTCACTTACCTGCATCCTCACACTGGCAGTCCAGTTTCTAAGTTGAACCCAGACCAACCCTGCTGTGGTCTAGTTTCTCAGTTGGACCCAGTCCAACTCCTTTGGTTTCTGGACCTAGTTCTGTAAAAGAAAAGCTCAGATAAAGTCTGTAAGCTCATGACACTAAAGCCACAAAGCTAGGATCTCAGAGGGACTTACCCACCACCAACCGAGGTAGCGAGAAAGCAGAGTTCCATGGGCTGAACAGGTACTTGTGTCTGGGTGGCTCAGTTGGTTGGAACATCATCCTGTACACCAAAATGTTGCGGGTTCAGTTCCGGTCAGGGCACATGCCTAGGTTACAGGGTTCAGTCCCTGATCAGGGCTTGTTCAGGAGACAACTGATCAATGTTTCTCTCTCTCTCTCTCTCCCCCCCTCCCTTCCTCTCTCTCTAAAATCAATAAACATATCCTTGGGTGAGGATTAAAAAAATAAAAAATAAACTGAGTTATATTAACATTTTTATGAGCTTATTTGAGCAAAAATCAATTCTTATTGGGCAACATTCAATCTAGAAGATAGAAAAGAACTCCAGGGAGCTGTACAAAATTTCAGACTTATAAGCAGAAGGGAGTGAGAATAAGGAAAATAAACTTGGTGGAAAAGCAGTTTGGTTATTGCAAGGGTGTAGCAGGGATCCATCAGGCTGGTGCCCTCACTGCAGCTGATCAGGGGATCCCTGACTGACTGGTGTAAGATTCTACTTCCCAGGTAGCCCAGGAAGTCTTAAGTTTTGGTTTGATAACATGGGGCTTAAAATAAGGGACTCCATTTTGGGCCTATTGTCTTGTTTTAACAGTTGCTAAATAAAATTGGTTTGGGGGCAGTAAATTTTTGGCTCCATTGTATTCCTATAAATAATTTTTCATTTCCTCAAATGCCCTTTCCAAACATCTGTTGGTTTATTTTTCTGGGCACAGAAAATTATGATTAGTTTAGTAGCTGCTTAATACAGATTGAGATTTGTCAGAGAATGGAGAAAGTTAGAACTTTTCAGAGCTAACCAGTGAGCAGATCAAAGGAAATCCTTATTTCACATAATACTTATCTTTAAATATCAGAAAATGAACATTTGGAATTCCAATTTTTATCATAAAAATGGTTTCTTACTTCTGAGAAAACAAGTTACTCAGCTACAACCAGCATTTGTGCCAAGAAATGGGGTGGGATGCGAGTAGCCAGACCTGTGATCTTTCTTTCCCTTTCTTGTGAGCCTCATTCATTGGTTCAATGACTACGTTTTAATGTCTCATCTGTGTCAGGCATGTACTAAATGCTGGGGATATATTGGTGCATGAAGACAGGCCAGTCCCTCTCCTCTTACAGCGTGGCTGGGAAGACAGGCAATTCTGTAAGCAATTACCTTACTGTATGGACTGTTAAAACCAAGGGCTGCAGACACAGAGGGAGGGGGGCAGGTGGAGGGACACAACTTGGTCTAGGCATCCCAGAGGAGCTCCATAAGTGAACACCTGGGGGACAAGAGAAGTGAACAAGTGAGGTGTGGGCAGTGGAGCAGCACGAAATCAGGAAAGGAGGTGAGGACAGGTGAGTGTCTGTCCTGTACTCTACTACAACAGGAGACTGCTGCAGGATTTAACCTGATCTTTGGATTTGTGTTTTTGAAGATTCTGAGAGTTTACCTGCAAAGGCTGTGTTCATCCTCTCTCTCTGTCTCTTATAAGGAAGGAACAATGCATAGGTGTACATAGGACATCATCTCTGGAAAAACACATAAGACAGCACAATGGTCACCTCCCGGCAGCAAGAGAAGGCATGAGGGACAGAAGTGGAAGGAAACTGACTTTCCACTGTGCACCTTTTCACACCTACTGAATTATGTGACTACACTATCCAATTTAAAAATGTTCTAAAATCTGAACATTGAAGAATTCCTTAAAGGGGACAAAATCCAGTTCCCAAGGTTATAGAGGAACCCCTGGGCATTTTCCCTGGGCATTTGACTGTCTAAACACTTTCTGTGACAGTTTCAGGACTAAGAAGTCAACCATCTAAAATTCATTCTAACATTGAAATTAAGAACAAACTGACAGTAACCAGAGAGGAGGTGGGAGGGGATAATGGGGGAAAAGGGGGGAAGGGCTGTCAGGAACATGTATAAAGGACACATGGACAAAATCAAAGGGGGGTAGGATCGAGGGTGGGAGGTAGGGATGGCTGGGGTTGGGGGGAGTGGTGGGGGGAAAATAAAGACAACTATACTTGAACAACAATTTAAAAAAGTTAAAAATATATAATTCATTCTAATAATGAGCAGAAGTCCATGTTCCTAGAATGCCGCCCTTCTTCCCCCACCACCCCTTTCACACCCACTGATACTTGTTCTTCCTCTGTGGTGCGGAGTGAGCCTCTTCCTCTCTCAGCCATTTGAACCTCTGCAGAGGCTATGCTGCATCTCCTTCCTCATTTGGAGGTCACAGCAGAAGCTGGTGGGGCAGGCAGGTAACTCAAATGAATAAAGCAGGCCTCGCCTTGACGATGCAGGTGGTGCACCCCCTCCCCTGCTCCTCAGAGAGGGGGACAGGAGGAGGCATGGTGAGCACCCTGCCCGCGAGACAGAGAGAGGCAGCAACTCTTCTTCTCCAAGGAAATCCTTCCATGGAGGAAAGATGACCGGACACTGCCATATCTTCCCAGGGATGTTGGGAACCAATCATTTATTTTAAATAGCTCAGTTTAAAAATGTTGGCATCTAAATCAATGTATTAAACAGCAGTTGGGAGGAGGGGTAAAGGAACTGTGTCCCTCTACTCTCTCTCTTCTGGGCTGTGCTTCAGCAATGGCTCTGACCCTGACATGTGCTTATGGTTGTGCCCTGTGGCTCATGCCCACGGCTACACCTCTCACCCAGTTCCAGTAACAGCTCCCCCCTTTGCCCCTTCTGCCCTAGAGGTCGTACTAGTATCCGACCATTCCTAGTCCTGATTTCTTTATCATTGCCTGTACCTCATGTATGGTCCCTTCATTAAATTCTTTTCAATTCTCTGCATCTCTTCCCAGCTGGATACTGTCTGAATATGCTCTTGCTGTGGACCCTCAGTGTTTTCAGCTATAACGGTGTTGGTTTCAACCTCAGAGCCAGGATGAAATGGGATCTATACGTGGCCAGTCAGAGCACTGAATCACTTAAGCCCCAGTCATTTGTTCTGGAATATTCACATAGAGTTGTTCCAGTTGCAGGGAATAATGGTACTATGTAGAAGCTACCAAGAAGTGTGGTCTAGTCCCACTGGATTTGAGCCTGGGAGAGTATGAATTTGGAGCTTCCAGTAGCTATTTTGTGAAGTCCCAGGGTTAAGTCCAGAGGTGACCTTGTTTGAGTCACAGGAACTAAATCTACTTCTCAATGTTTTTTTGTCAGTGAGACAATAAATTTTCTTATTTTTTTCTTCAGCCAGGTTGACCATAAGTTTCTGCCACTTGCATCCAAAAGCATAACTTACTAAAAAAAGAAAAACCTATTAGCACTTCGCACAAATTTCATTCTACTCATTGATTTAACTGAGCAGGAAACCAGTGCTGTTTCATCTTTGGTCTAGCTACACACTAACACAGTGCAGTTAAACCCACACTGGTTTCAGCAGAGACAGAAGCTAGAGCGTTGGGCCGGCATCCACCAACACCCAAAGGGAAACAAGGGAACAGCAGCATCCGTGCCATCATTACCTTTCATGCCAACAAAAATGCCTCTGAACCCGTCATCCTACCCACTTTGACACTTGCCAGTAGCCAAGAGAGAAAAATCTTCATCTGAATGAGCAGGGAGATTGGTGTTATTGTTGGCTAGACACAGAGTGAAGCTTGATGTTTATTTACTGTTGTAAACAAATTACGACTTTGCCAGCATCCAAAATAGAGACAACTGGGCATAATAAACAGCAATTCTCAAAGAGATCATCTAACAAATAACCTAAATAACAAGCAAACTTTGTGGACTCCAGGGGTGTCAATTATACTAGACCTTACTCTATTCATCAATTCATTCAAGAATTTGTTGGGCAAATGCCAGCCTAGTGCACTGCAGTGATGGCAAGTGATTTTCATTCCTTGCACCAGTTGTGGTTGTGGCTGTTCAGCAGGCTGTATTGAGAAAGGTTGTGAGGCCACATCTGGGTTCAACAAAAATGAGTATCATAGTTAATTAAAGGTTCTTCTGTAAGGAAGAAATGCCCAAAGTATTTATCATCCCTGTGAGTTGCAAAGAGCCTTATCTAGAGTGAGGACAAGTAGATTTGGGGTAAATCACTTCCAGTGTATGTGTCTTTATTTCCTCAAATTTGTAAAATGGGCGAAAATGATCTGAATGAGTTATAAGGTCCTTCTTTCCTTCCTCCCTTCCTTTCCTCCCTCCCTCCTCAATTCCTCCTTCCTTCCTTCCTTCCTTCCTTCCTTCCTTCCTTCCTTCCTCCCTCCCTCCCTCCTTCCTTCCTCCTTCCTTCCTTCCTTCCTTCCTTCCTTCCTTCCTTCCTTCCTTCCTTCCTTCCTTCCTTCCTTCCTCCATTCTATCATTTGTTGGCTTGTGTGTAGCAGCTATGGTTGAAATTTGTTCTTGTGTTTAAAGTAATTTTCCATCTTACAATGCAATTCCCCCTACCATAGAAGCCAGACCTCATTTTCCCAGTCTCCTATGTAGCAAGAATGCAACCATGGAATCTAGGTCCACCAATCAGACCCATCTGTTCCAAATTTGTTTGGAAGCTGGTGATGGCGAGAGGCAAGACCTGCATGGAATCCAGCTGGCAAGGACGAAGGCAGAGACACCCAGTGTGTTGAAGCACAGTGGCAGAGGGTCTGGTGGTAACGTCCAGTGCCTGGCTATGGTGGCAGCCCCCAGGGTGGGCGGGGCGCTGGGGGCCTCACTGGAGCAGCTCTGCCCTGCAGGTGGTGGCTCTGACCCAGGCTGCAGGCTTTCAGTCCTTGTCTCTGGGCCTCCTTTGGTGACCTGTAAGCTGTCTGTTCTTTTTAAAATAAAATCCTTTTACTGCACAAATGAGCAGAGTAGATTTCTTTGTTCTCCGGAAGGTCAAATACTTTATGATAAAGACTGAATGCCTTCAAACAGACATTTTTTCTCCTTTAAAGCTGAAAAGTGTAATTCTCTTTTATGAATTATAAAGTGTATGCTTAGCTAATAACTTGCAAAATGTATTTTGTTGCAATTATAAGCAAGGTAAATGTTGCAGATGGATAATATGCATCATAAAGGGAGGTTTTTCTCATTTTTTCTCTTCATTTTCAGTGCACTAAAGAAAATGTAATTCTTTCAGTGTTTATGGTTCACAGTTTTACATTGATAGAAGGACCCCTCTATTTAATCATTGCTAGTGTGATTTTTTATGAGTTTTCAGGAACACTTCAGTTAGGTTTCTATAGTTTTAAGTAATTTTTTGAATTTTCTAATGATTAGAACTAAGTATCTTATGAGAGCGGATGTCCACATCAAAGAAACTCACTTGACTGACTGCCTTTATGAAAGTTTCTTTTATAGGGGTGTCCAAACTTTTGGCATCTCTGGGCCAAACCAGAAGAAGAAGAGTTGTCTTGAGCCACACATTAAATACATTGTGACATGTAATCACAAAATATTCTCATACTGTTTTAAATTTGCGATTTTGTGTTGGGCCGCATTCACAGTGATCCCGGGCTACATGTGCCCACAGGTTGGACACCCCTGCAAGTTTAGCGGAGTTGAAATTTTCACCCTAAACGCTGTGTACAAAAAGACCACATTGCTTTATTTTATTTCCCCAATTGAAATTTCACTTTAATATCCAGCCCACCATACTGTTGAAAAACATGTTTTTAGCAGTCATGTCTCTAAGCAGTCTAAAGTGGCTTTACCTCCTTCAGATTATCCACAACAAACCATCCCCCCATTCTTTGAAACAGACAATAGATACTTTTTAAAATTTTTATGCAACGGTGTTATTTACATGCAAATTCAAGCTCCTTCTTTGGAATCTGCTTGTTGCTCTTGAATCTCTTCCAGTATTGAAATTTTAGAGCCTAAATATTAGTGGATTCTTCCTCCTCTTGTTCTCTCAATTCTTCCTCTCCTGGGGACTTACAAAATGCCGAGGGTCTTATACTACAGCAAATACTTACTGTATATGACTTCCGCTTCTAGCCATGTAGAAAAGTAGGTATCAGATTGCCTTCCCACTTTAAACAACTATAATGCCGGATGAAGTGTATGAAGAAGTGGATTGTGGGCATTAGACAACAGGCACTGGAGGGGCACAGTCCTTGAGAGAAGGGAATGGTGCAAGGAGAACTTCCCATTTATCCCCATGGAAATTTCAATATTATGTGAAAAAAAATTTTGGCTGGAGAAATAGATGCAGTGGTTTTTCTAGGTAGAGATAAGATAGATCAGAATTCAGGGATGCTGAGGCGCCTGGAATTTTCAGGAAGGGCACCGGAGAGGAGAAAGGCCCGTGATTAGGAATGGGGAGCTCCTTGAGTGTTGGCCGGGTTCTGAGCTGCACATGTTCAGGGTGAGGGTTCAAGACTGCTGACACAGAATAACAACTAATGAGGATTCTAGAGAATTTCAGTTCTGATAAACCAGAGAGTAAAGATTTCACTAAAAATCCATGGCAGTTAGTTGAGACTCCAGAATAACCAGACATCAGAAGGTGTGCTGTTCTAGCCCAAAAGTAAAAATAACTTTAGTCCTGACCTAACAAAGCCTAAAACCCAAACCCTGATAAAGCCGAAGCTGCTAATAAATGAATTGCCAGCCAGAATAAAAGTGAACACATTAAAGGAAGGCTCTAAGCCAAATAGCATCCCAAAGGTTAAACATATAGATATAGAAAGCAGCAGAAAAATATGTGCCATATTTAGGAGAAAAAAATCAATGAAAATAGATCCAGAGTTTACAGAGATACTGAAATTAATGGGCCAGTACTTCAAAACAACTTTTATAAATATATTTGACGATGTAAGAGAAAGTATGGATATCATGTGTCAACAGGAGAGGAATCAAAGGAAATGGAAACCATAAAAGGAAACAAATGTAAAATCTGAGAGTGTGAAAAAATATATTAAATAAAAAAATTACTGGATTGGCTTAACAGATGTGACATTGCGTAAGTTCAGTAAAGTTGAAGAGAGGTATAGACAAGCTATGGAAAATTTTTAGAAAGTTAAAAAAATAAGCACAGTCTCAGTAACTTGGAGGATCATATCAAGAGGTTTAGCATATCTATAATTGTAGTCCCAGAAGAAGAAGAAGGAAAGATTGGGATAAAAAATGTTTGAATAAGTAGTAATTGAAATTTTTCTAAATTTGATGAAAAATAACAATTTGTATGCCTCAAAAATCTGAATAAATTCCAATTAGGACAAGCACACGGAAAATTATATCTTTTCATGTTATAGTACAATTGCTGAGAACAACAAAAATTCTTAAAGGGGGCACTATCACCTACATGAGAATAATGATTAGAATAAGAACTAACTTCTAATAAAAATCAGTGCAAACCAGAAGACAAGAGAATAACATTTAAAGGGCAAAAGCCAGGGGGGAAAAGATGTCAAACTAAAATTTTATATCCAGCAAAAATATCCTTAAAATGAAATTTAAAAAATTCATATAAACAAATGTTGAAAGAATTCATTGCAATAGATTTCAGCACAGGGTATGTAAACAGAAGTTCATCAGGCTGAAATAAAATAATAACAGAAAGTTGGATCTGTGTGGACGAATGAAGATCACAAGAAATAGTGGAGATAAAGTGGAATACTAAGGAATACTTATTTAACATAAATGGAGGCAAGAAAGAAGGAACAGCAGAAAAAGGACAGATGCATCAAATGGAACACAATCAGCAAAATGATAGTCAAATCCAGTGGTATCAATAATTATATTAAGTGTAAATGGAGTAAACACTATAATCAAAAGGTAGAGATTGTCAAGTTGAATGAAATCAAGACCCAACTATATGTTGTTTATAAGAAAAACACTTTAAACATAAAGGTAAAGATTGATTAGAAGTAAAATTATGAAACAAGATGTGCCATGCAATTACTCATTATAGTAAAGCTAGAATGTCCATATAAATATCAGACATAGTAGATTTCAGAGCAGACAATATTACCAGAAATAAACAGAGTCATTTCTTAAAAGGGTCAATTTAGCAAGACTATATAATAATACCAAATGTGTATGAGCCTAATAATAGAGCTTCAAAATACATGAAGAAAAAACTGACAGAAGTAAAAGGCTCAGCAGAAAAATCCAGTCATGGCTAGAACTTTTCACACCTTTCTTTTAGTGCTTAATAGAAAATTTACACACACACACACACACACACACACACATACACACACTTAGTAAGGATCTAGAAACCCGAGCAGCACTATATCTAGTTGCCATTTATAGGACAGTACACTCAACAACTGCCTAACACACACTCACCCATGGAACACACCCCGAGATGAGGCATATGCTGGGCCACTTGGCAAGGTTCAATGAACTTTATAGGATTTAAAATATACAGACTTAGTTCTCTGATTACATAGAATTAAGTTACAAATTATTAACAAAAAGATATTTGAAAACTTACCAAATCTTTAGAAATTAAGCAACCTACTTCTAAATAAGCCATGAGTCAAAAAAATAAATCACAAGAAAAATTTTTAAACATTTCAAGCTGAATAATAATGAAAACACACCATATCAAAATGTATAGAATATAACTAAAACAGTGATTAGAAAGAAACTTATAGTTTTAAGTGCTTCATTAGAAAAGATGTCATTTTTAAATGAGTGGCATAAGCTTCTACTTTAAAAAGCTAGAAAAAGGAGTAAATTAAAGTCAGGGTAATCAGAAGAGAGCAAGTAAGAGCAGAAATCAGAAAGAGTAGAGAACAATGAAATAGATAAGACAAACAGTAGGAAAAAAAAGTTATTTCTCTGAAAAGATTCATGAAGTTGATGCATCTCTAGAAGACTGATCAAGAAACAAACCCACAATTCCACTGCTGGGATTATACCCTAAAAACCCTGAAACACCCATCCAAAAGAACCTATGCACCCCAATGTTCATAGCAGCACAATTACAATAGCCAAGTGTTGGAAGCAACCTAGGTGCCCACCAGTAAATGAGTGGATCAAAAAACTATGGTACATTTACACAATGGAATTCTATGCAGTAGAAAGAAAGAAGGAGCTTATACCCTTCTTTCTGTCTGCGACAGTATGGATGAAACTGGAGAGCATCATGCTAAGTGAAATAAGCCAAGTGGTGAAAGACAAATACCATATGATCTCACCTTTAACAGGAATCTAATCAACAAAAATAAACAAACAAGCAAAATATAACCAGAGATGCTGAAATTGAGAACAGGCTGACAGGGACCAGAGAGGAAGGGAAGGGAATTTCAGGGGAAAAGGGAAAGGGTTTGCAGGAACAAGTACAAAGGACACATGGACAATAATAACAAGGGGGGGATGGAAACAGGAGGGAGGTAGGGAGGGCTGGGGAGTAGGCTGGGATGGGGGAAGGGCAGAAAGCTGTACTTGAACAACAATTAAAATTAAAAAAAAGAAAAAAGAAACAAACCCACAAATTACCAATAACAGGAATAAAATAAAGAACATCAATTTATACACTTTAGCCAGTAAAAGGATGATAAAGTACTGTAATAGAATGGAAAATTTTGTGTAAATGTATTTGACAACTTAGATGATAACAATAAATTTCTGAAAAGATACAAATTCTGACACATAAAAATTGAAAATTTGTATTAGTTCCATGTGTTAAAAAAACTGAATTTGTAGTTGAAACCTTCCCAATAACAAAATTCTAGGCCAGGTTTGCACTACTGGTGAATTTACAAACATTAAAGAAGAAGTAATATATATCTTATACAAACTCTTTCAGAATAGAGAAAAAAAGTAAATACAATTCATTTTATGAGGCCATCATAACCCTGATGCAAAAACATGATTAGGACATTATAAGAAACAAAAATTACAAGCCAATTTTCTTCATAAAAGTAGATGGAAAAATCCTTAGCAAAACATTAGAAAATAAAACCCAGTAATATAGGAAATAAGATATCCTGACCAACTGGGTTTATCCCAGGAATGCAGGGTTGTTTTAACATTTAAAAACTAAGCAATCTAATTCACTACTGCAACAGAAAAAGACAATGTAATAATATTAATAAATGCAGAAAAAGCAAACAGTAAAATTCAACAACCATTCATCATAAAAACTCAGAAAATTAAGAAGGAAAATTCAGCAATATGACAAAGACCTTTTGTGAAAACCCCAACATGATTATGAATTGTTTGTTAGAATGTTAACAAACTTATGAAGCAGCCTCAGACATAATGTTCCCAATTTGAAAACTACACTAATATCCACTAACTAAGGAGAATTAAGACACAAATTATGGTTTATTCATACAATGAAACACTCCTCATCAATAAAAAAGAATAAATTACTGATATGTAAAGCATTGACAAGTCATAAAACACTATGATAAGTAGAAGATGCAAGACACAAATTTGTACAAACATACAAACTTTATGTTTCTGTTTATATGAAGTCCTAGAACGTTCAAAACTAACCTATATTGACAGAAATCAAAATGGTGGTTTTCTTGAGGATGCTGGCATTAACTGAGAAAGACAGAAAATTTACTGGGGTAAATAAATGTTCTATATTTGTATAGGTGTGTGGAAATATGGATTACACAATTGTGTGCATTTGTCAAAACTCACCAAACTATACATTTAAGACCCATACATTTCCTTGTATATAAATTATAGCTCAGTAAACTGAATTAGGGGGCAGAAGTCTTCACTGGATGTACCTCTGATCTTTGAGCCACATTAGTTTTCTAAGGTGACATGCAAAGAGAAAGTTGTCTTGATATTTCTAACACATACTTGTACATATATACCCCTCTGAAGCCCTCGCAAATCTAAGACCTATTTAAGAAAACATCAGTGTCTGGGTCACAACCCTGGAAACCGATTCAATTAAACCACACATTGTGCGCTCAATCTCTCTCTCTCTCTCTCTCTCTCTCTCTCTCTCTCTCTCTCTCTCTCTCTGTCTCTGTCTCTTCTCTACAGGTAATTCTGATGTCCAGCTGGGATTGAGAATCATTGTTTTAGTTGTTGCCACTTACCAGGGACACAGGGAGCTGGAGCTTAATCCTCACTATTTAGGAACTCTTGGCTGAGTCCCTTTCAAGCTCCAATTACCAGAGAAACCTGAACCACTTGGGATTTGAAACGGAGAGTATGTAATGCATGGAACTGGTTACCCAGATAATGGAAAATCTGAGAAGCCAATAGAAAACAGTGAGGCAAAAGATTCGCAACAGCAGAAGGTTGCTGGAAAAAAATCAATGTCCCAGTTCAAGCACTCCTCCAAGAGGAGCTCTCTTCTTCAATGTAGGGTTAGGCTTTTTGTTCTATTCAGACCTTCAAGTGATTGGTTGAGGCCCACTCACATTAGGAAACGCAATTTGCTTCAGCTGGCGTACTGATTCAAACGTTAGTCTCCTCCAGAATCATTTGCAGACCACTCAGAATAAGGTTTGACCAAATGACTGAGTACCATGTGGCTCATTCAAGTTGACACACAAAATGAAACATCACAGTTGTCCAGATAAAAACCTTGGGATTGCCCTTGAGTTCTGTCTCTCATACCCCAGATCAAATCAATGGGCAAGTCCCAATGGCTCTACATTCAAAATATGACCATAACTTGACCGCATTTCATCACCTCTACATCTACCATCCAGGTCCAGACCACCAATATCTCTTGTCCAGATGTTGTGGTAACTGCTCCTCTGCTATTATTGCAATGGTCCCTTCTCTATCTATTCATAATATGGCAGTCAAAGTGATGCAATAAAAACATGTCACTCCAGCATAAAACATGCTAATGACTTCTCAGACCATTTTTTAAAATAAAAATGTCTCCCTCCACCTCACTCATCCCATCTCCCCCCCCACTCTTTCCCTTATTTGTGCCACTTTAGTCACTCTGGCCCTTTTGCTCAACCATACCCAGCACATTCATCTCAGAGCCTTTGCACCTGCTTTTCCTTCTGTTTCGAAGGCTTCTCCCGATATTCTCATGCCTTGCCACTCCCTCACTTTCTGTAGCTCTCTGCTCAGCTCAAAGGATTAGTTAAAATAACACAGTCCATTGTCCACCCCGCCTTCACCACTGTTTGTTTACATTCTCTTCATTATTCTTTACAGACTTTATTATGACTGGTACCTAGAATAGTGCAGGACAACAGAAAGCACTCATCAATATTTATTTAATGAATAAATTGTTTAACAACAAATCAAAGCTGTTGGCTTGACCATTCTGTAAAATGGTTACCACAACAAAGAGCTGACTTGAAGCAATAGCTCCTATACTGAGACCCATAATCATAGAATTTCCCTTGAAGTAGCAAATTATTACCCTGCACACAATTATAGACCAGAATACTATTTACTAGTTTTCCTTTCTTCCAGGATTCTTGGAATCAAAACATTAGTAAAGCCTCAATCAACAGAGAGAGATAGAGAGAAATGCTCTTTAAATATTGGTTTACTGGTATCTACTCAACCCTGATAATACTGCAGTCAGTAGGAGCTGTGGGATGAATCAATAACTATGTACAGTTGTAGGAGATATGTAATGAAAGGCTGTTTCTTCACATCCCTGCTGAGCTTGAAGGAGGTGCCTTTATATTACACCTTTATTAATTACAATAGTAGCTGTTGTTTAATGAGCCTCTACTGCTAGCAAGATACTGTGTTGAGTACTTTACTTTAACTCATTTAATCCTTAGGGGCAATACAACATTTCTTTGTTTTATAGGGTAGGAGACTGAAATATGTTATGTCCCTTTAAATATAATCAAGTACAAAAGTCATATGTTTGGCCTTGGCTGGTGTAGCTCAGTGGATTGAGCATGGGCTGTGAACCAAAGGGTCACTGGTTCAATTCCCAGTCAGAGCACATGCCTTGGTTGCAGGCCAGGTCCCCACTAGAGGTCATGTGAGAGTCAACCACACGCTGATGTTTCTCTCCCTCTCTTTCTCCTTTCCTTTCCTTCTCTCTAAAAAAATTAAATGAATAAAATCTTTTTAGAAAAGTCATATGATCATATCAATATATGAAAAAGTGCATTTGACAAATACCAGCATTCATTTATAATAAAAATTCTCAGCAAAGGGGAAGTAGGGGGAACATACCTCAATATAATATAAGCCATATATGACAAATTTATAACTAACATCAAACTCAGTGGGGAAAAAGCTAAAAGCATTTTCCTTAAGATGAGGAACAAGACAAGGATGTTCATTTTTGCCACGTTTATTCAACATAGTATTGGAAGTACTAGCCATGACAATCAGCTAAGAAGAATCTAAAAAAAGACATCTAAATTGGGAAGGAAGAAGTAAAACTGTAATTATTTGCAGATGACATAATACAATATTATATAGAGAGAACCCTAAAGAACTCACTAAACTATTAAAATTATTAAAACTACTAAAACTGATAAATTCAGTAAGTAGCAGGAAACAAAATTAATATTCAGAAATTGATTGCATTTTATATAACACTAACAAACTATCAGAAAGATAAATTAAAAAATAATCCCATTTACAGTTGCATCAAAATAACCTAGGAAGAAATTTAACCAAGGAGGTAAAAGATCTGTACTTAGAAAATTATAAAACATTGAAAAAAAATGAAGATACAAATAAATGGAAGCATATACCATGCTCATGGATTTGTAGAATTAACATTGTTAAAATGTCCACACTACACAAAGAAATCAATAGATTCAATGCAATCCTTATACAAATACCAATGGCATTTTTCACCAAACTAGAACAAAAAATCATAAAATTTATATGGAACCAAAAAGACCCTGAATAGCCACAGGTCTTGAGAAAGAAGAACAAAGTTGAAGGTATCATGCTACCTGACATCAAACTATACTACAAGGCTACAGTAAATCAAAACAGCATGATACTGGTATAAAAACAGACACATAGAATAGAGAGCCTAGAAATAAACCCATGCCTATATTGTCAATTAATCTATGACAAAGGAGGCAAAAATATACAATGCACTTAAGACCATCTCTTCAATAAATGGTGTTAGAAAAACTATACCAACTGATACATGCAAAAAACAAACAAACAAAAAAAACTAGACCACTTTCTTATGCCATATACAAGCATATACCTAAAATGGATTAAAGACTTAAATGTAAGACCTGAGTCCATAAAACTCCTACAGAAAAACATAGGCAGTAAAGTCTCTGGCACTGCTTTTAGTAATTTTGTTTTTATATTTCTCCTTCAGGCAACAGAAGCAGAAGAAAAAAGAAACAAATGGAACTACAGCAAATTAAAAAGTATTTGCACAGTAAAGAAAACCATCACCAAAGCAAAAAGACAACCTACCAATAGAAGATATTTGCCAGTGATACATCCACTAAGAGGTTAATATCCAAAATTTATAAAGAACTGATACAATTTAACATCTTCCCCTCAAAAAATCCAATTTAAAGTGGCAGAAGACCTGAATAGACACTTCTCCACAGAGGACATACAGATGACACATATGTATGAGAAGATGTTCAACATCACAAATCATCAGGGAAATGCAAAGTAAAACCACAATGAGATATAAGTGCACACCTGTCAGAGTGGCTATCATTGATAAATCAAGAAACTGCTGGGAAGGGTGTAGAGAAAAGCAAACCCTAGTGCATTCTTGGTGGGATTGCAAGTTGGTGCAGCCACTGTGGAAAGCAGTATAAAGTTTTCTCAAAAAGTTAAAAATGGAACTGCCTTATGACCCAGCAATTGCACTCCTGGGTATTTATTCAAAGAAATTCAAAACACTAATTCGAAAAGGAAAATGCACCCCTATGTTTATTGCAACATTTTTTACAAAGCCACGATATGGAAGCAACTTGAGTGTCTGTTCATCAGTAGATGAGTGGATAAAGAAGGTATGGTACATAGATGTACACAATGAAATATTACTTGGCCATAAAAAGACTGAAATCTTACTATTTGCAAGAACATGGATAACCTTAGAGTATATAATGCTAAGTATAATTAGTCAGAAAGAGAAAGACAAATACATATGATTTCACTTACATGTGGAACCTAAAAAAATAAATGAACAAACAAAACAGAAGCAAATGCAGAGAACAAACTGATGATTGCCAGATAAATGGGGGGTTGAAGAGCTGGGTGAAAAAGGGGAAGAGATTAAGAAGTACAGATTGACAGTTACAAAACAGTCATGGAGATGTAAAGCACAGCATAGGGAATAGTGTCAATAATATTGTGTTAACCACATATGGTGCCGGGTGGGTGCAAGACTTAATGCGAGGATTACTTCCTAAGTTATATAAATGTCTAATCACTGTGCTGTACACCTGAAACTAATATAACATTCAATGTCAACTATAAGTGAAAAAAAAGTTATGTCCCTTGCTTGGGTCACATAGTAAAGAATGTGAAAATAGGATTCCAACCTAAACTTATGCAATTTCATAACTCGCAGAACTCATGGGAGTGTATCTTTTCCAAAATATAGGGAAATTTCTCCTCATTTTAAAATTGCATTTCTTGAGAATGCCATGGTCTTTGATGTCTGTTGTCCTGGGTCTTTTTATTAGTATTGCTAACGACCTCCACCTTAGGATTTACGACCTTACCAAGAGAGAGAAGATAGGTGCAGCCAGGCTGGTGGAATCTTCACAGACTCAGTTGGCTCCACAACAGTGACCTTGTACCATGTGCTTTGTGGTACATGTGATATATGACATAGACAACAGAGACTATGTAGTGGCAGACTGTGATATTGCAAGTTCAAGTTAAAGGTGTAAACTCACACAATTTTTACAAGTTATGCCTCCTATACACATGCAGATGTCTTTTCATAGTTTTCTTCTCATTGGCTCCCCTCTTCATCATCTCAATAACTTAATAACATCTTAAGTAGGCAGAGAGGCTGTGGATAAGTAGAGATGGTTTCAATAAGGATGAAAAATGTGACCTCTGTCCAGTTTGGAGATATCTGTCCATATTATACCAGTCTCACCTGGCATCCTACCTTCTTAGGTTCTCTCTGCCTCTTGACATTTGAGGTTCCAGGTGTCTCAACTGCAAGGACACTACTTAGAACCACCAGGGTCTTAGTCAATATTAAGCCAACTCCAAAATGTCCATAAATCCTAGGCATTCTGGCTTTGTCTGTGTGACCACACTACAATGACAAATGGAGATGACACACGTTTTAAATGAAAGGGAATTGGGGCTCCTAAAGAACGGTGACAGCACCTTCCAGGGGACCTAGGGTGGGCCATGTGGGGTTGGTTACATCCCTCAGCCTTTTAAGCCAACTCAATTTCCACTGAGGGGTTCCATTTTTAAAGGTTCCACAATTGTTATTTTCTTTTGATTTGCAGGTGAGTTACGTAGTACATACCCATTTCCTCCCCCAGTAACTGAACAGTGGAATTTGGTCGTGATTTCCTCCCAGTTCTAGCTAATGGTTTCTGCTGATGGTTGCTAGGCTGTGGTGCTGTAGTCTTTTGGTTTTTCATGGAGATGCTGGCAGTCAGCATCTTCCTATTTTCTGGAGGGAGCTGAGTTTGCTTATACTTCCCCCCATATTTGGGATGAGCTGTTCTCAGCTTTAATTGTTGTATTCATGAAGTCTTGCCATAATTATTTCTTTAAACTCTGCATAATTCAGAGATATTTGACCCTAGCAGCCGCCAAGTTTCTGGCTCATGCTTTATTCATTCCCCAGTCTGCGACTCCTGGCTGCCTTTCCCGTTCATCTGCAAGGATTGGCTTGCCAAAACGCAATGGTCTATTTCAAGGATTTTTTGTTTTTAGTTTCTTTTTAAGTTTCATGTTAACCTGTTATTTGGTCAGTTTAATAGCTTTTCTTTATCTGAAGATTATTATTTTTTAACTTCCTACTTGTTGGAAGCTTGGTATCTCAGGAACATCACAGTTCACGTAGAAATCAGACGTTGGCTTGGTGCTTTGGTATATTTCTTATAAATACTTCTGTTATAGTTTCCCTTCCCTCAGTGACCCCCTCAGATGATGTTATATTTGGGCTCGTTGCCCCAGAAGTGGGAGAGGTTGGACATGATTACACTAAGCAAGTGTCCCTGGGTCATGGAGAATTGGAGAGTGATATGATCTTAAATCTGGGAGGGTGCACAAAGGTGCGAAAGGTTGAATCTTTTCAAGCAGAGAGAATTCATTAGTTGGCTAGGTAAATTGAGCCCTTGTTTCCAGTTTTGATTACTGAAATTATTTTTTTTCTTTCATTGAATTGAACTCTACCTCCCTATAACTTCCTCCTGTTAGTTCTAGATCTGCCCTCTGGAGTGAGACAAAATAAGTAGATTCAATCTTGTAATAATATAATAGAAATTGATACCATGTACCAAGTACTTGCAGGGTACTGTGCCAAGTGTCACGTACCCTGTAATAGTCAGGGTTCTTCAGTTGCATGCAATAGAAACCAACTCTGGCTAACTGTATTAGCTCTCTTTTGCTACATAATAAATCACCCTAAAACATGTGGCTTAAAAAACCACACATTTATTATCTCACCATTTCTGTAGCTCCGGAATTTGTACGCAACTTCATGGGTGATTCTGGGCCAAGGTTTCTCATAACATTGCTGTCAGGATGTCAGCTGGGGCCTCAGTCATCTGAAGTCATCATTTCCCTGGGACTAAGGTGTCCATGTTGAAGGTCCCTCATGTGGCTGATGGCAGGAGTCCTCAGTCCTTTGCCAGCAGGACCTCCCCATAGAGCAGGGGTCCCTAGCCCCTGGGGCCATGGACCAGTATGGTACCGGGGGGTGGCCTATTAGGAACTGGGCCACCAGGGAAGTTCACCTGAACTCTGCCTACTGTCTTGGTCCCCTCCCTGTGCCCCGCCCCCGCACCCAGTCCACAGCAGGAGGTGAGCATCAAGGTAGTGAACAGGTGAAGCTCACCTGAGCTCCACCTCATGCCCCCTCCCCACCACCCTGCTCTCCTGTCAGTGGAAAAACCGGTCCGTGGTGCCAGGAAGTTTGGGGACCGCTGCTATAGAGTATTTCTAACATGGCAGTTGGATTCTCCTGGAGTGAGGAGGAGAGAGAGAGGGAGGGGGAGGGTGGGGGAGGGAGAGGGAGGAGAGAGAGAGAGAGAGAAGAGAGAGGGGAGAGAGGAGAGAGAGAGAGAAGTCACTGATAAGTTTTAGGATCTATATTTTATTTTAATTTGACAGTAAACATGAGGTTTCAAGGTCACAGTCAAACTTGATTTAGTTACATAATATCTTAGTGGCAGTTCCCCTTTCTTGATGTCCCCCTTGGGGCTGGTTACATGGTGAGGACCCAGAGGCTGCTGCCCAAGTTGGGGCTGGGTGTGTACCTTCGGAGGGGAGTTCTGAAGTTATGATTCTCAAAACTTAGGTAGAAGCTGGAACATCTACCCCCCTCTCCTCCAGAGAAAAGGAGAGAGGACTTGAAATGCAAAGGAATCTTTTCTCAGGAGGAAGGGAAGTTCTCTACCTAATAAAGTAGGCGTTGGGCTTCAGGGAATAAATGAAAGTTTTTATTATCCTTTGAATGGGAATGTATGGCTCCACCAAAAAGAAGACAAGTGGCTTCAGGCTATATCTCCCTTAGAACAGGAAGAGCAGATGGTTCTGGAGGGGGAAAAACAAAACGAAACAGATGTTCTCTATCTGTACAGCCCCCTTAATTACAGGGAGCTCCTGGGTCTCGAATTCCGACTGGATGAGGAGTCAGGTCAGGCTCTGACTGGCCAGGGCTGAGTCTGGGAGTGGCGGAGCTGTAGTGCCTGAGGCCAGGGAGGAGCGGCTGTGGTGAGAGCTGCTCTAATGCTTTAAGCATTTGGGGTTAGTTCCCACATAACATGATACTCAAATTCTTTGCCATTCAGTGGCCTTTGTCCAGCCACTCTGTTTCATCAAAGGCCCTCTGACTGTGTGGTATGTAATGCTCCGGCCATAGTCCATCCTGCACAGGGAACAGTGGGGACATTAATTCAGCACTGTGCCTGAGGTACTTGTTTGTGGGAGAAATCAAACAAAAGGAGCTTGTCGGAACAAGAGTTTAGGTGAGGATTGAGAAATGTCACTGGAATTCACAGGAACACATCCAGTTTAGTTAAGTTCACCATTCATTGGATCCTTTTAGATCCCTGGGCCACCAAATTAGTTTTGGAGATGCGGACATGAGCACCGCACACATTTCTTGCCAATTGAGGAACTCCCATCCTTGATTCTCAACTCCACCAGCCCAGCTGCAACAACTTCTTATGTGCACTTGCAATTCATCCACTCTTCTCCCTCTCCTCTGTCGCTCCCGTGCCAAAGCCTCCGCCATCAGTCACCTGGAAGACCTGGCAGGTCTCCCCTCTTACACTCCAGTTTCCCTCCAGTTCTGTAGTCCCCACAGTATACTTTTAAAAATTTACATCAGATGTTTGTACACAATATCAATAAAAGGTTACTCCCCTGCTTACTTCTTCCATTGCTATTTTATGAGTAAAATTCAAACTCCTTACTAGGGCTGCCAAGGCCCTGTGTGATCTGGTGCTTGCCTCTGTTGAATCATCTCTTTCTACCTGCCCCTCACCCTTTGCATCTCAACCACATTAGGCCCCGGAACTGGACCCCGTGCCTGGGGTCCTCAGGCATTACACATCTGTGGTGCATCAGGACCTTTGAGGGTGCCAGCCCCCAGCCGGGAGGCTCTCTTTTGTTCCCACTACCACTCAGAGACACACCCTTACCCTGTTCTTTGCATGATCAGGTTCATTTCATCTTCCAGGTTTTCCTCAACCATTCTTATCTACATCATCTGATTTCCCAACCACGGCACCATTTGTTTTCCACCAGAGAATGCATCGAATGTTGTAATATGTTTACTTCTTTGTAAGCATTCTGTTTTCACCAGACTGAAAGTACCTGGGGAGCAGAGACTGTACTTTGTCCTATACCTGGTCAACAATAGCAGTCTCTAGACAAATAGTAGTTAAATGAATATTTATTTAAATTATCATCTACATAATTTACACAAGTTATTAGGAAACACAAGACCCTGCTAAGTTTTGGGGAGGATTAAATATGTCATTGTGAAGAATAAATGACATATGTGAAGGCATTTAAGACACTGTGTGTCCTCCCTCCCTCCCTCCCTCCCTCCAGGTGCTAAGAAAAATATGGGACTCCCTTGACTACAATCTTTCAGGTTGACTGTGAAGAGATTTTACCTTTCTAAAGAATCTCTTTCCCCTGAAAGACATGGATTATAGAGGAAAGTTTTTTTGATGATCTTTTAAAACCACCTGTAAGGAGCATTGCTCTGCAAATGTGTTCAATCCTCCTTATAACTGTGAGAGATTTCTAGACAAAGTTGCCATCTGGAATTTGTAACTCATTCTCAAAAATCAAGGCACAGATCGTCCCTGAAGTAAATGTGGAAATAATAACACAACTAGCAATTAAAGCGCTAAGCACTTCACCTGCCTCACCTCATTTACTCCGCCAACAAGCTGAGGGGGAGCATACTGTGATTACCCCACTTTCCAAAGGAGAATGTGGGGCTTAGCCCGCAGGGTTGTAACGCAGATCTGTCTGACTCCGGAGCTCTCCGACACATTCCTCACTGTGTTCTTAGTGTTTGTTCTCTTCCTGTTTTGAACTTCAGTCTGGCCAGGGTCTATGCCTCACCCCCTCCTGCCCCAGTCCTTTAGGTTTCTATATTACAGCCAGCCTGCAGGAGTATACCCAGTTATGATGTGAAGTCCCCAACTTTCATAACCTCCAACATGATCTTCCCACCTTCCTTTCCTGCACATTACTCCACATTCCATATAGATTAATATTTTTGAAACACATTTTTCTGTACCAAGTCATCTCAAAGGTATTGATTCCTCTGCTGTTCAAGATGTCAGTTCTGGTTCTGCCTTTTCCTAGTTGTGTGTCATTGGGCAAGATAATGAATTTCTCTGAGTCTCGGTTTTCTTATTTCTCAAATAAAGATGAAAATGTCTACTCCATGAGGTTCTCAAGATTAGACAAGATTCTCTGTCAGTCTGGATAGGCTAGGTTGTGCTGCTGCAATAAATGAGCCCTATAAGTCTGAGGCTTGGTTTTTACTCACACTGTATGCTCATTGCCTGTGTATCATCCTCACTTTGGGGCCCTAAATGATGTAGTAGCCTTTATCTGAAGTGTCGGCAGATGTGGGCCGGTGAATATGGGTGATCAGTAATACAATCTCCCACAGATAATGTAGAGGCTGGGCACTGGCACAGCGTCTGACACCTGGTAGGAGGTGAATAAATTATTTCTCCTTGGCATGTGCCATCAGACAGGAAGTGTACAACACTGACATCTAAACCTTTGGGCACAGACAGCTCCTGCAGGCTATGTGGAGTTTGGATGCCAACCATAGTTCAGCCCTCTTGCAGCAGCTTGTTCCTTTGAATGGTTAAATTCTTCTTTATTTCTCCTGACTTCATATTCTGTGTGGGTTACTGAATGTTTCCTGGGGCAGCCATTACAAACTACCCCATACTTGATAGCTTCAAATAACAGAAATTTATACTGTCATGGTTCCAGAGGCCAGAAATCTAAAATCAAGATGTTGGGAGGGCCCCATACACTCCAGATGTTCTAGGAGGAAGAATTTGTTCTTGGTTTCTTCCAGCTTCTGGTGGCTGTCAGCATTCCTTGGCTTGTGGCTGCATCACTCCAACTTCTGCCTCCACAGTCACGGTGCCTCCTCTTCAGTGTGTTTGCACCATGCCTCTTCAAAGGACACTGAACACTGGATTTAGGACCCACCTCCTTATCTCCTTCTCTCAAGATCTTTAATTACATTTTCAAAAAACCATTCCCCAAATAAGGTTGTAGTTGTAGGTTTTGGGAGTTAGGATGTAGACATATCTTTTTTGGGGAGAGGGCACCATTCAACACACTACAGTTACCAAATGAGTATTTTGATCATTACACAGTTCGTGATTCAGTCATTTTTTAAATTCTTTTCAGATGAGGTTAATCTTACACATAACTTTTTTGTTTCAGTGATTAAATGTTTTATATAAACTCAGAACTCAGTGAAGAGATTTTATTTTCACACAGCATTTTGTGTCTCTGAGAAATTACCCAAATGTAAGCTCACATTTTCACATCAGGAAAGCAAAAGAGTTATTATATTAAAAACAAAACAAAGAATCCTCTCTCCCTTTTTTTACTCTTTTCTAGGATTGCCAGGTCACTAGGTATAACTATTTTTGCCAAGATTGCTCATATAGACTCTGGTGGTACTTCTAGGAGTTCTCCCATGTAAAAAGGCATTTTTCACCTTTGGCGAACATGGAAATTTTCTACATAACTCTGGGTTGACTAAGGTCTTCTGGAAAATTCCCCTGCAAAGTCTCTGTCCCTGAAGCACAAAGTCTTTATAAAAGATATTCTAGTATTAAAGAAGAATTCATGTAATCACATAATCATATAATAGGACTTGGCATATAATTAACTGCATTTTTAAATGAGTTCTATTTGCTTTACTGCCTTTTGGAACAATTAAATGTAATCTATATCTCTGCCGGAGGGGTGGAGGAAGATCAACATCTTCATGTATATATTTGTTTTTTTTCTAATGTTTGATCATAGTTAATGAGGCACATTTTTCCTGTTCATACAAGTCTACTCTTGGTATGAAATACATTGACATTCACTGCTCCTTCCATATTGTGTGTAAGTGAAGAAGGAAGGGAAATAGGAAAAGAGTAGTAATTTGTCGTCATGGAAATAAGTTAATACAAAGCTAGTGGTTTGAACTATGTCCTGAGATAGGAGGGAGAGGAGGAAGGATAAAAGCATCTGTATCACCATGCAGCCAAAATCCTTAGAGAAACATTGACAAATACCTGGGCAGGGTTTTGTTCCCTCTCTCTCTGTCCCCTTCACATGAGTATTGAGCTGCTGAGCCTACACTGATCTAACAGAAGAACCAGGCAAGGCCCTGAGAGTTTTCACCCCCTCTGAGCATGGCACGGCCAAGTATGGTATTGGGTAGAACCAGCATTCAATGTCTGTGTTTCTTGGACAAGTATGATTCCAGTTTAGATGAAAACAAACATAGAGGCATTTACAGCAGTTTCCTTTCACTCCTTGCAATAGAACTGATTCCGATATCCAATGATACCCCTTCTCTGTAAATGACCCTCAATCACAGAGTTGTCCCCTTAGAACATGTCTGGACTATGAACACTGACTCCTACCATTATGTACCATTACATAGACTTCCAGTCACTGGTACAGGGGTGGGACTCTGAATTTTTTAATTTCAGTTTGGTCATTCATGGTAATTTGTTCTCTGGTCATAGCTGATTGGTCCGCGATGAACCATCTGAGCCAAAGCAGACAATCAGAGTCATTCCCAGAACTTCTCAAGCTGGAACTAAGAGAAGACCGTGGCCTCTGTGTGGGAGATGAAGGTGTGAGATATGAGGCCCAGCACCTGAAAGCAGCCATGCTGCACAACTCTCCAAAGACATCTTTTTAAGAATATAAAGTGTAGAGTGGCAGATGAGAGATGAAGACAAGGTCTACCAGCGGGGCTCGAGTCCCCAGTTCAGTTGTGTCCAAGGTCCAGCTGCCCTTTGAACCTTTCCAGAGTTATGAGAATCCACCTCCAATAAATTCCCATAGCTTAACCAGGTTACTTAGAGATGGGTTTCTATCCCTGGAAATCATGAGTCCTAACTAACACACTTCTCATCCTTTAAAGTTATGACTAAAAGCATTCCTCAGTCGACTCCTAAGCTTTTCAGGAGATGCTAGGGACTTGGATGACCCCAACTAATAAGTCACAAAGCCCTGCTGATTCTGCTGTGCTATGCCAGGATGGAGGGAACCCAGGGAGCTAATAAGTCGGAGTATTCTATTTTTGTTTTGATCAGTTTCCCATGATTTGCTGAAGGCTCCCTCTAGGATTAGATACAAACACTCCTTTAGGTTGCAGAAATTAAAGCAGCACAATGTAGTCCTCGACCTTGTCAGAGCTCATGCTATCGTTTATATCTCCTGCAGCACTTTCACATTCATTATCATATTTTACCTCTGAATAGGTCTTGGAGGCAAGTGGAGTCAAATGTTACCATTACTGTTTTAAAAGCAGAGGGCAACAGTGTTCTAGCAGGATTCAATGTTTTGGTCAAGGCTGCTGAGTTAGTTTAGGACAAAACCAGCCTAAAATTGGGTTTCCTGGCTCTCAGAACTTTATCCCTGCTCCACCCATATTTGACTGGAAACACATGAGTCCTGGGGCTTTCACTTTAGGTGTTTAGCCCGAGGAAGCAGAGAACTGGACTGGGAAATGCCCCTCCAGTTGGCAGATGTGGACTTGTATCAGATACACAAAGACCATGGTGGGACATGGGGGCAAGGCTCATTTTGCTGCCTCCTTACAAAGTGGAATGGGAGATTTAAGATGCACATTGTTAACCGTCTGGTGGAATAGATTAAGGATGACAAGAGCAATGTGAGCTAAGTCTGAAGAGGACAGTCTGACCTCAGAAAGACCAAAAAGTGCGTGTTCCTACCATCTGCATATGCCCCAGGATAGTTGGCATCATGGCTCAGGTCATTTTCCAAGTTGGGAGAAGAGATTTCTCCTTGCCAGAAGGGCTGGGAAGGCTTCTTGGAGGCAGGAGTCTGCCTGCAGAATTACTTGGCTGCAGAACTAAATGTGATCAAACTACATTTTTCCCTCAAACCGGGGAAGAACCAGAGAGGGATAGGGTTTCCAGATGGTTCCTCCCAGCCACACCCCTGGTAAAAGGAACTACTGAGGCTCCATTAATGGGGAAGGGAAACATAGTTGGAGGCTGCCTTCTCCCAGAGGTGAAAACTGAGCGGACCTAGGGAATACACCCTGGCCCCTCTTTCTAGCTGAAAGCCCTGAAAAGAGAAAGAAGCTTTGTTGATAGTATTTGACTACTGTTGTTATTTAGGGACCCTTAGACTGTAAATGGGAAAAATAGGACTGACTTTTTGAGTACTAAACTCCAGTACCAACATATATTGGATTAGCTGTTAAAGGTCAGTTGAAAAAGACAGGATGGCTTCCAATGCACTTGACCTGGCTGGGAGTGAAAGGTGGTGTGGTGAAAAGAGAAGTGGTAGTAGTGATGGACAATCATGGAAACAGAAAAAAGAGAGACACAGAGATAAATGTTATAGTGTTTGTTCAAACCCTGTCCAGTGGAGAAAAAGACTTAGCCTATGGAGTTTTAGCATGTAACACCATTCCTAATGGGTGGACATATCTAGAGGGTAACACCCATTGTGTTTTGAGAACTCAGACCCTGCCTGCTGGACCTTCTCTGCATGATGCACCAGACCAGCTTGCCTGCTGCTGTAAACCTTTGACTCATCTAATTCCCTGGGGCTGATGCCACACTCACCAAGCCATCTCCTGATTAATATCTAGCTTTGGCAAGGAAGTCATGTATTGATCCTGGAGACTCCACATAGTCTTAGTCCTTTTAAGGGTGGTTTCTCATGAAAAGTGAATCAACTTGACATTCTGGTTTGGTTTTTTTTTTTATATCAGCCTCTTGAACATGATTAGCATGAGCTTGCCCTGGGAAATTAACTGCCTGGTGTGTTGACAAAATTAAATTTTGAGCTTACCAGACTAATTATCTTACTGATGATGATTATAAATCTGTAAGTTTATAAATGACACCCTCAAAGGCCATTTGGGAGACATCCAGCCAGCCTTTCCCTGGTGGGGTATCCCGGCATTGCCATTGGGGTGAGAACACAAATTTTGAGCTGTAACACCATCCTTTTGAGGGGGAAGTACACACAAGGTAAAAATTGGAGTCTTGGTGGCAGGAGGTGGGGGAAATATACAAGCTTTAAGGTGGTGCTAAAACATAGGATGAGTGTGGTGGCCACAGGAATGTGCCTCACAGACTTCCACCATGGTGGGGGAGGCTGTGTTCTCATACCCGTAGCCATATCTGCACAGGGGTCACATGTCCCATGGACTGCTCTGCACCATGGACTAAGCACAGCAGAAGTGCTAAGACAGGCCCACTCCTGGGAGACCTGGGACTCTGATGGCTGATGGGATTGAGAACCTTTAGCAACCCTGCCAAACCTTCCTTAG
Organism: Trachops cirrhosus; assembly: GCA_028533065.1. Lineage (NCBI taxonomy): Eukaryota > Metazoa > Chordata > Mammalia > Chiroptera > Phyllostomidae > Trachops > Trachops cirrhosus. The sequence goes on from CM052539.1 coordinate 78,242,490, forward strand.
TGCATGACAGTCTAGACTGCTTCCATCCAACTTTCCTTCCCATTCTCCTTCACTCCTGGTCAGATTTTCATTATGTTCCTTATACGTGTGGACTTGTCTTGACATCTGCTTCTCAAATGCCTCAGATGAACACAACAAAGAATGTTCATAGACAGGATCCCAGCAAGAAAGTGATGACACACCCATATTGGGACACTTTGACTAGAGTTTAACACAGGAATTGTTTTCAAAGGTATGGATGGGCAGAGTATAGAGAGAGCACAAGGAAGAGCATAGTTGCTCTCAGCTAGTAAGGCAGCATTTCTCATTTCAGGCCTGAGGAAGTAGTTACTAAAGTTCAGAGACTGAGAGATACTTCCCTAGAAGCTGGAAACTGCACAAGAGATGTGGCCCTCCGCAGAGCCTGCAGATGGATGGAGGGGCTAAAGGAATCAAGATTCTTGCTTCACTATCCCCCTCTCTCTGATCTCTTGCTGATGCTCCCATTGCCCAGCACACCTGGAAGCCTGTTGATTCAGTCCTGAGAGTCAGCCTCTTGCATCCTACATGCTGCAACAGGGAGGAGAAAGACAGTGTGTGAGTCTGGAAAAGCAGGAGGAACATCCCCAGCCAATGACAAGAGACAGCTTTTGTGTGGTGGCAACAAGCCTTTTCTCTAGGTCTCCCTGTAGCAGCAATGACAGGAAAGAGCTCCAACCTGGCAAATTAAAGAGCTCTGGCACCATTTCCCTCTGCATCTCTTAGTCTCAAACTCCCCCGTGTGGTAGCTTCATCCTCAGGCCCAGAGGTTGATAACCATGTTCATTTCTGGTGTCATATCAAGTCACTATAACGTAGAAGATAGGAAAGCCTCTCTTCTCTAGAGCTTCACTAAGGCAGGAGGAAACCTTTCTAGAAGCCCAGCTCCCCAGAGAACCCCTCATATACATGACCACTCAGAAAAAGCTGGGAGTTCTGTTATGGAGGAGGAAGGGTGCTGAGACATCCATTTTCTACATAGCACATGGAGTGCTCTTTCTAAGGCACAGACCTGATCATATATCACTGCCTGCTGAAAAGCCCTTCGATGGCTCCCACTACTCTCACACAAAAGCCCACATTTCTTATGTGAGCATGCAAGGACCTTTATGCGATACCCCGCCCCCATCTTCCCTGCCTTTCTCCAGCTGCCCCCTATCCTGCAGTCATACAAAACTGCTTGCACTTATGCAAATACGCCATGGCCTTCCCTCTTTCACTTGTTTCTGGGCTTCTGCTATGTCTTCTGTCTGGAGAACACGCTGCTTCTTTCAGCTCATTCAGCTCCTCTTGGGAAAAACTGCATAAATATCACTTGTTCTCAGGAGACCTGCCTTGGCCCTGCTGTGTGTCCACAGCACCTTGTACTTAGCCCTACGGTATCTGGCTGTGTTCAGATGACCAGAAGTCTCTCCCCCTGAGCCCTGTGCTCCAAGAGGGAGAAGTCCGTGCCTACTGTAAGGAGCTGTCTGGTATCCAGGCTAACAGCTCAAGTTTGACCATCAGACAGCCTGGATTTGGCTCTTGGCTTCACTACTCATACTTAGTAACCTTAGGCTAGTAATTTAAACCCTTTAGGCTTCTCTTTTGTCATTTGTAAAGTAGGAACAATAATAGTAACTACAGTACTTTATAAGCTTACTATGAAGATCAAATGAGATGATTCATGTAAAGCATTTAGCATAGTGGCTGGGACTAAGTTGGTGCTCAATAAATATTATTATCATGGATGGTGATATGGTAGACAGAGCTGAACCTTTCCCACTGTTCTGGGAGTTCTGTGTGGTGCTCTGTTGCTCATGCCCAGACAGGGGACTTCCAAGGCCAATCTTATATGTATAATGTGATCAAGGAGGACATGGGAATATATTGGCCTCTCAAATACTTACTTAATAGCCTGTCAGGTTGCTCAAATTCTATCACTATGAATCATTTTTTTTCAGATTAGCAATCAATCTATGCTTACTCATTTTTTGCCCCAAAAGATTCTGGCTTGTTCTATTAGTCAAGGTATAGACAGCAAGTGTTATTGGACTTCCAGGAAGAACTCTACATTGAACTTGGAGGGTGAATGGCATTTAGACAGGTGGAGAGGGAAGGAGAAGATGAGTCAGCTGATGAAGAGAAAAGAGAGAGGCTGGAGAGCTACTTGCATGACTGAAAGTAGAATGTGAAATTTTGGGTGACCAGAGGGTCCTGCAGGGAAATATTCAAAGATGAAAGCACCCTCCCTTAAAAATATAAATTTACTTGAATTGATATCATAGAATTTTAGATCCCCAAAATATTTTCAAATTCCTTTGTTTGAAGAAACTGTAACTCGGAGAAATTAAATATCTTAACTAAAGTCATCTAGTTTGTTGGCAAGAAAGAATATAAATTCAGATCCCCTGATCCTAGACTCCAGAGTAGTTTTACCCACTACCAAACCACCTCTCAATTAGTTTAGACGGCTTCATTTTCTCTTAATAAGCTGCTGAGATGACAGAGTGGGAGAAGTCAGGGTATTGTTGTGGGTGGGGTGCAGTGGGGAATAGTGCACGGGAGAGGAGTCCTTGGAAGAAGTGGGGGGTAGGGGACATGGATCTGTCCCCCTCAGCCTCTTATTCTAATATTCTTTTCTTCTGCAGCAGAGTCTAATCAATATATTCATACTAAGGAATATGTCTCAAAAGCCAGAATCAAAAGCACCACGCTTGTGACATTTCACTAGGAGGGCCCTGGGGTAGGAATCTATGTTACAGAGACCAGCACTTAGGAAATCTGAGTTCCTGTACCGATCTGCCACTGAATCATCATGCTGTAATCTCGGAAAATACACACAACTAATGGAACCACACGAAATAGTCTACAGGGAAAAGTCTTAAGATGTTTGAGGATAGTTGCCATATTACAACCCCCACCCAAGCCCCAAGTTATTCAGGTTGAACACCGCCCATTCTTTATTGCTCCTTTAATTTCCAATTTATCCTGTCGCTCTCCTCTGCACAGGTTGCAATCTGACAATGCCTCTTTTCAAGGCACCGCAAATAGAACATAATATTCCATTTGTGCAGGTAGATCAGTACAGTCCTCTCCCTGCCATGCACTCCAGGCTTCCATCAATGGAGTACTGCTGGACTTAGAATAATGATGTTTCATTCACTGTTGTTTTGATATAACGTCAATGAGGGGAAAAAATGATTCCTTGGGGGAGTCACTGTTTTTGTGGTGCTTACATGTTCTCCCCATGTCCATGTGGATTTTTGCGGGGGAGTCTGGTTTTGTCCCACATCCTACAGATGTGCACTTGGGATTAATTGATGTGTCTAAATTGTCCTGGTTTGACTGAGTATGGGTGTGAGTGCAACCTGTGATAGAAGGGGGCCCTGTCCAAGGCAGATTCCCTCAGCTACCCAGAGAGGCTTCAGCCACCTGTGGCCTTGAGCTGGAATGGGTGGGTTGGAAAATAATGATCTTGTTTTTATTAATTTTTCTTAAATGTATGTATAGCTCACATACTTTCCTGCCATGTTTATGCTGATCCACTCACCTATATACGCATACATCCAGCCAGGCTATTACTGACTACATACAGATCCATCCATTTTCTCCAAAAATGAATTCAGAAAGACTTTGTTAAATGCCTTGCAAAAATTCAGATACATATGTTATATGGACAAAAGTCAGTTTGTCTAACTGGTTTACCTGTCTGTAGTCACAATCAAAACAGTACTTGGTATTTGTTCTTCATGAGCTTTATTGGCTCCCACAGCTCATCTTCCCCCATTTCAAATGCTCATGCATTTTTCTGTTTTAGAGCCTGGACTGACTCTCCTTGTCAAGACCCACAAGCTTTCTCTTTAAAATTTTTTTTCCTACATTTTGTTATCTCTAGTTAATTGGTATCCCTATTTTTCTGGTCATTGAGAAAATTAGACACAGAAGTTCAATCATCTCATTGCAAAACATCTGATTATCTGGCATGGACTTTTTAATATATTCCTTTTGGAGGTCATTCCTTATAGAAGTTAGGATGTAGGCAAAGATGTTGTGACAAAACCCCCAAATATCAGTGAATTAGAGAAGATAACTCTCCTTCACCACTGTCCCTCTGTACCAGACCAGTGTAATCCGTCCTGGGCTGACGAGGCAGCATCACGGGCCAGCATCCTTCTGTCTTGCTGCTCTTTCATCTCTAGAGAGTTGCCCTTGCCCATGGATCCAATATGGCTCATTGTAGCACTCGAGATGCCATCCAGGCAGCAGGAAGGAGGAAAAAAAATGAAGAAGAAGGCACCACCTTCTCTTTAAAAGTACAACCCTGAACTTACACATAATGTTATTCTTATCCCATTAGCAAGAACTTATAGACTTGGGCATCCAGCTGCAAAGAGGTATGGAAACGTGGTTCATACTTTAGCTGTAATATACCAAGCTAAAATGCCACAGCTCTAGCTCTATAAGAGAAGAGAAGCAGGAAATTTAGCTCTCTCTGCCACATTTCAGTTCCTTCTCTATCTGTTAAGGACTCCTCCATTTGCTCAGATCTGAAACTAGAGTCACTTACACATTTTCCATTCTTTTATCGTCACTTGCAAAATCCTATTCATTTTGTTATATTTTAACCAATTCCATTTTCTTAGAATATTTTTATCCCTTTCTATTTTCATGCTTATTGCCATCCAAATACAATTCCCATCAGTTCTTCGCTTTGCCAGCCCATTCCATCTTTCATCTGCTGACTGCTTGGCAGGAAATGATACCGGCAAACTCTCCACTGGCAAGTGGCATTGGACAGAGTTTTCTATTGCTCTCGATACAGATGCCTATTGGAATTTGGGAGGATGGGGAAACAGATGTTCTGACTTGTTGGTCCCTCCTCAGGAGAGAGAATGAATCAGTGATTCTGCCACTGTGACCTCCTGCCCATATCAGGCTAATTCCATTGACCCTGACTCAGCCCCTATGCCTCCCACCAGGTTGTTATTTTTTACCCCCTTTGGGAGCTAAGTTTTTGCCATTTTGTCCATTTTTTTTTAACCAGACTATAAGAGTATTTTAACTTGTTTTTTTGAAAACATCTTATCTTCCTCTAATCCAGTCTGTACAGCACCAAATTAGTCTCCTTAAAAGGAGCTTAATTATTTTATTATTAAGCTGCTTTTATTATTTTAGTTAAATGTATTGTAACATTGGTTAACAGCATGTAAATTTCTGGTGTACAGATTTATAGTACGTCACCCAAAGTCTCAGCACCCAAAATCTAGTCTTCCATTACCATATTCTTGATCCCCTTTTCCCTCTTCTTCCTGGTCCCACTATCCTTTCTTTCTGGTAACTACCATTCTGTTGTTTGTATTTATGAGTTTGTTCATTTGTTGCTTTTTGTTTTATACCCTACATACGACTGAAATCATATGACTCTTGTCTTTTTTACATCTGACTTACTTCACTTAGCATAATATACTTAAAATCCGTCTGTGTTTTTACAAATGGCAGTATTTCATCTTTTTTATGGTTAAGTACTATTCCGTTGCATATATGTACAACATCTTTATCCAATTATCCATTGAAGGTACATTTAGGTTGTTTCCATGTCTTCTCTATTGTGTATAATGTTGCAATAAACATAGGAGTACCTATATTGTTATGAATAAGTGTTTTTAAATTGGGGGGTAGACACTCAGAAAAGGGGCAACTGAGTCATATGGTAGATCTATTCTTAATTGTTTTTTTTTTTGAGGAACATCCACTATTTTCCATAGTGGCTGCACTAATTTACATTTCCACCAGCAGTGAACAAGAGTTCCCTTTCCTCCACATCCTTGCCAACATAGAGTAGAAGAATTAATATTATTAAGGTGTCCATATTACCTAAAGCAATATACAGACTTAATTCAATCCCCATCAAAATTCCAATGGCATTTTTTACAAAAATTAAGCAAAAAATTCTCAAAATTGTATGGAAACACAAGGGCCCATGTAGCCATAGCAATCCTGAGAAAAAATAACAAAGACAGAGGCATCACACTCCCTGATTTCAAATTATACTAAAAAGCTACGCTAATCAAAACAGCATGGCATCGGCAGAAAAACAGACACACAGACCAATAGAACAGAACTGAGATTCCAGAAATAAACCCACACACGTGGGCAACTAATTTTCTACAAATGAGCCAAAAACATACAATTGAGAAAGGATGAAACAACAGAAGACGAAATCAAGAAAAACATCCCATGTGATATAGCAAAAAGAAAAATAAAATACCTAGGAATAAACCTAACCAAGGAGGTAAAAGACTTGTATTCAGAAAACTACCTAACACTGAAGAAAGAAATCAAGGAGGACACAAATAAATGGAAACA
>CM052539.1:78249355-78266293 GCA_028533065.1 Trachops cirrhosus
TCCTTCATTTTTACCTTGGCTAATGTAATTCTGATGTGCCTTGGTGTGTTCCTCCTTGGGTCCAACTTCTTTGGGACTCTCTGAGCTTCCTGGACTTCCTGGAAGTCTATTTCCTTTGCCAGATTGGGGAAGTTCTCCTTTATTATTTGTTCAAATAAATTTTCCACTTGCTCTTTCTCTTCTCCTTCTGGTACCCCTATAATTTGGATGCTGGAATGTTTGAAGATGTCCTGAAGATTCCTAAGCCTCTCCTAATTTTTTTGAATTCTTGTTTCTTAATTCTTTTCTGATTGTATGTTTTTTTCTTCCTTCTGGTCCACACCATTGATTGAGTCCCAGTTTCCTTCCCATTACTATGGTTCCCTGTACATTTTCCTTTATTTCACTTAGCATAGTCTTCATTTTTCATCTAATTTATGATCAAAATCAACCAATTCTGTGAGCATCCTGATCACCAGTGTTTTGAACTGCCCATCTGATAGGTTGGCTATCTCTTCGTTGCTTAGTTGTATTTTTTATGGAGCTTTGATCTGTTCTTTCATTTGGGCCATTTTTCTTGTCTGGATGCACCTGTTACGTAGTGAAGGGCAGAGTCTTAGGTGTTCACCAGGGCAGGGTAACCCACCTTGCGGCACTGTAAATGGGGAAGGGGTCTAAGAGGGAACAATGGTGCTTGCTCCACTCTCTGCTGGATTTCAGTCACTTCCCTGCTTCCCACAAGCAAATTGGGCCCCTCTGGTGCTGATTGCTGGGTGGGTGGGCTTGTGTATGTTCTAGGACCCTGTTGGACTCTCCAACGAATTCTCCTGTGAAGCTGGGAGTTTCTCCCACTGCCGCTTCAATCCCCACAGGTGTTTTCAATCAGTGGTTTGAGGCTTTATTTCCCGGAGCTGGAGCCCTGGGTTGTGCAGTCAGTCCTGCTCCCCAGTTGTTTCTCCTGGTTTACTGCGTGGGAATGTGGGACCACCTGCTCCAGCAGTCGCTACCTTGCTGGGTCTGCCAGCTGCCTTGCTTGCCCTAGTCCTCCAGCCACGGCATTGCCAGGAGACCTCTCTGCCCCAACTGCCTGACTCTACCCCTCCTACCACTCTGGATGAATGTGTCTTTAACTCCTTGGTTGCCGGACTTCCATACAGTTCAATTTTCTGTCAGTTTTGGCTATGTTTTTGTTTTTACATTGTTGTTGTCCTTTTGGTTGTGCGAGGACACACAGCGTGTCTACCTACGCCTCCATCTTGGATGGAAGTCTCATTATTTCTTTTCAAAACCATAGTATAGATTACTACTTGTTCAGATTATATTTTGCCCTCAAGATTTTATTTTTAAATATAAATCATATCTCTTTCTTATATAATTTTATTCCTATTTTATTATTTTTGTTACTATGAATGGAATATTTTCTTCATTCTATTTTTACATGTGTTACTCTTATAGAAATAGTTAATAGTCTTATATCTTTATTTTATATTCATTGAGTTTATCAAATTTTACTTGTTGTTTTTAATTCTCACCTAAGGACATGTTTATTGATTGTAGACAGAGGGGAAGGGAGGGAGAGGGAGAGGTTGAGGGAGAGGAACATCGATGTGAGAGAGAAACATCAATCTGTTGCCTCTTGTATGCACCTTGACTGGCAATCAAACCCACAACCCTATGGTTTATGGGATGACCCTCAACCAACAGAGCCACACAATCAAGACTCCTACTTGTTTTTCTCTAGAGTTTCATAGTGATAGCAGGTATGAAATTATAATATCAGCAAAAAATTCACCTCTTCTTATATTTATATAGTGCATTTTATGTTTATTGTATGTATTAGACTCTCCAGACAACATTAAGTAATAAGGGTGATAGCTGCATTTCTGTCTTGTTCTTGATTTTAATGAAAACAGCTTTAACCATCTGAACACATATGGACTAGTCATATGTTATTAGTTAGCGTATGCTGCAACAACTCTAAAATATCAGGGCCTTGCAGCAACACAAATTTATTTTTAGCTCACATTGCATACTGGCTGCTAACAGGTGTATGTCTTTTCCATGAGTCTTCATTCAGGATCTAAACTAAAAGTAGAGTGTCTGTCAGGGACTTGCCATTGTGTGATAGAAAAGGAGAGCAATGACCATGCCATGTGAAGGTTCTTAATGCTTCTGCTCAGAAGTGACATACACTGCTTCTACTCATGTTCATGAGCCACAGCAAGTCACAAGGTCGAGCCTAACATCAATGTTGTAGAAAAGAATAAATCAAACAGGGAGGACAGCAACTTACTGGAAAAATAATAAAATCTACCATGTCTGCCATGGGTCAAAAATATTTTCTTTCCTCCCTTTCACTTACAAAATAAAAATACCTGTTCTTTCTCAAGAAAAGACCCCTAAAATTTCTATCCAATTTTGAGTGACAAGATTATTCAAGATTTTGTAATAGTCCCTATATCAGATTTGGATATGGCTCCTCTTGATCTTGAAACCTAAACATTACAAAAAGAATCTACCACCTATACTGCCAACATACAATGGTAGAAAACAGCAACGGGACACCGCAAATCACACTTCCATCGAAAATGGGAAAGAATGGAAGACACATAGCTGTAATGCATTCATAGCAATTCTGAAATTCTACAGAAGAAAAGCTGCAAGGACGTCAAAACCCTGGGTAAAAAGGAATTTTGTGGTTAGTTCTCACCTCTGCTTCCCACAAGTAACTCTCCAGTCCATTGTCCTCCAATTCAGAGGCTCTGTCCTCTAAGAGGGGGTTCTATTTCCATTATCCCTCATGGTCCTTTAAAGAGCATTTACAAGTATATCCTTCCTTGGGACCCAGCACCTTTTCTCATCTTACCATAGAAGTTTGAAGGTCCAGAATTTGTTTCAAATCTTGAACAGTCACTGGCCACTCTCGGTTAGTGGCTTTGTTGGCAGTCTATCTACCCCAAAATGTTTTTCAATTTTCTTTTGACTTGAAGTAATTTGGGCTAATTTCTGTAGGAAAGTGATAAAATAGTCATTTTTCCCAGAGACATCTTTTCCAACTAAGTGCCAACTTAATTGATTCAGAGGTTTTCACAGGAGCTTTAATGACTAGTCTTTTCTTTAAAATTAATCTTTATTGTACTTTTTTCATTACCATTTAGTCCCCTTTATACTCCCCTTCGCCAGCAATGACCACACTGTTGTCCATATCCATGAGTTCTTTTTCCTTTTTGCTTGATCCTCCCCCCTCCTGACTTGCGCCGCAGCTGTCCTCCTACTCTCCGTCTATGAGTCTGCCCCCATTTCTCTTGTTTGTTTGGTTTGTTCATTAGATTCCACATATGAGTGAAATCATATGGTATTCGCCTTTCTCTGACTGGTTTATTTCACTTAGCATAATGTTCTCCAGGTCTATCCATACTGTTGCAAAGGGTTAAGTTTTCTTCTTTTTTATGACTGAGTCGGTATTCCATTGTGTAAATGTCTCATAGTTGTTTTATACACTTATCTACTGATGGACACTTGGGAATGGCTATAGTCTTGATTTGGTTCTTCTCACAAAGGTGTATTAATTGGCCCTTGTACCTCAAAATGTTTCTCAGTTTGATTTCATATCAGATGGCGATGATAAACAGTTCCATTTTCCAACCAGGCTTGCAAGCCAGCCAATTCTTTCATGAATTTATCTACTTCTTGTAATCATTTGTCACACCCAGACACTAGCAACCAGTGCAGACTAATAACATTTTGTTTCCCAACCTCTTTATATAAATCCATTCTCTGCCTTCAGAGACACCACCAGCAACAATTCTGAGGATGGTTCATCCCTGCACAACACGGACCACCTGCCTTGAGTGACAACATTTATGCTGCCTGGCCCTGAGAACCAATGCCCTGTATTGTAAGTTGTTTTTGTTGGTTGGTTATTGTCTTGTTTGGTTTTGGGCATCACCCTACTCCTGGTGATAACTTTCATATTACAGTACTTAGCTTTTTCTATGTTATATTATGATAACAGCTAAAAAATCTCAGTGGCTTACAACAGCAAAGTTTTATTTTTTACTTAGCTAACACATTGGCTGTGGGTCAGCTATGGTCTTCCCATTCTGAGACCAGGCTAAGGCTCTAGCTTTTCACTGACATTTGCCATTTTTCTAACAATATAGCATTGGCCAATCCATAGCATGGCTCTGAAACCATCAGCTCCAAAGTGTTACACATTGCTTCCTCTCACATTCTTTGGCCAAAGCAGATCAAATGGCCAATCTATGGCCCCATGATGTCATAATGTCAATGGGGCAGGGAAGAGTGATGCTCCTGCAGGGAAGGCAACAAAGAATTAAGAACAAGAGTACAATCTGCCAAGAAATTTCACCATTATATTTATATTTGAAGCTGATTTTTCATTCATGATCTTTATCATAATCTGTGTGGTTCCTTCCATTCCTATTTTACTGTATATATATATAAAGAAATAGTTGCTGAATTTATCCAAAGCTTTTACTGCATCTATTTATACAACAGAATAATTTTCCTCCTTTAATTTGTTGATGTAATATTTATAAATTTTCCAATAGTTAACTCTCTTTAAGTTTCTAAAGTAGGCTATTATTAATAACTGTAGACCAGTGATTATCAACCTTTTTCATCTCACGGCACACAGACTAATTACTAAAATTCTGTGGCACACCAAAAAAATGTATTATATTTTTTGCTGATCTGACAAAAATAGGTATAATTTTGATTCATTCATACTGGATGGCAATTGTTGTGTTGGCTGTTGTTGTTTTTGTATTTGACAGTCTAGGGGAAAGAGGTCAGTGCCCCTGACTAAAAATCAGGTAGTGCACATTTTAAAAATTCTTGCAGCACACTGGTTGAAGATTGCTGTAGGCTATTCTCTTTTAATATAATAAATTCTATTTAACAAACAAAATATAGACTGTTTGCATTTATATTCATCAGTATGATTAGCTGGTAAAATATTTTTTCTGGTTCAAGTTCAGGTTTGACTATTAAATTGTGCTGGATTCATAATGTGAATTGGAAAGTTTTTAAATTCTTTATTTTTATGGATTATAGTAATTTATTGGAAGTATCTATTCTTTAAATCTAGCTAGAATTCAGGTTTGAATTTATCTGATCCTGCTGACTTATTTTTAAGATTTTGTTTATTTATTTTTAGAGTGAGGGGAAGAGGAGAAAAAAAGGGAGAGAAACATCAATGTGAGAAAAAATCAAACTGGTGACCTTTTGGTTTGCAGGATCATGCCCAACCAACTGAGCTATACTGGTCAGGGTCTGTTGACTTTTAAGTAATCATTTGTTAATCATCTATCCAAATATTTCTGTGATAATTGATCTATTAAAATTTTCTACTGTTTATTGGGTCACATTTAAAAACTTAAAATTTATAATAAAATCCTTTTTTATTGAAAGTTTTCAAAGTGTTACTAAAGAGTTGCATGTATACTTTATTATGACCTTGATTTTAATTAAAATACAGAATACACAATATTATATTCATTTTAGGTGCACAACATAGTTTTCAACATTTATATCCCTAATGAAGTTATCATCAAGATAAGTCAAATAACCATCTGAAACTATACAAGTTTATTACAATACCATTGACTTTATTCCTTATACTGTGCATTACAGCCCTGTAACTTATTGGTTTGATAACTGGAAATTTGTTCCTCTTATTCCCTTTCACCTTTTCACCAGCCCCTTCCCCTCTGGCAACCAGAAGTTTGTTCTCCATGTCTGTGAGTCTGTTTCTGTTTTTTTTTTTTTTTCTAGATTATATATTTGTCCTTTTCTGTGTGACTTATTTCACTTAGCATTATACCATCAAGATCCATCTATGTTGTCACAATGGCAAAATTTCATTCTTTTTAATGACTAAGTAATATTCTATCAAATGTTTATGTATACACATACACAAACATACAGGACTTTTCTGTCTGTTCATCTGTTGATGGACGCTTAGATTGCTTCCATGTCTTAACTATTGTAAATAGTGCTGCAATGAACATAGGAGTGCATATATCTTTTCATACCAGTGTTTTTGTTTTCTTTGGATAAATACCCAGGGGTAGAATTGATGAGTCATATGGTAGTTCTATTTTTAATTATTTGAGGAACCTCTATAATGTTTTCCATAGTGGCTGCCCAATTTGCAATCCCACCAACAGGGCATGTGGGTTCCCTCTTCTCCACATCCTTACCAACACCTGTTATTTGTTGGACTTTTTTTTTTTTATAACAGCTAATCTGACAGGTGTGAGGTGGTAGGTCATTGTGGTTTTGATTTGTTTTCCCCTGATGTTTAGTGATGCTGAGCATCTTTTCATGTGTCTGTTGGCCATCTGCGTGTCTTCTGGAGAAATGTCTATTCAAGTCCTTTGTCTATTTTTTAATTAGATTGCTTGTTTTTTTATGTTGAGTTTTATGAGTTCTTTACATATTTTGGATGTTAAACCATATTGAATGTGTCATTTGCAATATCTTCTCCTACTTAGTGGTTTGCCTTTTTATTTGTTGGTGGTTTCTTTAACTATGTGAAAGCTTTGTAATCGATGATTATATCTCCTTATTTATTCCAAACTTAGACATTTTTGCACTCTTTATTTTCATAACCACACCTATGAGTTATGTATCTGTTTTACAGATAAAAGGTAGCTTTTGAATTTATTATTTTATTTTCTAATTAAGTGATTTTAGCCTTTATCTTTATTCATTTTTGGTTTATTTTCTTGTTTACTTTCTAGTTTCTTTTTTAAAATATATTTTCTTGATTATGCTATTACAGTTGTCCCATTCTTCTTTCCTTTACTCCCCTCCACCCTGTATCCCCCTCCCACCGTCATTCCCCCACCTTAGTTCATGTCCATGGGTCATACATATAAGTAAGTTCTTTGGCTTCTCCATTTCCCATACTATTCTTAACGTCCCACTGTCTATTTTGTACCTACCATTTATGCTTCTTATTCCCTGTACCTTTTCCCCCATTTTCTGCCTTTCCCCTCCCTGCTGATAACCCTCCATGTGATCTTCCTTCCTGTGATTCTGTTCCTGTCCTAGTGGTTTGCTGAGTTTGTTTCTTTTTTCTTTTTCTTTTTTTAGGATATGTTGTAGATAGTGGTGAATTTGTTGTCATTTTACTGTTCACAGTTTTGATCATCTTCTTTTTCTCAGATAAATCCCTTTAACATTTCATAAAATAAGGGTTTGGTGATGATGAACTGCTTTAACTTGACCTTATCTGGGAAGCACTTTATCTGCCCTTCCATTCTAAATGATAGCTTTGCTGGGTAGAGTAATTTTGGATGCCTACATCCTTGCCTTTCATGACTTTGAATACTTCTTTCCAGCCCCTTCTTGCCTGTAAGGTCTCTTTTGAGAAATCAGCTGACAGTCTGATGGGAACTTCTTTGTAGGTTACTATCTCCTTTTCTCTTGCTGCTTCTAGGATTCTCTCCTTATCTTTAATCTTGGCTAATGTAATTATGATGTGCATTGGTGTGTGCTTCCTTGGGTCCAACTTCTTTGGGACTCTCTGAGCTTCCTGGACTTCCTAAAAGTCCATTTCCTGTGCCAGATTGGGGAAGTTCTTCATTATTTGTTCAACTAAGTTTTCAATTTCTTGCTCTTCCTCTTTTTCTTCTGGCACCCATATGATTCAGATGTTGGAACATTTAAAATTGTCATGGAGATTCCTAAGCCTCTCCTCATTTTTTTGAATTCTTGTTTTTTCATTCTATTCTGGTTGAATGTTGATTTCTTCCTTCTGCTCCAAACCATTGATCTGAGTCCCGATTTCCTTCCCATCACTGTTGGTTACATTGTATGTTTTCCTTTATTTCACTTTGCATAGCCTTCACTTTTTCCTCTATTTTGTGACCATACTCAAGCATTTCTGTGAGCAGAGTGATTACCAGTGTTTTGAACTCAGTATCCGATAGGTTGGCTGTCTCCTCATCACCTAGTTGTATTTTTTCTGGAACTTTGATGTGTTCTTTCATTTGGACCACATTTTTTTTTTATCTTGGCTCACCTGTTATGTAGCAAGGGGTGGAGCCTTAGGTATTCACCAGGGCGTGGCAACCCACTTTGCTGTGTTATCATGCTGTGTGTTGGGGAGGGGTCAGAGAGGGAACAATACCACTTGTTTGGCTCTCAGCTGGCTTTCAGGCACTTCCTCCAATACCCACAAGCAAATTGGGCCTTCTGGTACTGATTCATGGGTGGGTGCTTTGTGTATGTTCTAGGACCCCGTGGGTCTCTCCAATGAATTCTCCCATGAGTCTGGGAGTTCCTCCCACTGCTACAACCCCCCACAAGTTTTTTCAGTGAGAGGTTTTGAGGCTTTATTTCCCCTCGCTGGAACTCTGGGTTGCATGGTCTGTCTCTCTCCTCATTTCTTCCTCCCTGTTTATCTGCATGCAAATGTGGGACTGCCTGTTCTGTCAGCCACTGACTCATCTGGTCAGCCTGCCACCGCCTCACCTACCCCAGTCCTCTAGCCACCTCCTTGCTGTGAGTCCTCTCTGCCCTGGCTGCCTGTCTCTGCCCCTCCTACTAGTCTGGATGAATATTTTTTCTTTAACTCCTTGGTTGTTAGACTTCCATACAGTTTGATTTCCTGACAGTTCTGGCTGTTTTTTGTTTTTTAATTTGTTTTTTGTTTTAATTTGTCATTGTCCTTCTTTTGGTTGTGTGAGGAAGCAAAGTGTATCTACCTATGCATTCGTCTTGGCTGAGAATTCACATTTATTTACTTTATAATTTCTTAAGAAAAGCACTGCCTTTTGCAAACATTTAATCTTAAATAACTGAGATTATTGCAACTATAAAATTTTCTTTAGCAGTCTCTCATTTCTTACGCTATAGAGTCATTTTCATTACTTTCTTGGTAGTTTATTATATCCATTTTACCCTTGTCCCACACTTTTTACCTTAAGACACACTAAAATTAATTTTATATATTCTCTTTATAGTTAATCTCATGTATACCCATGATTTAAAATATTACTTTTAAACTAATGCCTTCCAAATTTCCCAGAAGCTACAGACTCAGATATCCAACTGGCCTCAAGAACATAAATGGCTCAATATGATCAAACTTGTTAACATTTCTCTAACTCAACAATAACTATATTTTTTCAACCATTTGTACTATTATCCATGTAGATGCTTAAGCTAGAATTCATCCTTAACCCCATCTGCTCCTCAAACCCACATTCATTCAAATAACAAATTCTGATTATTTTACCTTCTAAATAAAGTTTACCTTTACTGTATCTTCTCCATCTCTGCTTTTGCTGTCCCAGTTCTTTCCCAATTTTTTAGCCATCTTTATTATGCAATTACAGTCAACATACGTTATGTTACTTTTGGGAGTACACCACAGTGATTAGACATTACAGAACTTACTAAGTGATCATCCTGATAAAACTCGCACCCATCTCACACCAGTTTTAACCCTCATCATCTACTGAAGATTATTACAAAACTGCAAGACTTTTCCTTCCTATGCCACCAGCCCCATCCTGCCCCAAAGATATTCCACCAAACCTCTAGACTGATTTATCTAAAATGCAAGTATCATCATATCCTGTCCTCACTTAAAAATTCTTCAGTGTTCCCCATTTCCAGCACAAACTTAATATAGTCTGGTAGTCCCTACTGAAGATAAAAGCAACCGACAACCATAATAACATAGAATGAACTACTTAATGAGATTCTATTAATGTGCCTTTGTATTTAAAGAGATATGGGTCCTGGCCAGTGAGGCTCAGTTGATTGGAGCATCATCCTGTAAACCAAAAAGTTGTGGGTTTGATCCTTGGTCAGGGAACATAAATATGTTGAGGGTTCAATCTTTGGTCAGGGCACATACTTAGGTTATGGTTTTAATCCCCAGTTGGGGCACATATAGGAGGCAGACAATTGATACTTCTCTCTCACAATGATGTTTCTCTCTCTTTCTCTCTCTCTTCCTTTCTTGCTAAAAGCAATGAAAAAAATGTGCTCAGGTGAGAATGAGAGAGACAGAGAGAGAGATGGAAAGTATTTGGTAGAGAAAAAGACTAACATTCT
Organism: Trachops cirrhosus; assembly: GCA_028533065.1. Classification (NCBI taxonomy): domain Eukaryota; kingdom Metazoa; phylum Chordata; class Mammalia; order Chiroptera; family Phyllostomidae; genus Trachops; species Trachops cirrhosus. The sequence goes on from CM052539.1 coordinate 78,259,436, forward strand.
CTGTCTATTATTAACCAAGTCCTATGCTCAGGTTTTATCATCTCATTTAATCATTATAACATGCTGGTGAGACAGGCAGTCAGGAATGCTTCAGACACAAGAATCAGAATATCTCACAGGTAGTAGGTAGTTTAAACCACAAATTAGTTGATTCTCTCACAGTACAATAAGTCTAGAAGTTGCTGTTTCCAGCTCCATGATGCCATCAAAGACTCCTAGACTACTTCCATTTTTCCATTATTCTATACTCAGATTTTCATCCTTATTCTTGTTTTTTTTTTATAAATGCAAGATGGCTACTGAGCCCTAGATTTCACAGAGAAAAGGAAAAGAGGTGATATCAGGGAGCTCTCCTTTCAGACCTGGCCCCTTTACAAAGAAACAGAAGTTCTCCCAGCAGCCCCAACAGGTTTCCATTTACATCTTCTTGGTCAGAACTGGGTCACCCAGCTACCCCTGTCTGCAAGGGTGAGAGAGCAAGCACTTAGAGGTTTCTAGTTTGCTTAGTGAACAGCAATATGTGACAGGGGCTGGGGGTGGAAGTGGCTGGAAACTGGGCCCAGGATAGCAACCCCATAGTTATCATTATCTTCAGTTTGTAGATGAAGTTAAGGTTTGCCCAAAGCCCTGATGCTGGTTAGAGGTGAATCCTGGATTGGGAATTGAGTTTTGTTTCCAATGTTTGTACTGTCTTCCTTATACTACTGCAATCTCTCCATGTACTCTTACTAGAATGTCAGATATTTAGACATGACTAAGGGACATTTATTGGCATCTGTTATTTTCCCCAAATTGCACTACAATATGATCTTAGGTCCATTGGATGGAATCACCCTAAAGTGTCCCAAAGATGAAGCCACCTTCTGTCTCTTTGAAAAAGCCACATGTAAACCATGCTCCTTTTGCAAAGGGAGACATTAGGGACTACACTGACTGTCTTAGACTGGCTTTGAAGTATAGTAGTTAAAAAGAAACCATGGTTAAAGTATTTAAACATGTATAGCATGCTTTCTCTAACATTTATTATCTGCCTCTGTGATCCTCAATTGAGAATCCTTGTCAAATTTCATCATTTAGTTCTGCATAAGGTTTTAGACACTGTCATTCTGACCTTTAGACATTTCACTTTGCTTAATGAATATCCTCTAATTCAATCAGTAATAGTGGTTAAACCTCTTCCAACATATCAAATAAAAAATTTTAAATACTCACCCTAACAACAGTTTCAATTTCTAAGGAGGGGAAACCTGCATATGAAATTTTATATCTTCCATTTCTTTCATCCTTGCTTTAATAAATGAAAATCTGCTGAGAAAGTCCAACATTTTGCTTCTGTGTCCCTAGGATTTTAACCTTTTTATTAGTTATTGTGCAACAACTGTAACATCACAATGGAAAGATTATTACTTCAGTTTATCAGAAGAAGTATAGTATAAAAACAGTGAAAACATAAAATATGTACTAATTCTGACTCCACTGGAAATCATTCTTTCTTAACAGTAATTTTCAGTTCCATGTGCTAAAGTCTCATTTTCTATAAAAATGAAGCTGCAGGCAACTGAATTGTCAAGGTAACAAAAAAAAAGGTCTCAGGAACATGCAGATGGAAAAAATATTTTTTCCACATATGAAATCTTTTTCTTTGAAGCAAACCAATCTCAGTCATTAAAATGGGCTAAAAAGGCCTGCATCCATCATCAAAGACTGGGTAATCATGAACATTCATGCTACTCTTGGAGCACCATTAGATTAAAAATTACTGCAGTGTTTTCAGCCTCACTAATAGTTTTAATCATGTCCTTATTTTTCTTTCAAACTTGGACAATTTTCCTATAATGGAAGCATATTACCATTGGGGAAATAAGATGCCTTGCATTGAAATCATCAGCTTTGAACAGGGGATAGCCATTTCTTTACATGGTTTTCCCTCCAAAAATATTTGAAAGATTTGCGTTTCTGTTGTTACATGACTTTTCAGATGAAAAAAAAATTAGGAAATACAATTAAAATAGGCATATGTATAATATATAAATTCTCAAGACTCTGTTATGTATGGTATAGAGATGAAAGAAACACAATATTACACAGAAGCAAACCCTGTAGCTTTCTTCAAACTTAGTTTATGCCACAACAAAATGTTGCCCTAGAAACATTAAATCTCAATAGAATTCCTGGAAGTTAAAGATGTGCTTGCAGACTTGCTTCCAGATGCTGACTTGCTTGCTTGTTAAATAAAACTCGGCATTTATCACATGGGAAATTTATCTCCAAACTTCCTATGAAAACTACCAGGGGCTTAGAGTGGTGTCTTCACCACTGTCTGCGCAGCAGGAAGCTGCGCAGTGCCAGCTGCAACCCTGAGACACGATGGTGAAGGTCAGAGTGAATAGATTTGGCCATTTTGGCATTTTGGTCACCTGGTCACCAGGCAAAGTGGATATTGTTGCCATCAGTGATATTTTTACTCTGGCAAAGTAGATATTGTTGCCATCCGTGATCCTTTCATTGACCTCAACTGCACAGTCTACATATTCCAGTATGATTCTACTCATGGCAAGTTCAAAGGCACAGTCAAGGTTGAAAATGGGAAACTTGTCATCAATGGAAAGTCCATCTCCATTTTCTAAGAGCAAGATCCCACCAACATCAAATGGGGTGATGCTGGTGCTGAATATGTTGTGGAGTCTACTGGTGTCTTCACCATCATGCAGAAGGCTGTGGCTCACTTGAAAGGTGGAGCCAAGAGGGTCATCTCTGCCCCTTCTGCGAATGCCCCCATGTTTGTGATGGGTGTGAACGATGACAAGTATGACAACTCCATGAAGACTGTCAGCAATGCCTTCTGCATGACCAGCTACTTGGCCCCCCTGGCCAAGGCCATCCATGACAACTCATGACCACAGTCAATGCATTACTGCCACCCAAAAGATCATGGATGGCCCCTATAGGGAAGCCGTGGTGTGATGGACAAGGGGCTGCCCAGAACACCATCCCTGCTTCTACTGGCTCTGCCAAGGCTGTGAGCAAGGTCACCTCAAGCTAAATGGGAAGCTCACTGGCATGGCCTCCTGTATCCCCACCCACAATGTGTCAGTTGTATATCTGACCTGCTGCCTGGAGAAAGCTGCCAAATACGATGACATCAAGAAGGTAGTGAGCACGCATCAGAAGGCCCCCTCAGGGGCATCCTGGGCTTTACTGAGGATCAGGTTGTCTCCTGGGACTTTAACAGTGATACCCACTCCTCCACCTTCAATACCAGGGCTGGCATTGCCCTCAATGACCACTTTGTCAAGCTCATTTCCTGGTATGACAATGAATTTGGCTACACAACAGGGTGATAGAACTTATGGACCACGTGGTCTCCAAGAAGTAAGAGCTCCCTGGACCATGAGACCCAGGGACAGGAAGAGAGACCCTCAGCTGGTTGGAAGTCCTTGCCCCAAATCTATCCCCAACACACTGAGAATCTCCTGACTGTTTCCATCACAGACCCCCCGAAGAGGGGAGGGGCTTAGGGAGTCCTACCTTGTCATTCACCATCAATAAAGTTCACTGTATTCAGCCAAAAAAAAAAAAAGAATAAGAATAAGAATAAGAATGAGAATGACTAATCTGGTAGATGTCTCAGGATTTTGGATTCATCACCTGCCAGCCTGATTGTTTTTCTCTTCCCTCATCAACGCTGTCTATAAAGAAGTGTCTCTAAAATAGTATTAATCCTTAGTGACCAGATGATACGAAATCACTGTTAATAAAACTGTTTACCCATGTTAGGCAGGTTAAGCCTTTCTGATTACCAGTGAGGGAATCTTGTGTTCCTGTAGGCACTTCAGGGGCTTTCTTTAAGAGTAATTTTCCCCTAGTAATTTATACATCAATTTGCTCTCAGAAAACAGACTGATTAATTAGGAAGCAGCTAAATGAGTTCTTTCAAAATGCCTAAAAATGTTCTTGGTTCTTCTTTTCTAATCCTTCTCAAACTGACAGTTTTTTAAAAAATCCCCTTAAACAGTGAATGTATCACAAGTACATTGGAATTCAAGCAATTGCCAGTGGCCTTAGTTTAAGAAGGGATTTAAAATCCTACAGAAGAAAATGACAGCAAACTCACAGTTATTAACAATCACACCTGAAACAAAAACAAGAAACTAAGCAAACAACTAGAACAGGAATGGAATCACAGAAATGGAGATCACATGGAGGGTTAGCAACAGGGGAGTGGGAGGAGGAGAGGGGGGGAAAGATACAAAGAATAAGTAGCATGGATGGTAGATAGAAAATAGACAGGGGGAGGGCAAGAATAGTATGGGAAATGTAGAAGCTAAAGAACTTATGACACATGGACATGAACTAAAGGGGAGAATGTGGGTGGGAGAGGGTGTTCAGGGTGGAGGGGAATGAAGGGGGGATAATAGGACAACTGTAATAGCATAATCAATAAAATATATTTAAAAAAATAAAAAAAATAAAATCCTACAGAAGAGTATTCCATTCATTAAAAGTCCATCAGTCAGATGCCCCCCCCCCCACTAACACACAGACACCACTCACCTCTCTGACTTCTTCTCACCCTGTTGTTACACATCAGCAGACTGCTCTAACCACCACAGGGGCAAAGCAGCCCATCTCCACTTGGGCATTTGTCCTCAGGCTGCAAGCTCAGCCTTCCACAGAGATAATAATTTTGCTCCTTGACAACCCTTGCTCACAATAAATGCAAAACATCCAACTTTTAGCAAATGTATATAAATATAGAGGAAAGTAATATCTCTTGTGCCCTTAAAAAGGCTAGAGAGGGGAGCTTCACTCCTGAAATTTAGGCTATATATAGTGACTTCCTTCCAGAAAGCACAGTATGGGAAGAGGGGACAATGGAGTAACTTTATAGCTGAGAAGCCTGATAAACTCTACTTCAAGCCAGGTAATCGAGGCCAACATGAATAGTCATAAATCATGTTGATGATATGTACCTTTGATGTGATATGGTGAAAATGGCACTTTACCTATGTGATCTTCTTTCCCTAATGCATAAACTTAGACTAATTATGAGAAGATCAGAAAAATCCCAATAGTAGGGCATCCAATGATGTGCCTAACCAGTGCCCTTGAAAACTGTCAAGGTCATCCAAAACAGAGAGTCTGAAGGATGGTCACAGCCAAGAAGAGCCTAAGAGGACATGATGACTAAAGGGATGTGGTATCCCAAAGAGAAACAGTACATTTGGAAGCAACTAAGGAAATCTAAGGAAATTATGGACATTGGTCAATGATAATGCCAGTATTTTTTCGTTAATTGTAACAAATGTCCCACACTTATGTAAGATGTTAATAATAGGGAAACTGTGTGCTGGCTGGTGACTTTCTGTGATAGTTGTTTGATTTTTCTGTCAATCTAAAATTTTCTATAAATAAACTATTAATAAAAATAAGAGAGAGAGAGGAAAGGCTGAGGAGCATGGGGGCTAATGAGGTATACAAAGTTCAGTGTTTGCGGTTTCATATTTGGGAACCAAAGTGGGACTCTGAGAGGGATGTGAGGCACCCAGCCCCAGTGGGGACCTGGCCTGGCTGAGGTGGGCTGGACTCAGGTGAGAACAAGAATTGAGTGTTCTTTGTCACTGTTGCTCCGTGCCCAGCTCAGCACCTTCATCCTGAGTACTGGTGTTCGTCATGTGTCCATTAGTGGCTTGACACTCAGCTGAGTGTCTTACATACATTACCTCACATAGGCATTAACAGATGAGGGAAACTGAGGCACAGAGAATTTAGTGGCCTACTCAATGACACAGCTAGTAAATGGCAGAGTCTGGATTTGAATTCAGGCAGTTTGATTTCATTCAGGTATGAATCACCGGTTTTGGACATTTGAAATTCCTAAACTATGTTTGGCAGACCCAGTTGATCCTCTGCACCAGGTTTACAGTTCTTGGATTTGGTTATGGGGAGATGTCACTAAAAGTCCATGACATGTAGTAGTTCATAATACCACTGACACGTGGACCACAATCACCCTGCTGTGAAGCTGGATGGGGGAACTGTTTAATACAGTCACTTATTTGGGGTTTTCTCAGATCTAACCCCTGCAGACCTGGATCCTCAGATCCACCCACCTTGGCTATAGCATTCAGCAGCTCCTTTGTGGGTTTCTCCTTTGTAGAGGGCTTAGGAGTGATACTAATAACAAATGTGAACACGGCTTTCTTGTCTTGATGCCTAATGGACAGTTCCCATAGTATCCACTGTACTTGTCATTAAACAGATATAAGCTCTAACGGAACACAACACCAAATGCTTTTCCTCTATGCTGGACTGCTTTACCCAGGATAGTCTCAGTTTAGAACTGTTATCCATACATAATATTAGTAGTGCCCTCTTTTGCTCTCAAAGGTGCCCCAGTTTGAATGATTACTTCTTTTTTTTTAATTTTTTATTTTAGATTATTCAGTACAGTTTCTATCCTTTATTCCCCTTCCAGCCCACCCACCTATCCCTCCCATTTCCAACCCCCCTAGTTTTGTCCATGTGTCCTCTATATTTGTTCCTGTAAACCCTTCCCTTCTCCCCTGAAATTTCCTCCCCTCTCCCCTCTGGTCACAGACTACCTGTCCTCTATTTCAGTGCCTTTTGTTATATTTTACTTGTTTCTTTGTTTTGCTGTTTAGGTTCCTGTTAAAGGTGAGATCATATGGTATTTGTCTTTCACTGCCTGACTTATTTCACTTAGCTATTGCTTTCCAGCTCCATCCATGCTGTTGCAAAGGGTATGAGCTCCTTCTTTCTTTCAGCTGCAGAGTATTCCATTGTGTAAATGTACCATAGTTTTTTGATCCACTCATTTACTGATGGGCACCTAGG
>CM052539.1:78266793-78290892 GCA_028533065.1 Trachops cirrhosus
ATCTGATAGGTTGGCTATCTCTTGGTTGCTTAAAAGGATTGGTTCTGAGGCTTTCATTTCTTCTGTTTGAGCCATCTTTTTTTTTTTTTTGTCTGTTATGTATGAGGGGCGGAGCCTTAGGTGTTCACTAGGGCGGGGTACCCCAGTTGCTGGGTTGTGATGCTGTATGAGGGGGCAGGGTCTGAGAGGGAACAATGGTGCTTGCTCTGCTCTCTGTGGGACTTCCGTCCCTTCCGCTGCTTCCCCCAAGCAAACTGGACCTTTCCAGTGCTGATCTGGTGTGGGTGGGCTTGTACACCCCGTGGGTCTTTCCAACGACCTCTCCTTTGAGGCTCTCCTTCTGCCTCAGCTCCCACAGGTATTTTCAATCAGTGCCCCAAGGCTCTATTTCCCAGCACTGGGATCCTGGGTTGTGTGCAGTGCCTTGCTTCACAATCATCATCTCCCTGGGTCTGCCGGTTGCCACCCCTCGGCCGGGGTTTGCCAGCCTCTGTTCACGTGCCCAGGGTCCACCCACTGAGGTCTTAGGTGCCCTGTCACAATGCTCTTTGTGCTGCAAGACCCCTCTCCGCCCGGCTGCCCCACTCTGCCCCTCCTACTGGTCTGGATACGTGTCTATTTTAACTCCTTGGTTGTCCACTTCCATACAGTTCAATTTTCTGTCAATTCTGGTTGTTATTCTGTTTCTAAATTGTTGTTGCCCCTATCTTGGTTGTGCGAGGAGGCACAGTGTGTCTACCTATGCCTCCATCTTGGCTGGAAGTCCCCAGTTATTCATAGTATTTTCTTACAATCCTTTGCATTTCTGTGGTATTGGCTGTAATTTCTCTTTCATTTCTGATTTTATTTACTTGAGTCTGCTCTCTTTTTTTTCTTGATGAGTCTGGTTAAGGGTTCATCAATTTAGCTTATCTTTTCAAAGTACAAGCTTCTGGATCCATTGATCTTTTGAATGTTTTTGTTGTTTTAAGGCTCTATGTCATTTATTTCTGCTCTGATTTTGATTATTTCCTATCTTTTACTTACTCTGGTCTTTGTTGGTTGTTGTTTTAGGTGTAGGGTTAGAATGTTTATTTGAGATTTTTCTATCTTCTTTAGGTAGGCCTGTAATGTTATGAGTTTCCCTCTCAGGACTGCTTTCACTATGCCCCATGGGTCTTGGGTTGTTGTGTGTTCACCTTTATTTGTTTCCAGGTGCTTTTTGATTTATTCCTCAATCTCTTGGTAACCATTCATTATTTATAACATGCTATTTAGCTTCCCTGTATTTGAATGTTTATGAGGGTTTTTTAAATTCTGGTTGATTTCTAGTTTCATGCCATTGTGATCTGAGAAAATGCTTGATATGATTTCAATTTTCTTGAATTTGTTAAGATGTATTTGTGTCCTACCATGTGTTCTCTCTTTGAGATTGATCCATGTGCACTTGAGAAGAATGTGTATTCTGCTGCTTTGGGATGAAACATCTTGTAAATATTAATTAAATCAGTTTGAACTAGTGTGTCATTTAAGGTTCCTCTTTCCTTGTTGATTTTATGTCTGGAAGCTGTATCCATTGATGGCAGTGGGGTGTTAAAATCCACTGCAATGGCTGTATTGCCCTCAAAGTGTTCCTTAAAGTCCTTCAAGATTTTCTTTATATATTTAGGTGTTCATATGTTAGGTGCATATATGTTTAAAAGGGTTATGTCCTCTTGCTGGATTGTTCCCTTTAGTATTATGTAGTGATCTTCTTTGTCTCTCCTTACGGCCTTTGTTTTGAAATCTATTTTGTCATACATAAGTATTGCTACCCCAGCTTTATTTTTCTTCATTTGCATGGAATATTTTATCCCATCCCTTCATTTTCAGCCTGTATAAATATTTTATCTCTTGTAGATAGCATATATAGGGGTCATGTTTTTTTTATCCATTTAGCTACCCTATGTCAAAAAGAACCACACATTAGAAATGACTTTCTCAGTTAGATGACAAGGAGAGATAAGGGTCCCATTTCTTTTTTTCCCAGATCCCTGCTTACAGAGAAAAAAGAAAGAAATCCAAGTCTTACTCTGCTACATGTACATACCTAAAAACACACAAAAAAATATTGGAGAGAAAATTTTGAGAGATTTTGAAATGGAAGAAGAGGTCATTGGATATCTTCTTAGTGGAGCATCCAGGAATCATCAGATTCTATGTGCATATGCTTAGAGAACTGATAATAATGAAAATAATGCCTATAATAGAAATGAAACTTGTGTCCAGTGAAAGGCAGCTGATATCACTCTGTGGATATTGCCCTGTCCTGCTAGTTTTATATCTATTTATAAATTTATACCCCAAATTCCTTATTAGTCCATATATATGTGGCACCTTAAGTTCTTCTTTGAAAGAAAGGTTGTAACACTTTCCTGACCCCCTCATTAATTAATGAGTTAAATAAAGTCCTTGACATGCATTTATTTTTTTATTTGGATGAGAGTCACAACTGTACCTTATATTGAAAATTATCCTTTGAAAATATTTTCTTATAATTCACCCATCTCTTCAAGCATCTTTTGGCTTTCTAATCTGCACTCCATTCATATTGCCCCCATTTTATACATATGAAAGCACTTGTCAAATGAACTCAAGAAAAGTTGGCTAGAAATAAATGATAAAGATTTATTCAAGATTCTTCAAGTTTGTAAACTGGGAACATAGGTAGGCAAAACCCCAGCAGTGTTCCAAAGAAGAAAGAAAAGTTAAGAGTTCTTGTAGTAAAAGGTACATTCTTGACAATGATAGCCCTAGGTTTGGTCCAGGACGGTTATCAGTCATATGTCATTCAGACTGACTGATGATGCCAGGTGGTCTGGTAGATGGGTTCCAGGAGGTCTGGCCATGTCTGGTGGTCTGGATAATGCATGTCAGGTAGATATCAGGAGGTCTGGATATGTGAGTCTTTCAGGGGCTAATCAGAGGGATATCTGGAGATCTGGTACATGTCCAAGTATTGATACACAACAACCTCATATATATCCAGGCATTGATACAGGACTTGAAAGTACAAAGTTTAAGATCCCAGGCTAGGTAGAACAAAAATAGAAGCATTTCCTTATGATTGAACCTTCATAATGTTAATAATTTAGTGGTGTGGTTAAAATTACTCCGTTTTATATATTCCCTACTTTTATTTTTTCCTCACACCTAAAATCCCAATACTATGATTATCAGTATGGACTCCGGAACCAAACAGCCTGAGCTCAGTGCAGCGTGCATGCAGCATGGACAATCAAACTGCCTGAGCTCCAAATGGAGAACCTTAGGCAAGTGACCTGACCTCTCTGTGCCTCAGTTTCCTCATATGTAAACAGAGGGTACCTCACAGGGTTTTGTGATAAATAAATGAGTTACACAAATAATGCATCTAGAAAGTATGGGAACATAAAAAAATATGTTACTTTATCTCATTTAAGTTGCAAGGAGATAAAGAGGTAATATCCTGCTCACTCTGGGAACTGCTTCTTCTTTCAGGTCTTAAAACCACAGCCAGCTTCTCTGTCACTTCTGCAAATAAAAACTAGTTTCTAATTTAGGACTCTTGTGTTACCACTCCTTTCTAAATTTCTCCTCTGTTGGGATATTATCAGGTAAGGATTTATCTTGCAATTTTTGTCTGAGGGAGTTCCATTTGTTTTAACAGAATAAATTTATCAAATCAATTTTTTCAATAGAGCAAATTTATCAAATCACCATCATAATAGCCTTTCAGGTGGATCAGATGCACTTACTGCATTTACTCATTCTGAACATCAACTAGTACCGGCCTCTGGGAGCCTCCACTCAAGCTGAGAGAAGCATTAGCTTATAAATTTGGAAAGACCATACTGTCTTTTTGGTGTAAGATTAGTGAACTCACACAAATGTTCCCTTTGGGGAAACAGGGAAAAGAGGTTTGATTTAGCTTCCTTAATCTGTTTGTAGACCACAAATCTCCTTCTTCAGAATTGGGCTGTTAGAGTCTAGTTTCCAGTGAAGGTTGTTCCGGAATAGTATTCCAAGTCCCTGGTCTCAATTTTATCAATGAGGATGGGCTTGGGGTTTTTTTGCTGTAACAAACAGCTGCCCACATCTCAGTGCCTTGAACAACAAAGGTTTATTTCTCACTCATGCTGCATGTCCCGTGTGCCCTGACAGTGGTCTCTGCTCCATGGCATGTCCCCTCCTCCAGGGCTCAGGCTGATAGAAGCTCTGCCATCAGGGGTGCCTCCAGACTCTCACCAAAACAACTGATAGAAGCTCTGCCATCAGGGGTGCCTCCAGACTCTCACCAAAACAAAGAGATCACAGAGAGATGCCAAGTGGATCTTAAATATTTTTACCCCAAAGTGAATAACATCACCTCTGCTTGTATTGGCTACAGCATGCTTCATGGCCATATTTAATTTCAAGTTTGGGAAGCATGCCCTTCCCATGTGCCCAGAACAGAGGGGAACCGGGTATCAGATATTGATGGACATGGTGATGTTTGCCACACCAGTTATGGCTCCCAGGCCTTGACTGCTTTACCACCTTCATTCTGATTTATTAGCTTTGCTATCAGCATTGGAATAGGATGTAATTCCATATCACTTGGCCTTACTTCTAACTTGACAACATTCTAATATTATCTGAAATCTGTGGGTAAGAAGTAAGCTCTTCAACAGTAAAAATTTGCCCCTTCAAACTTCAGACTTTCTCTAAACAGGTGGCTTCAGTATTACTAGGAATAAGCTTGTTTTTCCTTCCAAATTTCTGCTCACCCAGCCCCCACCTGGGTCTAATTGTAAAATGCATCTGCAAGTTTTAAAAGCTCATTATGTAAATGTATCAGAGTCCATATCCATCAACAGATAATTGGAAGACTATATACATATTTATGAGTTTGCTTAATATCGCTTTGATGAGTAGGTTTACTAGAAATACCAAATCAAGGAGGCAAGAAGAAAAATGATCATCTCAAAGATGAGCACAAGTTTCTAGCAGTTCTTGGTAGTCCTGAGAGCTGTCAGAATACTCGAAAAGCATCTCAGATTTTCTATTAGCCTACCATAAATGACAGAAAGAAACTGGGGGAAGAGGTGAAAAGCATCACTCAACTCAGAGTATGCTTTTTGTTTCAAATAAAAGTTATTCGAGGAGCCAAAGTCTCATGTGTCTACCATGTGTAAAAGCAAGGCCACTGCAGGAATACGGTCAGGCATCCAACATGGCAGCCCCCTGTTGATTCAGAAAGTGCAGAGACAGAGCCACCACTCGAGCCCATGTGGCTGCTTTGTGCAAATTAAGAAAAGGTACCTCCTAGGAGGGGAGGAAAACCTGTGTCTCCATACAGCCAGCAAAGCCATACAAGTAGATGGCTTAGCAAGGGGAAGATGCTTTGTGCAAAGAAATAAGCAGCCTTGCTCCAGGTAGATGGAACTTAGCGCCAGCACACACAGCAAGGTGAGTGGAGCATGGGTGAGAATTTAACCTTCACTCCCCTGTTGGCCAGGCACCTTTGTGCAGCAGATAGTCTGCACAACCACAGCAACAGCCCTGCCTAGGAAACTCCATGAGAGTGAGTCTCACCAAGAGCTGGGCTGAATCTGTGGCATCAGAGGACCCTTCCTTATCCTACTTATCAACTTGTTCCTTCAGGTTACCCAAATAGTGGCTCAACTCCATCTTTCAGTTCTCTTTATGGCCCCACTCCTTACTGCCCACACACATTCCATTGGCCAGAACTCAGTCATGCAGCTCCATCAAATTACAAAGATAACCAGGAAGCATAGTTTTTCTGGGTGACCAGGAGGAAAAGGAAACTGGGTTTTGACCACATGGCATTGTCTCTGCCACAGTCTACTGATCTGTTCACTATCTGTTCCTCCATTTCATATTATGTCCCTCACGTAGAAAGCACAGACCTCATCCCAGGTGATATAACCCAAACCACCCAATGACTGCAACCAGCTTCAAGGCCAGGATCTCAGTGATGTTGTACAGTCCTCCTCATCAGGCCAGATATGGTACCCTAGGATCTGGTGACCTGTGAACTAGAAGACAAGTTATGTAGCCACATCACTTCCTATACATTGGTGGAGGAGGAAAACGGTATCTAAAAGTGAACCTCTCATTCAATAAAGAAAAGAATGGGAGAATTAACCCTTGACCATAGCAATTCTGGTGTCTTCATTTGATCTAATTTGAAAAACTGCCTCATCTGTCACCCTCCCTGGCACGCCTGAGCGAGATGCTGACAAATGTGCATCCCTTGGACGTCCCCCAGCTTCGGTACCTTGACTACTCCCAGAGTGAGTTTAGAGGCCTGAGGCTGTTTTACAACTTGGATGGTCAAATGCTTTTTTTTTTCTTTCTTTTAAATTCAGGTTTGTGGTTTCTTTGGCCTTAATGTAGTAGCTCTTCTATTCTATTTGCTTTTAGTGAGCACTATGTATCAGGGACCACATCCATGTTCATTCCTAGATATAATTCTCAAATCTGATTATGTCTTCATTTCCTTATACTTCCCAGCCTGTCTGTTTGTCTCGCTTTTTAGTGAATGGTGCTCATCACCTCTTCCCATATTCTCACATTCCACTGGCGAGAACTCATTCACATGACCTAGTTAACTGCATTGGAAATTGGAAATTAGGGCCTCTCTGTGTGTCCAAAAGGGAACAGAAATGGGGTTTGAATCTATATCATTACTTCTTTCTCACCTGGTCTGGTTGGCAGCCTCCACTCAAAGCCTGTATTTGGAGTCAGGTAAGGCATCTTCAAGAGAAGAGGTATTGTTTCTAGAAAAAAGTGGGTCCTTTACTTACATGATGTTACAATCTTACAACAACCCTGCCTCATGTCTAGGCCTACATTTTGAAACTCAAAAGCCAAAAACTGACTGTTCTGTTCCCTGTGTTCTCCTGAGTCATCTCTGCTCTGAGGCACAGAAGGTAGGACAGCTTTATTACCAGTAGAGTGACCAACTGTTTCATTTGCCAGGACCAGGAGGATTTCTGGGACATAAGACTTTCGGTTTGAAAATCAGGAAAGTCTCAGCCAATCCAGATCAAGCTGATTACTTTGGTTAATAAGAACCACAGAGTATCAAGGACTATGAGAAAAAAAAAATACCAGTCTTTATCTCAAAATTTATTTCAACTCTGTATGTAATATTAATCTGATGAGAATTTAACTTTAACCTCCAGTTAGAGTTGGATATTACACTTTTTTTCTCCTAGAAGTTTTCCTGATCCCCAGTCCTGTGACTTCCATGATTTCATTGGTTCTACCTTGTATTCATTAGATGGACATCTTCAGATCACCCTTCCCCTTCCCCTTCCCCTTCCCCTTCTCACAAGGGGAACTGTCTGAGTGTCTGATATTTTGCCCTTTTTTCAAGGGAAAACCATTGATCCTGGGGTCATCTGAAGAGTAAGCCACATAAAAGACGTCTGCAGGGCAAACAGCGAGGGCCAGCTCCAAAGACCTCTTTGGGCATTAAACTAAGACCTTCGGTGGCTTGTTAATAGTTACCTTTTGGCCCATTTCTAATTCACATAGTGACAGTTTCAAACACAGAAGTTACTGTGGAGCTCAGCTGTAAGAAAAGTGATGGCTGTGAACTGCTGTCACTTGCCTGCCGATTGCCTTGTCCCCTTCCACCCTCTACGTGACATAATCCTGCCCTGGCTTATTAGTTCGTGTGAAGTGTCTAAAAATACCTTGATAGGAGCAGCTCAGAGGTTAAAGAAGGAAAAGGGTCATTTAGTTAGGAAGCAAATGCTCTTTCACTCAATTTCTTCCCTCAGTGAGATTCAGACCTGAAGAGCCACCAGCATAAATTCTATCCAATGCTCTGAGCCATGAATATGATTTGTGCTGTTCTCTGTTCCTGAAAAGTCTCTCTCCCTTCATTAAGCTTAATCTGTAGGATTCCATGCAAGTACAACTTCATCCAGGAAGCCAAACATGATTTACCCTGACCAAATTATTCATCTCAATTGCCCATATGACAGAAGATTTTAAAAAATACAGGCTTATTGCATAACCTCACCCCAGACCTGAATCAAAATATCGAGAAGAAGTACCAAGAATATGCATTTTAACAAACACTCCAGGTACTTCTTTTTGAAAAACAACTTATATTGATACATACAAATCACATGGCATACAATTCACCCGTTTGAAGTGTGTAATTCAATAGTACGTTCACAGGTTTGTGCCACCATCAGGCCAATCAATTTTAGAACACTTTATTGCCCCCAAAAGAAAATCCATATCCTTTAGCTACTGCTCCCCAGTTCCCACTCCCCCTCTCAGCCACAGGCAATCACTAACTGTTTCTGTTTCTGTAGACTTACCCACTCTGGATACTTCATACAAATGGAAGCATATGATATGTGGACCTTTGTGACTGGCTTCTTTCATTTCATGTTTTTGAGGTTCATCCATGTTGTAGCATGAATTAGTATACTTCATTTCTTTCATGGCATGGATATATCACACTTTATTTTCTCCATCAGTTAATGGATATTTGGGTTGTCCTGTCACTTACATTTCCTATCATACATAATGCTATGAACACGTTTTTGTGCGGACATGTCTTTGTTTGTCTTAGCCATATGCCGAGGGATGTAACTGCAGGCTGTATGGTGACTGTGCCTCACTTTCTGAGGAACCGTCAGGCTGTTTGCCAGGCCGACTGCACCAGCTCCCACTCCCACCTGCAGAGGGGGAGAGTTCCGATATCTCCACATCCCCCACAACACTCGTTATTACCCGCCTTTGTTTATTCCTGCCATCCATCCTAGGGAACGTGACGAGGTACCTCATTTATTTTAGTATATTTTTTAATTAATGTTTGAACACAATTGTCTCCATTTTCCCACCACCACTTTCCCCCATCCCACCCACCCACACCTCCCACCCTCAATCCGACCCCTCTTTGGCTTTGTCTATAAGTCCTTTGTACATGTTCCTTGATAACCCTTGCCCTTCTTTCCCCTGTTATTTCCCTCCCCTCCCCTCTGGTTACTGTCAGTTTGTTCTTAATTTCAATTTTTGATTTGATTTATATCCCTCTGATGGCTAATAATGGCAGGTGTTTCTTATACGCAATTAAGTTTGAGAATCTTTGATATGCTTGCCTATAGGGATGGGGTCACCTGCCTAATGGCCCATACTAGGCAGGAAGTTTGCAGAAGGCCCGGAGTACATCACATGGCTGCCTAGACCCCCCCCTCAGGGAGTGTTCGGTGCCTGGCACATTGTAGGTGCTCCACAAGTAAGAACTAATATCGATTGAGGGCTTGTGCTGTGTCAGGCATAGGTTACACAAACTAATTCATTTAATCATCACAAGAACCCCATGAGGTAGGGACTGTCATTACAACCATTTTACAGATGAGGAAACTGAGGCACAGAAAGGTTAAATAACTTGCCTATATTTAAACTCAGCTTGCTTGATGCCAGACTGGACTGCCTCCTATGATAAACATCTGTTGAATAAATAAATACACTGAAACTCTGAAAAAAGGAGACAACAGGCTGCAGAGGCAGGGCTCACTCCGCCGTCCATTTGGCTGAACAGCCATCTTTTGGAAAGAACAGCCCCAGGAGTTACAGCTCCTTGTTCCTGTGAGTAACATCATGATGCCTCACAAAACCTCAACTCCTAATAAAGGACATAGAAATGGTCACAGGCTTGAGTTTTTTAAATGAGATAGACACAAATCCTGTGTCCCCATGCCTGTGGGAAGTATTTATATGGTGGAGACTGAAAACAGAAGCTCATTCTGGCGCAGACTTGGGTAAATGCATGTTCTCCAGGCATTTTAAGGATTCACCGGAAGTGAGGTTAAAAGATAGAAAGAAGTCTTTACAGCTCTGACTTGAGCTATTCTGTATTAAATGTCTCCTCTTGAGAGTAAACGTTGCTCAACAGCAGCTTCTAATTTCCAACATGATTTTCTACCTCCTGTACAGGGTAAACTCTTCAACATATCCTCTCAAGAAGAGCCACTGTGCACCCGTATGGAAACTCTGGGCTGATCAGGAAAAGGCGTTCCTTCACTCTGAGCCAGGTTGCCTGCAGGGCTGGTAAGCCAGGCATGGCTGGATTTCAGTCCACACCAACCCACATGGCTAGGCACCCTTGTGCAGTACCTAACCTGAATAACCATATATGGTAGCCCTGCCACCAAGCACCCTACATTCCAAAGAGTAGGGAACTCTGTTGAATATGGTAATCTTGGCAATCAGTGAGCCATTTACCGTAAATCAAATAATGGATTTTCAAAACTGAGTAGCTCTTTATAATCCAGATGAAAGAAGCAACAGTAAGAACCAGCAATGAATGACTGAGAGAGCCTTTGTCTGACATAAAGGGATATAGAACCCAGGCATAAAGAATCCAAGCCAAAGCCACAACTCAAATCCAGACTCATTCATCCTTACTTCAGTGCCTGGTTCGGAAAGCCAGAGCACCGTTGGAGTCCTAGAAAACAGAACATGGTACCAACAAAGAACTGAAAGTTTGCAGCTCAGGACTGCAGGCAACCTGTTCAACCAAGGAGCCAGACCAACAGCCAGCAACACACCTTGCTCCTTAGGTAATTGACAGGGCTGTGTATGATGCAGGCTTTGTGAAGTGGCCCTGATGAAGTCCTGGCCAACAGCCAACCACCACCACCAAACAATGTCTCCCTGAAGCAGCTCCAAGAAGCCGACCATGGGGAGTGGGAGTGGCTGAGAAGCTGTGCAAGGTACCTACGCACCCAACAGGGGAAATGATGACACGGAGCAATATTGCCTGTTATTTGGGTTTTTCCAAATGCCCAAGCCTGCTGACACACAACTTCGAATGATGTGTCATGGTGAGTTTCTGAGGGACTATGGGCACAGATAGGATAGCAGTGGATAAAGAGGAAGAGCTATGTGCTCTACTAGGCAGTATTTAAACAGTCTGATAACATTAATAATTATTATTTATAAGAAATTTAATCAGAAATTACTAAGTTGCTAAACTGTACTATATCATTTACTCATATTGTCTCAGTTGCATTAAGGCACACAGACTTCCTAAGAGGTGAGGATTATTAATGTAATCTTTTTATATGTGAGGACACCAAAGCACAGAGAGGATAAATAACTTACCCAAGATCTCACAGCTTATCAGTAGCAGAGCCTGGATGTGGAGACTTGCAGCCTCACTCTAAAACCCAAGCTCTTAACTGCAGCCCTATTCTGCTTCTCAAAGACCTATCTATTGGTAGATAGGTGTCACCTATGAGTGTATGAAGCTACACTGGGTCTTTGAAGCCACTATCATACACACTGGGCATGTTGTCCATCCATCCATAATCATATTTTTTCAAGGAATATTTATTCAGCTCTGCTCTTTGTATGTACTGTTGCATTTAATATTGCCAACAACTCTAGGATGATAGAAACAGAACATGGACCCTGCTTATAGCAGATTGTTTCCAAAAATGGTTGTAATAGTTTTCATCCCTCACATCTTTTGCAATTGGACTCTATCAATCCTCTCATCAACAAATAGGTGGAGTCTATTTACCCTCACCTTGAATCTGGACTGGGAGTGTGACTTGCTTTGATCAATAGAATACAGTAGAAGAGATATTCTGAGATGGCAAAACCCAAGGTTTAAAGGGACTGGCAGTGTCTACTTCTCATGTAATAAGTCTGACAACCCTGAAACTCCCAGGCTGTGAGAACATCCAGGCTAGCTATGTGAAGACAGAGTGGCCACCCAGAGGAGTACCAAAGCACCAGACAGCTGGGTAAAGTTTTCATGGACATTTCAGTCTGTATTAATCTGTGTGTGTGTGTGTGTGTAAGAGAGAGAGAGAGAGGCTGAGAGATTGACTTAAGTGATCATGGAGGCTGGCAAGTTTATAATCTGCAGGCTGGGCCAGCAGGCTGGAGATCAAGGAAGTGCAAGCGTTGTAGTGTGCATTTAAATGCCACTGAGTGGAGAATTCCTTCTTGCTTGGGGGCGGCCAGTGTTTTGTTCTATTTAGACCTTCAACTGGTTGAATGATGCCCATCGACGCTATAGAGGGCAATCTGCTTTACTCAAAGTCTACTGATTTAAATGTTAATCTCATCCCAAAACACCTTCATAGAAACATCAGAATAATGTTTGACTGAATATCTGAGCACTGTAGTCCAGCCAAGTTGATACATCAAATTAACCATCACACAGTGCAACCCAAGCATCCATACAATGAGTTGCCTGAGCACTGCTGACACCATGTGGGACCAAAGAAGGACCCAGCTGAGAGCCCTGCCCATAGTCCTGACTCACAGGATCATGAGAAATAATGAATTATTGGTGTTAAGCCTGTGAGCTTTAGGGCTGTTTGTTATATACCAATAGGAAGCTGCCTTAATAGAACTTATAATTTAGTGGCCTTAATACAAGTAAGTAAACACAGAGGTATAATTACATATTTATGCATATTAAGGAGGAAAGAACAGAATAGAATTGTTCCTTTATTATATTTGTCAACCATCTGCTAGGTAAAATTTCCATGGTAGTGTCAGACAGGACCCTCCGTAACAAGATCTTTCTTTTCCTGTCTCTGGCTCTAACTTGCAGTGATAACTGGGCAAATCACTGAACTTCCTTGACCTCAGCTTCTCCATCTGTGAAATGAGCAGGATGGCCTTTATCCATCTGCCTCATAGGCTCTTGTGAAGATGAAATGAGACGAGAAACAAAAGTGTTACAATTGCTGAAGAGTCCTTGACATGCTTCATCATAACCAGATAAATGCTCCCCTGTGCTAAAAATGCAAAATTGCTATATAATTTATTGCTGAAGTGGAAACATCTGGCCAAGAAAACTTGAAGGAAACAGCAACCTTTCTGACCCAAGCAATTTTATCTAATAGCTGGTCTCTGGAGTCTCCTCCTTCAGCTCTGTTTTGTCTGTTGCTTAAAATTTTATTTTGAAACATGTTGGCCTTGCTTTCTTTGCATGTCTGCCTTTTCTGTTTTTACTTTTGACCAGAATAGAGAAAGAAAACTTCACGAATGGTAAATACCTATTGCTGGGAATTCCAACTAAAGTTTAGAAGTGTCTTCATGAATTTATTCACCAATATGTCTTTTAATTGTACTTA
Organism: Trachops cirrhosus; assembly: GCA_028533065.1. Classification (NCBI taxonomy): domain Eukaryota; kingdom Metazoa; phylum Chordata; class Mammalia; order Chiroptera; family Phyllostomidae; genus Trachops; species Trachops cirrhosus. The sequence goes on from CM052539.1 coordinate 78,279,927, forward strand.
TAGAGTCAACTGGGGTGAAACAGAATTGTATAGGAATTTTATAAGCAACCTCAGCAAGCTGCAATTAGCCCTCAGATTAATGCGATTTTCACCTGGATTATGAAACAGTGGACCCAAGAGCCAAATCCAACCAAGCCTTGTCCCTGTGTAAAAGCTCCTTAGTGACTCCACAATGCCCTCTGTGTAAAGACCAAGCTTCTTGGCATAGTGCTGAGGTCTCCCATGACCTGGCTCTTGCACACCTCTCAGCCTGCCTCTCACCCCTCACATTCTCAGGCTTCCCGATGTGTTAGTGCAGGTGCCTCCTCTCTGGCCTTTGCATAAGCTGTTTCCTTCCACCTAATACACCACCCCTTTCCATCTTTCCCTAATAACTCTTTCACCTTTGTGTCTGACTTTAGATGACCTGTCTGAGAATTAACCCCCCCAAGACTGGGTTTGGTGTCCCTCATCTGTGGCCCTTAGCTCCTTACTTCTAAGCTCATGTCAAAACATTGTTTTCAGAAAGGTAAAGGCACAGCTCTCACAAATATATCATGAGCCTATGCCAAAGATTTCTTTAACTCATTTATGAGGGTACCAGCATGGTGATAAAACTGGCTCAGAGGAACATAGGAGAGACTGACATGTATGTAATCAGTGAAAGAAAGAATGCTGACGTAAGCTTGCTAACTTCGATACAAAACTGAATATAATGTAATGTCCTATAGGCAATAAAATCACAAGCCTTAGGAGTTGCCTTTTCCAAAGGGCAGAAATCATCTACATCTCTACCAGGTAAAAATCATTTGTGACAATCTCCTATAAACTAAGATGTAACTTTTCAAGGTCTAGACCATAACTAGTAGTAATGTTATCTAAATCAAGGGTGTCAGAGGGCCTTTGGGTTGGCCTATTTGATAGTGCTTTAGTATGGACTGAAAGGGCATACACAGTCATCTTTCCATATAAGTTTTTTTTTTACCAGTAGCATTATCACTCTGCATTATAACTACCTGTTATCCTGTCTGAAATTCCTGGCCATTTGAAAGCTTCTTAGGGACAAGAATTTTGTTTTGTTCACTCTTGTAGCCTCTTATCTTAGTCCAGTGCCTAGCATATAGTAGGCAATCAGATAATTATTGCTGAATGAATGAAAAGATTTTCTCTTTGAGGATTAAAGGACCTCCTCCAGGAAGCTTATCAACTTCCCACAGCTCAGGTTACCTGTGAGGAGAAATCTGCCATGTCACAGCCCAGCTGAGTGTCCCCGGTGGCCCCCAGGCCCTTAAGCATGTCTCCTGCTTCCCACTGCTGCACGATTGTCACTTTGATGGTCCGACATGAAAGACAAGATGAAAGAAGCCAATTACCTTTATTGTCTCTACATTTAAGAATCATGAAGCATCAGGTCCTTCCCTGTCAAGACCCTGTCTGTTCCCAGTCCCAGAAAGCAGGCTAGAAACCTCAGCCCTCTCTAGCTGCTGTGTGTGTGCACTGCTTCTGGGGCCACAAGGACTCATTCAGTCCCCGGACTGAACTCCCCAGGGGCCAGTAACATTAATACTCTCTAGTATAACTACCCAGGCACTGCTCTGGTGCTGCAGAACAATGCTCACCATTTTAACAGGCTTAGGATGCAGCCCAGGTTTCTCACAGATAATGAATCTACATCATTTAAATCAAGACTAATTTATGCACTGAAATACTTGTTACCCTATACATGACTTGTTTTAATTAGCACAGGAGGCACTGATTGGAGGAAGGGTCAGAAGCAGGCCTAATTTTCACTTATTTGGGGGTCAGGGAGTGGGGATAGGGGGTGCACCAAATACATTCAAGTTTTAAGGGGTCTGAGAAGGTCTAGAAAAACAGATTTGAAATAGCATGTGTGAGAGTGTCTTTATCACTTTATATAACACCTTGATCAACCTCATAGGGACCTTGGAAAGATTTCAGAAAAACAGTTATCTGGGTTTGGACAAAAACAAAAACAAATACAGGCAAGGGTTTGAGATTTTTTCCCCAATTGGTAAGCTCCAATAAGCTCAGGGGTGCTGGTAGAGGTGGATTGGGACTGTGTAAAAGGAGAGAAAACAGAAAGAAAAAAAACAGAGCAACAAAGGCTTTGTGTGTTCTTGGAAGCAGAGTAATCCCTGAAAAATCTCAGAGTGGGTAAAGCTTGCCATTGGAGCTTGCAGATTCTTATTCCTGGACTTTCTCCCTCCTCTAGGGAACCCCTTTCACTCTGTGGGTTCATTCATCCCACCCCTAACAAACAAACAAACCAAACCAAACCAAACCCTGGTATTAGCCATTATCATTTCCTGTGACCTGAAAGCTGTGTGTTCTCTCTTGCAGTAGTTTTCACACTTAAGCTTTTCTCTCTGAAAAGGGAATAGAGGGGTCATATAGATTATCATCTATCCAGAAACATTTTTAGTGCTCTTTAAAATTACACCAAAACAGTAGGAATGAATCAAGCTGTCTGAGAAGGGTTCAGGGCAAACTAGGCCTAAAGTCTTCCAAGATATGCAAGACCTTAAGGACCCATGAGGATCACTGAGCAGGTGGAGAGAGGTATCTGATTCCTTCCAAAGCAGAAGGTAATGGAAGGAAGTGGGAGGGGCAGAGATACTACCGAATGCTTATAATGAAGTATCCAGCTGTTATAGGCTTAAATAAAGGAATTTATTATTCTCAGATGATAAGGGATCTAGAGGGGGGTGATTTTAAGTAAGATTGGTGGTTCACCCATGTCAGGGCTTCCCTGAGACATTCTTGGAATGCCCCCTCATTATTGCAAGATGGCTGCCAAGGCTCCACACATTGTATCTCCACAAAATCATGGTCCAAGGTAGAAAGATGTGGCTTTTCATCTTATTGTTTTCTTTTATCACATAGATTACATCTTGCCTGGAATCCCCTCCAGCAGAGTTCCTGTCTGGTTTAACTGGTCAATATTGTATATCACATGACCACAGACAAACCTAGTTTTATTGTGTCTTAGATATTGCATTTTTACAAATTGAAAATAAGACCCTCCTCCAGCAAAAAGATTATGACTCACTGAAGGATCAGATGATGGTTAGCATTTTTAAGTAATAAAGCAACTTTTATTTAAGGTATGTACATTGTTTTTTAGACCTAATGCCATTGCAAATTTAATAGACAAAAGTATTGTGTAAATATAACTTTTATATGCATTGGGAAACCAAAAATATTGTGCAACTCACTTTATTGCGATATTTGTTTTATTGCGGTGGTCTGGAGCCAAACCCAAACATCTCCAAGGTCTGACTATACTGCCAGAGTGCAAGGGAGGCTGTGAGAGTGAGAGCCTGCATTTTCTGCTTTTATGATGGGCCGTGAACTCTGCTGCTGATCTGGAGACAGGGTGAGAACTGCCCACTTGGTGGGCAACCAACATCATCTACCAAAAATGACCTGCCCCTAGGCCTTATGCTAAATCTCCCTGGTCCTGCCTAGAATATAATATTAAACTGGGATCCCAATGAGACAGAGAGAGTTCCAAAGCTGACAATGAGTCAATATGCCTGATGAGATCTTGAGAAGTTATCTATGAATCCATTTGTATATTCCCATTGACTGCCATGGTCCTGGCAGAAATGTTTTCCCTTTATTTCTGATCGGTTTTCTGACACCCTTGGTTCCCAAGGCTTTAGCTGGAAGTGGCTGCCCTCCTGAGCCTGACAAGAAGTCAGAGATCTCTAAGCCTGAGCCACCCTAACTCGTTGCCTCTTCTCAGCATCTCCATGAAATAGCTGCTTTAGTTAACACCATTTCACAGATGAGCAAAATGAGTTTTAGCGAATTTCCATAATTTGCTCAAGGTCACTAAATCTCCCAACTTCTTACTTAATGCAAGTAAAGTAAGGCTTTACAAATTATTGGTAATTTTTTTAGTAAATTTAGTATTAGTAATTATTATTGAAACTATCACTTCCTTCTTATTCCCAAATCCTTAAGGTTCTATGTGATTTCTTTCTGTTTTCCTTTGTCCACTTTTCCCCTGGGTCACTATACATAAACAATAAAGGGCTTATTTCCATTTCTTGACTGTCCCAAATTCTGTTCTGCCTCAGGACCTTTGCACTTGCTGTTTCCTTCTCCTGAAATGCTTCAGACCCAGCTCCTCCCTTTCAAACCTTATCTCAAAGCAGCTTTGTTAAGCCACCCTAATTAAAGTGCTGCCCCCCTTATTTTCTGTATCAGCACCCTAATTATTTCCTTCACCGGGTTTATCACTGACATTATCTTCTTGTTTTCTTTTTTATCTCTCTCCTCCAGCCCCTGCCAAGGCTTCCCTGAGGTCACAGACTTTGTCATTAATTTTTTTTCCCCTTTTGGCTAGAATGATGCCCAACACATAGTAGGTGCTCAATAAATTTTCTGACTGCTTAAATGTTTTTAAAAGTTGAGACCCAGATCCAAGTCTGAATAGCTCAAAAGCCTGGCTATAACCACCTTGGAGCACATTTAGAAAACATTGCTCTGATCTAACACCTTCGTTTTAAAGATACGAAAATGAAGCCAAGAGTTCCCTCCCCAACCCCAAGGTTGTAAAGTAAAATAGCACCTATGGCAGAGTTAAGGAAAGAACATTGGAATTGGGTACTAAAGATGCCATTTACAAGCCAAATAGCCTTTGAGAAGCCATGTAAACCACCTAGACTCAGTTTTCTCATCTTTGAGCCTAGCTATTGAGAAATTTTGAGGTTTGTATGAGATCAGAAAGGCAAAAGAGTCTGACATGGTACCTGGCTCACAATAGGTGCTCAGGAAAAGAGAGCTTCCCTTGAATCCCAGGCGAATTTCACCATGTTCTTGTGGCGATGAGTCCCTGCACACAGTGAAAGATACATCATCGCAACAGACAGGGACGTAAGGTGCTCTCTTTTGCAAACTCAGCTCCTTATGGCAGGACTCCAGAAGACCCCAGCAATAAATGACTGGGGCCCTAATGGCTCATTTGTGAGTCCCTGGTTCACAGCTCAGAGTGCAATCCACTGCAACTGGGGTCCCCAGCCAGCCAGCGAAATCTAAATTGAACCTATCCTGCAGCTGAAGCGTTGATGGAAAGCATGAGGGAACAGATTTGCTCCCAGTAACTAACCAGGGAATCTGGTATATTGGGAATCGGGTGGGGTGACAAAGGGCTGTGAAGGGAAAGAGGCAGTGGGAGCAGGTCCGCATCAGCTTACTTCAGGCAAATGGAAGGGGCTTTCCCCAGACTGGGTGAATTTTGATTTCCACAGTAGTGGTTGCCATTAGGTGCCAGGCCATCATGGAGAAAAACAGCTGGAGATTGCAAATTCTCCTCTGCCCATATGAACAAGCAATAGGGAACTGAGGTCACCTGTGCAGGCTCTGGGGTCACAAAGGCCTGGGTACAAATTCTGGCCCTGCCCCTTTCCACTGTGCTGCATTAAATACATAATGTTAACTTCTCTGGGTCTCAGTTTCCTCATCTATGAAGTGGGGATAACAATAGCACCTACAGCAACAAATTGTTGTCTCAAAAGAGAAAATGCATTGAAAGCCCCTTGCAGAGTTCTTAACATAAGCCTGAGTTCAATGAGGTAAACAATTGATATCAATTTATATAGTCCAGGACAGGGAAAATTTATAAAGAAAAAGAATGAGCAAGAGCAGTTCAGATCTCAAAGGCAGGTAATTTTGCTTTCTGTGCTTATCATTTTCCATTTCACAACCAAGGAAGCAGGCAAGATTCAGCCTGTCCTCAGCCTTAGGGCCACCTCATTTCAGAACAGAGTTGGAAACTATCTTCCATGGAAACCAAACTTCCTCAATTCAGCTTGCGTAAATGAAGCATGGAAAGGCCCTCTGGCCTGTGTTGAGCACGGGAAGGCCCTGCAGCCTGTATTTGCTCCGTGTTTCATTGGAGGACAGCAAAGCAGGACTTCTAGTAATGGGATCAGTAACCTGAGTAAGAGAACTGAGAAAGCAAGTCTGGATTTATCCCCGCCTGTCTTGTTCCAGGGAACAATGAAAGCACAGTAATGGGAAATGCTGCTTTCTTACATGTTCAAGAGTGTCCACCCCTGCTAGGCACTATTATTAGCAGCAATATTAATAAATGCCTCTGACTTGCAGTAAAGGTTCAGAGTGCTGGACAGTTACAGAGCATGCCAAGCACATAAACTGCCTGCCACTGGCAGCTCACACACATGAGGAATATAAGACAATGCGCAAATGGCAGAAAACACGGTGACTGGGAGGGGTCCTGGGGGCGAGGCAGGGAGATTTTTTCAGGGTTGTGCTAGAAATGAGAGAGACAGAGTTGGCACCCACTCTCTGGCCACCAATTTCATTAGAAGAGCTAGCTATTCTTGGGAAATCACTGGCGAGATGACAGATGACAAGTGACGGTCCACTCCAAATGTTAGCTCTCCCATCTTGGAGGCTTGAGGGAAGAGCTAATGCTCGCCCAGCCCTAGAGCTAAGGAAGGTTAGGCCAGAACAGAGACTGCTAATTGTTCCCCCGAGGCTACTTTCTTTTTCTTACTTTTAGAAACACAAATCTCTAAGGTAGCAGGGAACTCTCAGAATAGGACTCCTCAAGGGATAGTTTAAGGCACTGTCTTCAACTCCATGGCTATAGTTGTATTCACCTCCTGAGCTCCTGCCCGTGGCCATGTGCACAACTTCCACGCCTGCACTCTCTCCCCCTCCTGTCACTGCCTGGGAAACGGCACCAGCTGGAGCGGCTGTCTCGGGCCCAGAGGAGGAGCTGTGGGCGATGGCAGATCTGTCCTCTCCCACCAGCACCCGATCCCACCAGCTCCGGACCTCTCACCTTCCTCTGCTCTACTGGATGGAAGAAAAGTAAACTTCTATCTAAGTCACTACATTTTGAGGTCCCTTTCTTACAGTAGCTTATTCACAGGCTTGGCTTTGGACTCAAGTAAGGTCATGTCTTAACATTCGTAGGAGGTTAAAAGGGTACACACATCACCTTTATCTTTCCTTGCTCTCCCTCACCCGCTGGGCTCCAGCTGCACTGGCTGCTTTTCTGTTCCTGGAACTCGTTAACTTCTTTCCCACCTCAGAGCCCTTCCCCCGTCCTCATTTGCTAGGGCTGCTGTAACAAACGCCACAGACTGGGCGGCTTAACCAACAGAATGTACTGTCTCACCGTTCTGGAGGCCACGAGTCCCAAATGAAGTGTCAGCAGGGTCAGTTCCTCCTGAGAGCCGTGAAGAAAGGAGCTGTGCCGGGCCTGGCTCCTTACCTTGCAGATGGCCACTTCTCCCTGCATCCCTTCACACCACCTTCCTTCCGCCTGTGCCTCTGTGCCCAGATTTCCCGTTTATGACGATCCCAGGCATATCGGTGCCCACCCTACTGACCTCATTTTTACTTAATTACCTCTTTAAAGACTGTCCAAATAAACTCACATCCTTAGGTACAGGGGTTAAGACTTTCACATATGAATTTGGGAGGACATAATTCAGACCGTAACCACCCATTCTATAGAATATGGCATTTATTCACCTGGTATAGAGTAGGTACTCATTAATCTTTATTAAATGAATCAATATACAAATAGTCATCATTTTAATTATATCAACAGCATTATCATTATCAATTACAAATCTTTAACTGATATTTATTTATTTCTATAGTTGATATTTACTTGAGAATTAATAATTAATATTAATAATAATATCCTAGAATTATGGAAAGATCCCCAAAGGCAAATTGAATAATTGAGCAAAGGTTACACTAATCTCAGTATAATTTTAATGTTAATTACATTTTATTAATATAAAATTTGGTCATTCATTGATGGGATTTATCATAATCATCAAATATCAAGAGTGTTTGTTTTTACTGTAGTCTAAAATAACTTGAGGGTTTAGGTAACACACCAAAAATAGATTTTCAACAAAATGAGAATGAAAACAGACAAAGCTGGATTAAGGAGAAAATAATAGCAAATGTTCTGACCACCAGAGATTCATAATAATTGTTTCATCAGTGCATAAAATTATATTAAAATTTTTCGGCAACATAGCAACAGACATAAATAATTGTAAGAAGCAGATTTATAGCAGTTTTTCAAAAGACAGAAGATTTTTACCTTGTGTAAAACTCAACAAAATATCCACAGGGGCCAATGTATTGGTCACAATTGACCATCGCATCAATCATGGTCTCCCGTGACAGTTTCAAGAATCCAGAGGAAGGCAGTAGCCTGTTTCTTGTACCCAGCATTGTAAAAGTCAGGAAACAACAGTTAAACATAATTTAGTGAAGGTGGTCTTTGAGGAGCATAGTGCAAAGTGAAACCTTCCACCCAAGTGTAGCACTTGGAATATGTAGAGGAGTAAATAAACACTGTGTCCCTTAAATTCTCTCCCTGAGTCGCATTTCCATTCAACAGGGCTCTTTGCAGAAATGCTCAATATGCAGTAGTCAAGGGACTCAGACACTTGGATTCGAATCTGGGATCCATCACTGCTGAGCTCTGTGACCTTAGGTAGGTTAATTAGGCATAAAATGAAGATGATTATAACACTTATTTTGTACGTTTGGGGTGAGGATTAAATGATGTATTGTACACAGAGTTCTTAATACAATACCTGACATGTGGTAAGTACTACCAATGTCAGTTGTCGGTTATTAGTGATAGCATATTCTTGTGTCACAAGTATACACACACACTTTGGAAACCACATGGGTGAGTGGTAGAGGTCGCGTTCCCATATGAAAATCAAAGAGCTCAGATGGTGTTCCTGCTTAGATGGAAGCCTGCTGCACTTCCATGGAAAGGGCGGGTCCAGGAGAGTCTGTTCTAGTTTCCCCAGAGCACCCCATTCTCTAGTAGGAACTGTGTTAACTCCATTGACAGCTCCCCACAGGAATGCCCTCTTTGTGACCGCTAGTTTCATTATTTGGCATTAATTTACTTGATTAAATATAAAACACAAGAGATTCTAATTTACCCAACTCTAATTAACAAAACAAAACAAAAACATTTGCATAAATAATCCATGTATTGTACAATAAAGAATTCAGTTGGCCTTTGTGCCTGGTTCCTGGAAGGAATACTAAGTGTTTGGAATTCCCTACCTAACAGGAATGCCTTTGATATTCATGAGCCTCTTGGATCACACCTGAGTTTAAACTAAAAGTTGACATGACTGAGGATGGAAGCTGGGTATCAGGGAGACCAACCATGTGATTAGGCTGGGGCTGTGAGCCAGAAATCCAACATCAGAAGAGAAGAGGAGGGCTGGAGATTGACTTAATCACATGGCCAACGATTCTGTCAGTCATGCCTACATGATGAGACCCCAACAAAAATTCCAGACACAAAAGCTTGGAGGACCTTCCTGGTTGGTGAACATGTTTATGTGCAGATTATAGGTTCACATATTTAAGAAAATAGAACATTATGAGTATTTTATTAATGGTAACAAACCACAAGATAATCCATTACTCATTGTTATAGAGGATACTAGTTATTTTCTTGTTCATTTATTTCATTTCCCTACATGTTTTTCTCTCCCCTTTCTTCTGGTAGACTCAGCTCATCCTCCATTGTGAGACGAGGCCAATCCAAGCATAGTACTTGTTTTACTTAGGGCAGGTCGATTGCTAAGACAAATCAGCCCTGGAATGTACAATGGCTCCAACGCAATAGAAGTTTATTTCTTGCTCACATAAATAGTTTGAATTGAGGAGGGAGAATGTTCTGCTCCATGTAGTCATTAAAGGATCAGCTATGGGTGGTTTCTTTAACACGTGTTTCCAGGACATTGATATCCATTGATAGATGGAGACCAAGGGAGTGAGAAGAACCCATCTGCTTCGTAACCTCCATGGCCCAGGAGTAACACATGTCCTTCACACTGACATTCCTCTCGTAAAAACTATTTACATTGTCTCCTGTGCGTGCAGATGGGGCTGGGAAATGTAGTCCAAGTCCAGAGTGCTGCTTCAGAGACAGAGCTCTAAAATTCGGTGGACTCTTAGCCATCAGAGACTGGTTAAAGGGTGGATCAAAGGATATCTAAGGAACTGATATTTGAAAACTAGGAGAAAAAGAGATCTTTCCTTCCTAACTGAAGGAAGGATGTAAAGTTGGACTTTTGTAGCATATCCTCTGCTAGGAGGTGAAGGTGTCTGGAAAAAATGAGGCGGGGTAGAGAGGGAGGAGGGGAAAGACACAGAGACAGAGGGAGACAGAGAAAGAGAAAAAGAAATAGAAAGTGAGTGAGTCCTAGTGGCCTCAACTTCCAGTTCTGGTCTCTGATGCCCAGGGGCCCCTTTTCCTTCTGATGCTCTGAGCCCCACTCTCCTTGCCAGTGCAAGCCAGTGAAGTCCCTTCTTTGCTAGGGTTAAAATTGGGTTTCTGCCACTTGCATCATCCTTTGAGACTCAGCTATTTGCCAGAAACCACAAGGAGCATTTTACATGTATTTCCAAAGGATTCTTATAATAAGTAGAGATATCATTAGTTCTATTTTACAGATAAAAATAATAGTGAGAACTTCAGGCCAATATCGCTGATGAACATAGACGCTAAAATCCTCAACAAAGTATTGGCAAACTGCATTCAACAATTCATTAGAAAGATCATACACCATGACCCAGTGGGATTCATCCCAGGAATGCAAGGATGGTTCAATATTCGCAAATCAGTAAATGTAATTCATCACATAAACAAAAGCAAAGACAAAAATCACATGATCATATCAAGAGATGCAGAAAAAGCATTTGATAAGGTACAGCACCCGTTTATGATAAAAACACAGCAAAGTGGGAATTGAGGGAGCATTCCTCAACACAATAAAGGCCATATATGAGAAACCTGCAGCCAACATCATACTCAATGGGCAAAAACTAAAATCTTTTCCACTAAGATCAGGAACAAGACAAGGCTGTCCACTTTCACCACTTCTTTTCAATATAGTACTGGAAGTTTTAGCCACAG
>CM052539.1:78291392-78311833 GCA_028533065.1 Trachops cirrhosus
CGAAATAAGTCAGGTAGTGAAAGACAAATACCATATGATCTCACCTTTAATAGGAACCTAAACAACAAAACAAAGAAACAAGTAAAATATAACAAAAGACACTGAAATACAGGACAAGTTGTCAGTGACCAGAGGGGAGAGGGGAGAGAATTTCAGGGGAGAAGGGAAGGGTTTACAGGAACAAATATAGAGGACACATGGACAAAACTAGGGGTGTTGGAAAGGGGAGGGAGGAGGGGAGGAATGGGTGGGTGGGCTGGAATGGGAATAAAGGATAGAAACTGTACTGAATAAACTAAAATAAAAAAATTAAAAAAAAATAATAGTGAGAAAGGTGAAGAAGTAGAGGAGCAAGGACTAAAATTTACATCTCATGGTATAAGACAAGGCTTGATAATCTTTTTCTGTAAAGGGCCAGAGAGTTACTATTTTAGGCTTTGTGGGACATACGATTTCTCTCGCAAGGAGTCAACTGTGTCTTTGTAGCACAAAAGCAGCGAAGGACAATCTTGAACTAATGGGTGGGCCTGGCTTCCAATAAAACTCTTCAAATCAGATGATAGGCTGGATTTGGCTGCAGGTGAGAGCTTGCTGATCCCTGCTCTGGAAATAAACAATGCTAATCTGAAAGTCGAGAGAACTGGTTTCTTCTGTAAACTAAATTGGTTACTTTGTTTAAATTGCTTGATATGTGAGATTTGTTGAGATCTATTGATGCCAGCTTCCTTATTTGTTTCAATACCCTCATCAGGCTTTTTTATTCTGTTGTTATGTTATTATTTATTCTATTGTCCCTTTTAAAGTCTACATGCATAATAATGCATAAAATTAGTTCATAATGGTTCCATTTTTAAGTTGGAGTTTAACTGAGAACTACAAATGTATTTTGCATACAAAATATGAATTAAACTTTTATCTTTATGCCTTCATTTCATGGAGGGCACCAGTCACTCTGTGATTCACTTCCTCAGGTGCTCCTGGGATGTGTGGGGGACCCCAGGGACCCCCACACTGCATGGCCTCAGACTGTGTTATGAAGTCAGTCACTCTGTTTCTCTAGCAACGCTGCCCCTATCCTCAGCTGCCTGCTGTCATTTCTCGCAGCTGCTAATCTGCTCCCTAATGAATACTCAGTTGCTTAGATCAAGGTCCAAGAATGTGTCCTTGTCTGTCCCAGCTTTGAGTAAAGTACAACTATGTCCCTAGAGACCCTTTCCTTTGCTTTCAATGTTAAGTTCTAGGAGCTGGATGGTTGGCATTCATAGAAATTTGATCCAAGAGAAGCAGGATATTATTGAAGTGCCTGCCCTTTTACCTATTTAGCAAAACTGTGGCATTCAAGTCATAAGACTAATTTTACAAACCACTTTCTTCTTAAGCCATTAGACTTCCAGAAATCTTCAGCACCTGAAAATTTTCCATGAACCCTGAAAGCCAATTAGAAGACAGGCAAACAAAGCTGGAGCCTCATACTCTTCATCCTCAGTAAGGGAATGGAGATCCCTCAGGGTTCTGGAGAAAGCCCATCATCGCCTCACACTTGCATGTTTTCAGCAAGATCAAAATGAGCATCAACTCTCCTGGGGGATGTTTAGAAATAGAGATCTGAGGGTTTGAATGAGTCAGGGAAGGTGAAACAGTAAATGTTTATCAGTGGCTCTCCCTCCCTGATAAAGGGTGGGAAGCTGACAGGCAAATTGTGTTTAGTAAAGGGTCAGATAAGTATTCTAGGCATTGCAGTTGACATATGGTTTTGTTTCACATTCTTGTTCTTTTTTGTTTTGTTTTTGGGCTTTTTAAAGCAAACCTTTAAACATTGTAAAATGTAAACATTGTGAAAACTAGTATTAGCTCATAGGCTGTACAAAAACAGGCCAGATTTGTCCATGGGCTACAGTTTGCTGACCCACCTGAGAGCACTGAGACGTGGACCCTGGCTTTGCCACCATTAGCTATATGATCATGGACGAGAAAACCAAGCTTCCTAAGCCTCAACTTCATCGCCTATAAAGTGCAAACACCACAGGATGGTTGACCTGGATGACTTATCGCAGTGCCTGGCACATAAGTGGCATTTGGGCCATGAATGGTGGTTGGCATTGCTATTTCCTGAATCATCATAGAATCTGTTTTACTGTGGTATATACATACTGCATAATAATTATTCAGCCCCCAAAAGGAAGGAAGTTCTGACACATGCTACCCCAGGGACAAATTTTAAGGACATTATGCTCAGTGAAATAAGCCACATACAGAAAGACAAATCCTGTATGATTCTATTTGTATAAGGTACCTAGAGTAGTTAATTCATAGATACAGAAAAGCAAAGTGGTGGTTTCCAGGGGCTGGGGAAGGGGAATGGAGAGTTAGTGTTTAATGGGGACAGAGTTTCGGTTCTGCAAGATGACAGGGCTCTGGATGGAAATGGACGGTGGTGACGGCTGCACAGCCATGTGAACGTGCTTATGCCACCGAGCTGTACACTTAAAAATGGCTAGGGCAATATGTTTATTCTACTACAATTTAAAAATCACATAGGAGATAGATAGATAGATATAGATATAGATATAGATATAGATATAGATATAGATAGTTATATTCAGATATGGAAAGGTAAAATGGAGGGAGTAGGGGGCAGTTTTAAGCAGGGTGAGTGATGAAGGACACTCTGAGGAATAGATACAGTGATCCCGCCTTATCCGCAGTCTCACTTTCTGAAGTTTAGTTACCTGTGGTCAGCCTCAGTCTGAAATGCTAAATGGGAAATTCCAGAAATAAACAATGCACAAGTTTTAAGTTGTACATCATTCTCAGTAGCATGATGAAATCTCATGGTGCCCAGCTCTGTCTCACCTGGGACCTGAATCATCCCTTTGTCCAGGGTATCCACATCTGCCTGTTAGTCACTTAGTAGCTGTCTGTGTTATCAGATCAACTGTCACAGCATCCCAGATGTCGCCTTTATTTCACTTAATGGTGGCCCCAAAACACAAAACAATAGTGATGCTGGCAATTCAAATATGCCAAAGAGAAGCCATATAGTGTATGTAAGTATAGGAAACAAGACGGTACACAGCAGGTTTGGTACTATCTGTGGTTTCAGGTATCCATTGGGGGTCTTGGAGCGTAACCCTCATGGATGAAATCATGTGGCGGGGTGGTGTTCTAGGGAGTGGGTACAGTAAGTGCAAAGGCCCTGAGGTGGGAGTGTGCCTGAGGTGTCAGTGGGCTAGAGCACAGTAAGTGAAGGGAAGGTGAGGTCTAAGAGGGAAGGGGAGTGTCTTGGTGGAAGAGGGGGGACAGTTACACAGGATTTATGAGCCACCGCAGGTGCTTAACTTTTACTCTAAGTGAAATGGTGAGCTATTGTGGGGTTTTGAGCAGAAGAGTGACAAGAGCTTACCTGTATTTTAACAGAATCATTCTGGCCACTATGTAGAGAGAAGACTATGGGGGCCAAGGCAGAGGCTGGGAGGCCAGACGGGAGATTGTAGCAATTATCCAGGCCAGAGATGAGGGAGGAGTGGACAAGGGTGAAAGCAAAGGGGAGTACTGGTTGTGTTAGGGATATATTTTGAGGTAGAGCCAGCAGGATTAGCTGAAGATTATGATGTGGGATGTGAGAGAAAGAGAGGAGTCGAGAATTGCTCCCAGGTTTGGGACCTGAGCCAAGACTTCTTCCATGCTATGTGACATGTTCATGTTAATTATCTTCTTTCAGTCTCACATTCAAGGCCTCATGGAGGTTGCAATCCTGGGGCTCAGGCTTGGGAGTTGCCAGGCCTGGGTTAGAACCCTGTTTCTGGTACTCATTAGCAGGGTGGCCAAGGTCCTTAACAGCTTTGCATCTCGGGATCCTCATATGTAAAATGGAGAGGTGGATGCTCAATGGATTAGTCTGTGAGGACTGCATGCTGGGCACACAGGGACTGGCCAGTGGTAGCTGCTATTACTTCATCAGCACAACTGGAATTCGAACATGCCCCTCTGCCCCCAAGTTCTTCTTCTCAATTTTTGGACAGGTTTTGGTCAATTGATCATTCTTGCCAATAGCATTTCATATGCAAACATTTTAACTATACTAGATCTCATTGAAGAAAAGTTTTCATCAACCAGTAGACTCTTTTTAAAGAGTCAGGGGTAGTTTCTGGAGTTAAGGCATGGTCATGAGTGCGCTCGAGGTTGGGAGAGGCAGGTCTTTGAGTGACTCTGATTCAGCATTGTCCCCTTCCAAACAGGAACAGCGTGCCCTTGAGCCTTCTCCTCTGGCTTAATGCCTTGGGTCAAGTGACCAGGCATTTTAACTTTTATCAAGCACTGCTTCAGTCTAACCAAAGATTATCTAGAATCATAAAACTGAGAACCATTTCTCTCCGTCCTCCCATAACTTAGTACAGAGACAAGGAGACAGGGAAAATGATGATACCCTCACACAGTGGGGCTTGAAGGAGGGGCAGCAGGCCTAACAGAAAGAGCACTGCATTGGGAGTCTCAACAGTTGGGTTCAATGATGGCTGTGAATCACAAATCATAGCCTCTCTGAGCTTTAGAGTCTTTGACCACAAAATAAAAGTAACAATGTTCCCCATGTACCTCACAGGGGATCAATTTAGAGAAAGTAGGTGAATGTAAGATGTCATAGGTCATGAATGAGAATATTTATTAAATTCAAATGCATGGGCATAATTCCAGTCATCTTCTGCTATATCCCAAATTGTGGTCTGTGGACTTCTTT
The DNA here is from genome assembly GCA_028533065.1 of Trachops cirrhosus. Lineage (NCBI taxonomy): Eukaryota > Metazoa > Chordata > Mammalia > Chiroptera > Phyllostomidae > Trachops > Trachops cirrhosus. The sequence continues at coordinate 78,296,128 of CM052539.1, forward strand.
CATTAGGATTACCATAAGGATTGCTTCATAAAATGCAGAATTCGGACTCCTGGAGCCCAGTCCAGCTCACGCCTCTTCCCCTCCTCCCTACCAAGCAACTTTTAAAAGCTAGACCCACTGGTCCAGGAGCCAACTTTGATAGTATAGAGAAAGGAATAAAGAATAATTAAGTGCCCATAGATTCTTGGCATTCAGAGATGTGCTACACTCTAAGTGATGGACCTTATTCATAGCATTGGAATCTTCCCCATGGGTGGTAGGTACATAGAGTTCCATTAAAAATAGCCAGGTAAGGGCACTGATCAGAATTTTAAATAGGCAATGTGAATTGTTGCATGCTTCCCTTCTGAAGGGACATTTTAATGTAGAGTCTTTTTCTAAAGATGAATTTCCACTGTTTTTTCCATGTGTTTCTATGCTCCCAGTTCAGACAGCCTTGGCTTTTCTTGGTACTTTGCTAAGTGCCACAAGATCAAGGACTCACTGCTCTTATGCCAGCATTTCAGAACTGGGCTGTACCCCCAAAGCCATTCCATTGCTGTGGCCAAATTAGTGATCACACGTGCATATTTATCCAGGCAAGTGCCCAGAGGACAGCCTGTCCTGGTTGCAAGTAGGCCCTTGTCCCACAATGATTCGGCAGGACCTAGAGGCTTCCAAAAGCCAGACAGGCACTAGGAGTTTCTAAACCCTCTGCCTACAATCTTTTAACCATGAAATAGGTCCATCAACTCAGTGGCAAATCCCAAAGTTTTCAGCTGGGCATTTCTCCCTCTACTTGGGATACATGGATGCTCCAGAATCCATGTGGAATAAATCAAGCATGTGGCAGAGGAAGAAGGCAGGGAGGGTTGTAAGAATGACCAGCAGCTCCTTTGCTTATCAGGACCTGTGGTTGAATGTGAGAACTGGAAACCTCTCTCCAAGGATACCACACATGCATATACACACAGGTGCAAAGAGACAGCACTCAGCTGCCCTGATCATTGGGCATTTCATTGGCCCTGGAAATGAGGAAGAACAGGCACGCTGCATGCCAAAGTGCACCCCACAGCCTGGAGTGGCCTCAGGAAGCTGACATCCCTTCACTCGGGAGACACAGAAACCTTGAGGAAGGCATGGAATTCATGCCTGTAGTGAAGCTATCTAGATATCTGGGGGCTATAATACCCCGAAGGACAGCTGGTTTATATCTTTGCTTTTGTTATTATTTTCAGAGTCCCCAGCCCATGTTGTCTCCCTAGCTGGAATGTCCTTCTTCTCTTTATTCAAGCCCTACTCATTCTCCTCAGGGCTCACCTCCTCCAGGCTGTCTTCCTAGGTCACCAGAAACCTCCTTAACCTCACACAGCAACAAGAGTTTCCAACAGTCATCTTCCTGATAGTATTCTGTGCATGTGACCCTTACATTCCCAACCAGATTCCACACAGGAGCCATGCCTGGGCATCGCTGGTTATCGCCCTTCACTACCTAGAAAGATGTTCACCCACAGTGAGGGTGCTTGCTCAGTGCCTGCTGACTCATTAGCATAGGCTGGGACATGAAAATAACCTGTAAAAATTAAATTGGGTAATACAAGAAGCCTTTGAAAATAAGATACTACTTGAATGGATGATGAGGAAAAAACTTTGGCAAAACAAGCTCAGTAGATTATTCCATCATTCTGCACCTAAAAGAATGGGAGGAGAGAGAACAAAATGAAAGTTGCCAGTGACATCAGGTTTGGCAGTTCCTAATGGAAAGTCACCCTGCCAGATAGCCCTGCTCCCTCATTCAATCCGGGAATGCTTTCCATTAACGTTATTGACCCGTCACAGCGGTTGGGGCAGAGCCGGCTGGGCCAGCTGTGCTCCGTGCCAATTGCTGAATCATCCTCAGTCCCTTTTGCCCTTCCTAATGCCTTCAAGAATTAGAAGATGAAAAAGGAGGGGGAGAGAAGCATCAAAGACTGACTATCAACTTTAGCAAATCCTTAATAGGAAGCAGTTTGGCCTGTTTTTTCCATCCCCGGGAACACTTTCCATTAAAAACATTTCCCTGCCATAGGCCTGTTTTAGACTTCTCATTGTATCCTCAGCCCAAAGAGAAATTCTCAGCTCTCCACCCCCAAACGCATTCTGTGAGTGATTTCCTTCTAAGGGTGGAAAATCATTCTTTTCAGTACATTTTCAGTGTACAGCTTGATTAACATCAACCAAGAAACCTAGTAACATTCTGACCTTCTGAAAGCAGCAGAATGGAAGATCAGAGAAGACTTTCCTTGCTGTCCCCTGGACTCAGCAACGTCCAAAGGTGCAAAAAGACCCCAGGACTAAAGCTGGAAGAAAACACTGAAGAGTAAGTGGAAGTCAGACATAACCAAGAAGTAAGCATGTTCAATCTTCTCTGAGCTGGAAATTTAGAGCTAAGGGGATTCTATTATTAGAAGCTCAGTAACCTCTGTTCTCAAGTCTGGGTGGGGGTAGGTTGCAAAAAAGGCTATACTGCCCTCTACTGGGGGCCTATCCCTGCCCTCTATTGGGGGCCTATCAACACACAGCTAAGGGCTTTTCATTCATGATCTGAATTAGTCATTGCACCACCTTTGGGAGCTATTATTACCTGAAAGAAATCAAAAACAAAAACAAAACCCTGAGATGAGAGACATCAGGTAACTTGCCCAAGGTCATACAACTAAGGCCTGGAACAAGCAAGAATGCTAAACCAGACATAAATGACTTCAAAGTTCATTGTCTTGTCATTTACCTTTGTAGCTAATTTTTCCTTCTTGGACCCAGAGAGCTTCCTGTTCTGAGGGTGTTCCTGCAGTTCTCCCAAGTGTGGTGGCTCCCAAAGCTAGCTGCGTGTTAGAACCACATGCTCTCACCTGCCAAGTACTCAAGCCCCACCTCCAGAAACTCTGGTTGTAATTGATCTGGGGTGGATCCTGGCTCAAGTTTTTAAAGTTCTCCAAGTGATTCTGATATAAAGCCAGAGCAGAGAATTCCTGTTGTAGCTGCAGAAGGCAAAAACAGGTGGTCTCCTCATGCCTGAGGAGCAGTATTTAATAGTGAACAAGTTTGGAGGGCGTCACTGAAGGAGAGCCACTTTTGACGGGTGTAGGCCCAAGAGTGGAATGTTCCAATTACACTTTGTGACGCTGTGGCAGGATGAATAAAAATACTCCCACCCCCCCGCAAAGAGCTTCACACCCTAATCCCTGGAACTTAGAAACAGGTTACCTTACCTGGAAAAAGGGACTTGGCAGATGTGATTAAGTTAAAGATTTAGAGATGAGAGATTATCCTGAATTATCTGGGTGACCCTGAAGTACTCACAAGAGTCCTATAAGGAAGGCAGAGGAGTCAGAGTCAGAGCAGGAGATGGGGTGACAGCAGCAGAGGTTGGAATGATGTGAGGAAGGGATTCAAGGTGTGGCAGCATCTAGATGCTGAAGAAGGCAGATGGAACAGTTCTTCCCTCCACCCTCAGCCTCCAGAAGGAACAGCTGTGCCAACACCTTCACTTTAGCCCAGTGAGACTGATTTTGGACTTCTGACCTCCAGATCTATAAGAATAAATAAATTTGGATTGTTTTAACCCACCATGTTTATGGTCATTTATTACAGTAGCAATAGAAACTAATACAGATCTTGTGTAGCTTCACTTGTCTCTGCAATAGGATCATCTTACCTCAATATGGTGGTTGTGAAGAGTAAATGCATTGCTTATAAGCAAAATGCTTGGTAAAGTGGCTGGCATACATTCAGTAAATAAATAAACAAGGCTCACTATTATGATCATAGGTAGAGTTCTCATGAGCCAGAATGTGGAATCGCAAAGGAAAATGTGAGGAAAGAGAGCCTTTTAGCTGTGCCCAGACATATTTCTGTAGGACAAGGGACTGAGTGAATGGAAAGTAAATGAGCAAAGGCTGGTGCAAAAGAGCATCGGCAGCAGGATTTCTCAGCCAGCTGGCTTTGGGGATGTTTGTACCTGCCTGTTCTGAACATCTCCTCATGTTCTGAGCGCTGCTGAGTTTACTCCCCCTGGAACTCAGCTCCTTCAGTGTGAGAATTCACACAGGGCCAGAGAAAAAATAATAGGAATCACTGAAACACTTAAAGGTCCAGAAATATAGATTCTCCATTATTTTATTCACAGTCTGAGTACAGCCAACTGGTCTAGTTCTGAGCTTATAGACAATTCCAGGTTCTTAAACCCCCCAAAAATAAAACATTGCTTTCTACCTGTTTAGTGTCAGTTGAATTACAAAAAAATGCTGCACACTCTGCCACTCAATGGTCTTGTGATTGTGCAAAAATGACTCTGTTCTCCAGCTCCTCATCTAGAGCGTGGGGACCAGGAAAACTATCCGTGGGGCTGTTGTGAGCATTAAATGCAAAGGGCAGACTAAGTGCCAGGCACACTTTCAAGTGCTCAGCAAATTAGCTAGTAAAATTCTTATCAGGATTATTTTTATGTGAGGAAAAGAACTGAAAATGGGAGAAGGAAATCATCCACTTAGGAGACCTGACATGAAAGACAGTAATTTTCAGTATTCTTTGATGGTTTTATTCAGTATCTTTTAAGGAGCTGCAAAAGAAAGTAGTCCAAAATTGGAGCCAGAGAAAGTCAATTATTCACTCAGACAATATTTATTGAGTGCCTACTATGTACCAGGTACTTTTCTGGGAACTGGGTACCTACAGAAAAACAAGACCTGTTTCCTGTTCTCAAGGAATGTCCAGTAGAATGGTCGAAAGAGACATGGTAGATTTTTATCGTAAGACAGCAAGATACGTGCTACAGTTGCAGTAGGTAGGGTATGATGAAGATCTACATGAGACAGACCTAACCCTAAATCTGAGGGAGGGGTCATTAGGGAGGGCTTCCTAGAGAGAGTGAAATCTCAGCTGGCTGAGTGGTTTCCCAGAGAAAGGGATAAGGATATTATGGGCAGCTTTAGAGGGGACCAGCTCTTCTGAAGGGTTCAGTCAAGAGCAAGCAGTGTTTTCAGGGAACTACAAAGAGTCCATATGAGCATGATATGTGGGTCCAGGCCTGAAAGGAGGTGAGAGGAGGGGGTTGGGCTGAAGATCTGTCATTCAGATCACAGGGTGACTTAAGATACATGATCAGCAGTTTGGATTTTAGCTTGAGGACAGTAATGAACTGTTGAAAAACTGTAAGCAGGGCAATTTTATAATAAAATTTGAACTTTAGAAAGGTCACTCTCAGGGGAACAGTTGAAGAGGGTCAGGATGAAAGTCAAAAGACAAACTGGAAGGCTATTGCAATATTTGTAGAGGGTAATGGATGATGGAGCCAGAGTACTGTCAGTAGGGGTTTCAGTGGGCATATATTTAGGGATGTTATGGCAGTGGACCTGCTGATTGTGTGGTGGGATAAGGGGAAGGGAGAAAAACCTGACTCTAAGTTTCTGACCTGGATGAATGGTGGTAGCATTTACTAAGTCAGGAAATACAGGGACCAGCAGTTGGAATGGCGTGATGAGCTTAACTTTAGACACAATGATCTAGACACTTTGAAGACCTGCAGGACATTCAAGTGGTAATATGCAGATGACAGTTAGATATGAGCCTGGAGTTTAAGAAAGAGATCTGAGATGAAGACATAGTTGCAAATCATCAGCCCATAGGTAGTCTACTTGAAACCAGGGAGAGTGAAGAGTAGGAAGAGAAGATGGTCAATGATCTAAGGTCAGACAGAGGAAGAAGGGACAGTCAAAAAAGGGGAGACTGAGGCTAAACACCCCAAGAGGAGAAGGACCACAGAAGGGTGGTATGCTGGGAGTTCAGGAAGTGAGTCCTTCGGAGACTGTAGGGGTCCACACTACTGAGTGCTTCCTTGAAGTGAAAGGACACAAGGATATGGACTTCACAAAATGAAGGCCAGTACCAACTTCGGCAAGAGGGGTTTCAGTAGAGTGATGGGGGTGAAAAAGCCTGATGGGTGAGGGCAAGAAGTAGAAGACAAGCAAATAGACAGAGAGCAAATGGGGACCTTGCTTTCAAGGTGAAGACATGACATTCTCTTGCAAGAACTTTGAGAAGGAGAGAAGAGAGATCAGGTAGTAATTGGAGAGAAGCAGGAGGTAGAAGTTGTATTCTTTTTAACATATAAAAAACTTGAGAATATTGAAATGTTGCTGATGAAGAAGAATAAGAGAAAGGAATAATTGAAGGTACCGTGGATCTCCATTATCATAGGACGCTAACGCTGTATTTCCCCTAGGAGCAGTAGTTCTGTATTCACTAATTCAGTGTTCATGATGACTTTATAGAGGATAGCTATTGCAAATAATGAGAATCGATTCCGCAAGAGAGAAGAGTCAGAAAAATGTCTCAGAAGTGGACTGAGAGTCATGCTTTGGGTCAAGGGTTTTTCATCTAGAGTCCTTGATGTTGTCATCCAATAACTTTGCAGACCAAAATACTCCTCTCAAATAAAAACACAGGAAGTCAGCTGTCAGCTGGCTTTGCTCTGAACAAGCAGCCCTGGTGTATAAAAGAGTGGGAGGATGCATAGCAGGAGGGAAGGGGCATCAATAAGGAGACATTGAAACTAAGATCTGGGGAAACATATAAAAGGTGTCTTTCTTGCTCTCTTTCTCTCCACACTGTGCAATCATCTAGTTAAGGGGGCCCTTTGTTGATGATTTCCCAGGGAGTCTCAGATTTTACATTCCTGCCTCTTCTGTTGATATCAAATTTGTTTTAACCTCCTACTCTGAAATGGTGGTTTAATCTTTACTTTGCCCACACCTGGATTGAGGAGGAAGTTAATTCCAGACAACAGAGACTTGGCACTACACAGTAATCTTTTTTATTTTCTCAGCAGTTGAAGCATTGGAAAAAAACATAAAAACATAGCAACCAAAACACAAGCAAGAAACTTTGCAAGCAAGTGCATATACTGTGGGAAATGCTAAGAACCTTCCCTTCCCACTGCCAGTTCCAGGTGGGCATGAATTGATTAAAGGTGGAGGGGGCAGGGGAAGGAGACACTATTTAAGCCATTACAAACCCCTCCAAATTTTCCTAAAATTGCAGGTCAGTCCACTGGGGCTGATGATCTGGCAACGACATTCTCTATTACCATTTCCATAGGCCAGCTTTTGAGAGCCAATATATGCAAACTCACATTACTTTTCAAGTTCTTTAGGTCCTTACCTGTCTTTTCCCCCCTACTTTTATTAGCATTTATTTTATGCTGAATTTACTCCAAGGCCATAAGTTTTTGTTTCTTCAATTTCTTCTGGGATATCATTTTTCTTCTGAGCAACCTCCTCTTCTGGTTTAGGAACAGTCTGCTCCTTTTTCAGCAGGATCATCTCAACGTGCCCACGAGCTCTGTGAGGTCTGCGCCGCATCTTGGCAGCACGTTCACCTGGGTGTGCTCCACGGCCAGAGAATCTACATCTGAACCTTAAGTTCAGCATTACTCTCTGCATTTTTAACCATGTGCAGCAAAAGTTCAGCACTCATTTTGGCCCACTGACCTGCGTCCAGCCCCTCTCTTTGGCCTGGACACACCACCAACTCCACCATTTGAATGGCACACACTGCGTCTAGGAGTGACAGGCTTCTGATACTTGGGGCCTTTTCTGATATGCATACTTCTAATGTCCTGGGCGGTTTCACGAGTCTTCTTAAAGTGAACAAGAAAATTTGACCATCTTGATTTGCATGATTTTGTGGGGTTTTCTGCCGCTATGGGAAGGGTTTTACCTGTCATTCTTAAAGCGAATAGCAATAAAGTATAATGGTCAACACTTGAGCTCTGGCGATGGGTGGGACCTAAGTTATGAGCTGTTTGGCTTTAATGCTCCAGTTTGTCTCCTCCTGTTTGCAAGATTACTGTCCCAACTGCAAGAAGCATATCTTCACACAGTCACATCCATGAATAGGAACTCTTTTTTAAAGGAGAAAATCCTTTCTCAGACAATCATCCCCACCCTTCCAGACTTTACCCAGGTTCCATTGACCAAGACTGAGTCATATGACAATGTCCAAGCTTAGGATTCTTAAATTTTTTTGTCTCAGGTCCCCTTTATATTATCAAAAAATATCGAAGATGCTGAAGAACTTTCTGTTTTTTCTATCAACATTGACCCTGTCAGAAAGTAGAACTGAAACACTTCTAAAACTTTTATTCATTCATTTAAAGTGGCAATACTAGCCCTGGCCGGTGTGCCTTAGTTGGTTGGCACATCCTCCCGTAAACTGAAAAGTCACGGGTTCAGTTCCCAGTCAGGGCACATGCCTAGGATGTGGGTTCAGTTCCCAGGCAGGGCATGTGCAAAAGGAAAACCATCCTTGTTTTTCTCACATTGATGTTTCTCTCCCTTTCTCTCTCCTCCCTTCCCCTCACTCTAAAATCAACAAAGCATGTCCTTGGATAAAGATAAATAAAATAAAATAATGTAATGTAAAATAAAATAACATAACAATAATAAGCCCATTACATGTAAAAATAAATATTTTATGAAAAATAACTATAATTTCCAAAGATAAATTTAATGAGAAGAGTATCATTATTTCACAATACGGTTTTGCAAATCTCTTCAATATCTAGCTGAAGAAAAATAATAGAAGACAGCTGTGTTCTTATATCTGCTTCTGCACTCACACAGATATATAGTTGGAAAGGAAAAGTATGTTAATAGTCTTTTCAGATAATTTGACTGTTCTTTGATATTGCATCAAACTTGACAAGTTGTAGTTTCTTAAAGGTTAGTCTCAATGTGAAATCTGAAAGCATATCAATGAATTTTTCATACTTGACTACATAAAAATCCTATACTTCAAATTCTGTAACATATGTATTAGTCATTTGAAAAATATTAGTTCACTGAGTTATACAGATCTTACAAATGTTAGCTTATTTCATTATATAGTATAAAAATATCACATTCATTAATACTATTAATTTCATTCTATTTTCTTTTTTGTAATTTTTTTATTGTTGTTCATGTGCAGTTGTCTCCATTTTCCCACCACCACTTCCCCCTTCACCCCCACCTCTCACCCTTAACCCTTCCCCCTTTGGCCTTATCCATGGGTCCTTTTTATATGTTTCTTGAAGACCCTTTCCCTTCTTTTCCCTGTTAGTCCCCTCTCCACTCCTCTCTGGTTACTGTCAGCTTGTTCTTTATTTCAATGTCTCTGGTTATATTTTGCTTGCATGTTTGTTTTGCTGATTAGGTTCCACTTGTAGGTGAGATCATATGGTATTTGTCTTTCACCTCCTGGCTCACTTCACTTAGCATAATGCTCTCCAGTTTCTTCCATGCTGTCGCAAAGGGTAGGAACTCCTTTCTTTCTTTCTGCTGCATAGTATTCCATTGTGTAAATATACCACAGTTTTTTGATTCACTAATCTACCAATAGGCACCTAGCTTGCTTCCAGCACTTGGCTATTATAAATTGTGCTGCTATGAATATCGGGGTCCATAACAACAGACACATAGATCAATGGAACAGAACAGAGAGCCCAGAAATAAACCCAAGTCTCTATGGTCAACTAATATTTGACAAAGAGGACAGAAACATAAAATGGAGTAAAAATAGCCTCTTCAACAAATAGCATTGGGAGATCTGGACAGCTACATGCAAAAAAATGAAACTTGACTACTAACTTAAACCATACACAAAAATAAACTCAAGATGGATAAAAGACTTAAATATAAGTCGTGATACCATAAAAGTCTGAGAGGAGAACATAGGCAGGAAAATCTTAGATATTCATTCTAATTTCTTTTGAAAGATTGGATTTTTATCATTGGCAGCAAGTATTGTCAGTTGTTTTACTTGATATGACTAATTCACTTTATTTCTTGAAAACATTTCTAATGAATACACAAATCCAAATAACCATGGGTTATTTCGAGTAAAAATGGTGTTTCATGAAAACACAGAGCAAAACAAAACAACAGTTCAGCTTGCAGCTCAAACAATTGCACAAATGCTTTTCCTCAGGACAATCATTGTTTGCTACATGCTAGAAATGCTTTATGGTTTCTTCCCAAGTCAAGATAAAATTAATAACTTTTACTGCTTCATGGATGTTGTTAAGAAAAATACTTTTTAAAAAACTTTGTGTTGGTGAAGAATACAGTGACTACCATTTGGTGCCATGATTCTTGCTAAGCCAACAGCGGTTCTGACCCACTGTTGTGTTTGCCACATAAGTGCAAATGATGACACCAAGAAAAAGGCAAAAAATATCTCAAAATGATTATATGTGTATATTCTGTTGGGCCTCTATATGCATTAGAAATTATATATACACATATAATTTTGAAAATACTTTTGACCTTTCAGATACCTAAAATGTCTCTGGGATCCCCAAGTATTTTTACACTTTGAAACCACTACCCTAGCTGAAAGGAAAGAAGTGAAAATAAATATGAGATTTTCAATCACTTTCTCCAGGAAGCAGTCCCTGCTTGCAGAAGAGGCAAAGAATAGCTGTTCGTTGGCCACCAGCAGTGCCCATCACTGTCTTTAAAGCATGCTTGGCACAAAGAAAGTGCCTGTTGATGTTGGGTGTTCTGGTTATAAGTATTATTATTTTGTATGTGAGCAGTTTGATTTCCCTGCCCACTCCCTCCTCTAGCTTGCTTTTTTAAGTGATTACTTTACTTGATTTTAATACCCTATAAGATGCAATAGGCTTTTTTTTTTTTCAGAGAAATAGGCGAAGTAACCTAAAATCCCGTACAAATCAGGAGAGAATGACAGCATCCCCCAGGACAGTGCTCAGTTCTGTGGCCAACGTGTGCCTAATAGATGCCTTCCCTACAGTCTCCTGGACCCAAGAATCATAGCTGGGGAAATTGTGCCAACTCAGATCTCCAGAAAGCTACTTCAGACCATTTGACCACAGAACTAGTATGGACTCTTAAGTATTTCTTCTGTGATGCTCATATTTATTTCGAGAAAGCTGAATGTCTCAAATGAACATTCTTAAATTCTACCTTTGTGTTAACTTCATGAGAGAGCTTACATTCTATTTTACTTTATCTCTCTGCAGAAATGCATTCATTAAATGAGTACCACATATCACTGATATTAAGAGTTATTTTTTCACAATTTAATGTCTTATAAATTAGAATGCATCTTACAATCTATGAGGAGTCATGATTTATTTGGCAGTGTTTTCCCTTTCTTGGCAATACATAAAACAGTGACACATCTATTAACAATAGGATCTTATAAATAACAAAAATTATATTTAAAAAATTAACTCCAGACTTTTCCTGCTCTGATATAAAAAATAACTATTTGAAGACCGCTTCTACACTTTCTGCAAGAGTATTATTTGCATCATGTAATTTATGACTTAATGCCTCTAAAACAAATCTGCTATAATAAATCCCCCAGAGTTCAACACTAAGGAAAGAACTTGTCTCTCTCACTGAGCTGCCATGCCTCCCTTTCTGCATGGCCATAGTAATGGATCCTGGTAGCCATCCTTATTAACTCAGATGGCAAAGCTGCTCCAAGCTAAGTTGTGTGCTTAGTTGCAATAGCCTTCTTCAACCTAGGTTCTCCCTTCTGAACTTCCGTGCACTACCTGTACTCTTGGTTTAATCATTGTGAACAAGGGGCTATGTTTAATTACTTTTTTCTTTTCAGAAGTATGGCACAACTAAACAGATAAATAGATTAGGTATCACCCTCCCAGATCAGTGATTTTGATTTTTCTTTTTTCCCCTACACACACACAATAGCCTCCTGACAGCACCCCTCACTACCTCTGCTGAACCCAGGTGAGGGTGGAAGGAAGGTGTAACATGGTACAGCTGCCCAGAGGAGCACCTTGGACTCCCTCAGGGCTGCGCCCAGAGCCCCCTGTGACTCTATGCCCAGGCTAGTGACTTACGCACAGTAACGGCTTAAGAAATTGTTTATGAAGGTGATTGAAAATAATATGAAATTAACAATGCAAAATTAGGCATTAACATTCAGAAGAGACTTTAGAAATGGATGGTTCTGAGCTACATCAGCCTCAAGGTGTGGTCATGTTCACTCCCACTCTGGCCAATGAGAAGTGAACAGCAGTGCTGTGTGAGATTTCCCAGACTTCTCCTTGAAGGAAGGAGTACACTTCTCTTCTTTTCTTCCTCCATCCTGCAGTCTGGAATGCACCTACGGTGGCTAGGGCTCTAGCAACATCTTAGACCAAGAAAATGAGGGTCATAGTTCAGACAGTGAGACAGAAAGTCCAAAGAATTCGAGTCTCTGGTGACTTTGTGAAGCTGCCTGCAACCCCAGGTTGCTTCCCTCCCAGGCCTCTTCTTTTTTGTAAGAGAATAAAGCTTTGAGCTTTCCACAAAGAGTCCCAATTATGATGGATGCAAAGAGGCCCAATCCAAGACACATCATTATTAAAAAGCCAAAGGTTAAAGATAAGAGAGACTCTTAAAAGCAACAGAAGTTAGTTACTGGTAGGTTGCCATTTGGAAGGGGGAGAACGGGTGAGGAGGTGAGGGGAATAAGAAGTACACATAGGTAGTTACAGAATAGCCATGGGGATGGAAAGTACAGCATAAGAAATGGAGCAGCCAAAGAACTTATACACATGGCCCATGGCCATGAACTATGGTGGGGGGATTGCTTGAGGGAGTGGGGTCACTGGGTGGAAGGGGAAAAGGGGGAAAATTGGGACAAGTGTAATAGCATAATCAATAAAGTATAATTTAAAAATAATAATACAAAATAAACACAGCTTTGAGCCTTCAAACCATTATGTTGGGATCTCTCAGTCACACACAGTGCCGCACCACTACAGTGAAATGATTCAGACAAGAGGGGCAGGCCCATAAAAGGAGCCTGGGCCTGGGGGTGATAAACCCTCTTTCCAGTCTTTGTTACACTACTTATACATTTAGCTTGCTTCATGAACTTAAGTAACCCACTTAACCTCTATTTACTCAAGTCTCCTCATTTAGAAAAAAAAATAGGACATCCTCCCAGAGTCATGATGGTTAAATGACATGAAAATGAGACAGTATTTTGAGATGGTAAAACTATTCATCTTTGTTATGGTTAGTTATAGTTACAGCAGTGATGCAATATGTAATAATCCTTCCGTTTTTCTATTTCTCGCTAAACAGGTTCAGTTCTCGACTTCATGTCCTGGGCGGTAGTGTTAACATTAAAACTGAAATCATAGGCAGTGGCTCACTGAGCTAGAATCATTTAACTGGAGAACAGAAATTGGGAAAGAAGCCGGCATTGTTAAAGTGTTCAAATTATAAGATATTTGCAAAGAATGATCAGCTGTTTTCCATAACCTCCAAGGGTGGAAGGTTGTAATTGGAAGAATAAGAATTTCCTAGTTAGGTACTGTCTTAGAGCCATAGGTCCCTAGGGGCAAGCTTGTTGTGAGACAGATATTTTTATGAGATCTCAGGAGAAGGAGCTAAGGGAGTAAAGGAAACAGATTAGAACAGCAGGGAGAAGATAGATAAAGATGTGAGTTCAGCTCAACTCTAACCTCAGCTTGATCCCAGAGGGAGCTCTGGAACATTAATGGCACTGAGGAATTGTCCACCTCAAGGAAAGGCGACCAGGCTTTTATGCCCCGGTATCAGTCAGTCACTGGTGCAGACCACCCCTGCTAGGGGGAGGGGAACATAATCTCCCCAGCATCTCTGAGTGAGGAGGCACCCAGTGGCTGAGGACAATCCTCAAGGAAGGATGCAGCCAAGACTTGATAGCAGCCAGCACTCACAGAAGCTGTGGCATGGATGCACTGGTTCAGTGAAGGGGAGCTGAGTGGAGCATCCCAATCTATTATGAGAACAATACACTGAAACATTAGAGCAACTTAGAGAGAACACTTCTGACTACTTCTTTGGAAACACTTAAAAATAAAACCAACTCACCTGTGAGGCAGAGTCTAAATAAATAACTCACCACGAAGAGGTGGATAAATGGGACACTTGCACAGTAGCTAGGGAACTCTGTTTTTCTGCATCCTGGAGATTCAACTGCAAATGTGGCAGAAATGAGAATGTGTGGGACCCAAGAGCTCCGTCCTGAGAGTGCCCACAAATGGTCAGAGACGTGAGCCAGGGGGGAAACCTTTGCTCCTTGTACTTCTTTTCCTTGTAATCAGTGGCCTCTGTCAGAGGTAATGTGGCATAATCACTATAAAGATAAGGTCTTTAGTCAACCTCCAGTTGGTTCTGCTGTTAGACTAGTTAATTAAACTCTTGAAGCCTCACTTTCTCCAGCTGTAAAATAAGTACAATTCTTATAGCAAAGGCTGCAGGCTGGCTCCCTATCCACAGTGTGGGCACTGGACTGCTCACTCAGTTCCAGGTCCCCTTGCAGCCACATGTGACTTATTCTCACCAATGGAATGTGAGTAGAATTGATTGTCTCTGGTCAAAGTAGTTAAGAAGTGGAGCAACTCCCCCACCAACTCCTTCCCCAATCCACAGTCAAAAGGAGAGAACTCTACAGAAGTAAGTGGGTAAGAGCATAGATTCCAGCGGCCTAGGTCCTTACGTTACATGGAAGACTGGACTCCCAGCATTGCTCATAATAGACTATAGGTAGACGCACCATGCCTCCTCGCACAACCAAGATAGGGACAACAACAATATAGAAACAAAATAACAACCAGAACTGACAGAAAATTGAACTGTATGAAAGTTGGACACCCAAGGAGTTAAAATTAGACACGTTCATCCAGACCGGTAGGAGGGGCGGAGTCGGGCCAGGCAAAGGACACAGAGCGGAGAGCAGAGCAACCCGGGAGGAGTGCAGGACTGCAGCAGGCAGACCCTGGGTGCACAAGCGGCGGTGGCTGGCAGGCCTCAGCCGAGGGTTGGCAACTGGCAGACCCAGCAAGGTGGCCATTGTGAAGCAAGGCACTGCACCCAGCTCAGGGTCCCAGCGCCAGGAAATAGACCTTTCGGGCACTGACTGAAAAGGAAGGTCCCGCAGGGGGAACAGGCCCACCCACATGGGAATTGGCGCCAGAGGGGCCCAGTTAGCTTGCAGAAAGTGGTGGAAGGGTCTGAGGTCTTACAGAGAGCAGAGCAAGCTCCATTGTTCCTTCTCAGACCCCGCCCCCACATACAGCCTCACAACCCAGCAACTGGGGTGCCCCGCCCTGGTGAACACTTAAGGCCCCGCCCCTCACTACAGGTGCTCGACAAGACCAAAAAAAACAGCAAAGAGATGGCCCAAACAGAAGAAGAATTGAAAGCCCCAGAACCTATCCTTTTAAGTGACCAAGAGATAGTCAACCTATCAGATGCACAGTTCAAAGCACTGGCGTTCAGGATTCTCACGGATCTGGTTGATTTTGGTCGCAAACTAGATGAAAAAATGGAGGCTACAATAAGTGAAATGAAGAAAAACGCACAGGGAACCAATAGTGATGGAATGAAAGATGGGTCTCACATCAATGGAGTGGACCAGAAGGAAGAAAAAAATATACAACCAGAAAAGAATGAAGAAGCAAGAATTCAAAAAAATGAGGAGAGGCTTAGGAACCTCCAGGACATCTTTAAACGTTCCAACATCTGAATTATAGGGGTACCAGAAGGAGAAGAGGAAAAAAACAAGTGGAAAAGATATTTGAACAAATAATAAAGGAGAACTTCCCCAATCTGGCAAAGGAAATAGAATTCCAGGAAGTCCGGGAAGCTCAGAGAGTCCCAAAGAAGTTGGACCC